>OZ005658.1:232469716-232951385 GCA_963930645.1 Salticus scenicus
ATAGTTTTTTCTATTTGTAAAATTAAGGCGACAATGTTGCTGCGCCAGTCTTTACCTTGTCTCAACTAAATTTCCAACTTGCTGTTAGAGAGAAAAGTAAGAGATTTGCTTGGACTTATGAATCATTCAGATAAATGATAAGCAATGAAATAACAACAAAATAAACTAGTATGTTGTGGCCACCACAAGACTTTCTTCTATATTTTCCTATACATATTCAATCAGTAACAATATTTAAAAAAAAAAAAAAAAAAAAAAAAAAAAACGATTTTTTTTTCTAAGTTTTTTTTTTGTTAAAAGTAAAAAAAATCGATAACTTTGTTTTAAATTATCACAGATTTATGGTTCAACCATTCGTTTTAAAGGTATTGACGAGATCTTTCGAATGATACCCATCTTCAAAATTTAACCCTCCCGGGGGGGTACTTCCCCCCCAGGGGGGGAACCGATGCCCCCCCATGCACAAATTTTTTTTCCTAGTTAACTACTACTATTATCAATAATTCATATTAATTTTACAATCACAAGTTTAAAATAACTCTCATTATGCCCATTTATACGGAATTTTGTCCTATAAAATGCGATCACAGCGCCACCTGTTGAGCTATTGATCCCCAAATCTAATGGGCACCAGTTCATGTCAGGGTGCAACTAAATACCAAGTTTGGTTAAATTTCATTCATTGGTTCGTGAGATACAGCGTCCACAAAAAAATGATACAGACAGACAGACAGACAGACAGACAGACACACAGACAGACAGACACACAGACAGACATTTTTTAAAAACTATCAATTCGTGTTCAGGACATCCCAAAACGTGTAGATCCGTCAAAAAACGGAGGTCGAAAATTTTCGCGAATCCAATACTTTCTCTATATTACATATAGAAGAAAGTAAAAATAAAAGTACTCCAAAAATAAGATATATTAAATACCTGGGTGAATACTGAGCACGTTGTGGACATGGCCGTTGCAATTTTCAGTTAGTCTTAATTAACGATAATCAAAAAGTTTAATAAGTTAAATTATTTTTGGTTTGTGAATCATTAATTTATATTGATTTTACAAAAGTTGTGAGGTCATGACGGTAAGTTACCACAGTTTGTTTAAAATTAAGCTGGATCCAGCAAAGCAGTCAGTTGGGGTAGTTAAATTGCTTCGGCGCTAGTGACTCGGCAAAATTTTAGGTCGGATTAGTTTTGTGTCGACATGGTGCTGCAACGAAGGAATTAAGTTGCGAGGTGTAGATGAATAGGGAGCGATTCTAAAAGTTTGGTTGAAATGAAGAGAAGGGAAGTTCGTGGAAAGTGGTATAAGATGGAGATGATTTTCGTAAAGGTGTGGTGTAGTGGAGTCTTGTCCGACGCCTGTCTACGACAAAGTTTAAGGCTTAGAGCCTGAAGAAAGTTATATTTCGATAAAGGAGATTGAGTTGCACTTAAGTTAAGTAGTTTAATGAGTGTTGCTGTTTAATAAAGAAGCACCACAAAACTGGCGTTGTAAAAATTATTACTTACAAACTTTGAATAAACACCATAAAATGCAAAAACTCGCAACAATTGTTTCGGGTCGAAAAAACACACGACCCTTCATCAGGCGAATAAAGTAAGCACGAGTGCTGCAGTCAAAGCGGTAACGGCAGCACTCGTGCTTACTTTATTCGCCTGATGAAGGGTCGTGTGTTTTTTCGACCCGAAACAATTGTTGCGAGTTTTTGCATTTTATGGTGTTTATTCAAAGTTTGTAAGTAATAGTGTTGCTGTGTTTTAGTGCGATTATTCGTGAATGGAAAATTGATTCAGCCGGGAATCCGCTGATCTATTTGAAAGTCACGGTATCTAAGTAAAGGTGTGCACCCGTCTCTACGACTTCTACTATTTTCTGGGTGAGATATTTCAAATTACCTAAATTAGTTATTATATTTATTTGCTAAAACATTTAATTCTGCTGACTGAGCTACATAATTCAGACCAATCCTCCCATTATTCTAGTTGAATAAACTCTTATAGTTTTATTTTATATATCTGAGTCTTTGTGATTCTTATACCTAATACTTAAGTTAACTAAGTTAAGATGGGGTCTGCGTCAACGCAAACCTCACAAAGTAAAGTCATTCTCCTAGTTCAATGTTTCAAAAGTTATGTATGATAAATCAAACATGCGAATGCCATGTCCATAACATGCACAATAGTGTGAAATCACATATTTTCTGAGACCTTCAGAGAATATACTGGTAAACAGATAATACAAAAAAAAATTGCATTTAATTATTTTATGTCAAAATAATTAAACACGACCTTTCAATAGATGAAAAAAAAAAAAAAAGCTTTATCATGTTTTATTTATTCGAGCAGTATTTCTGATTTTTTTTTTTTTTTTTTTTTTTTTTTTCTGCATTGAAAACATAGAATTTATTTAAATGCACGCAGAAATTTAAAAGAAAAAAAAAAAGAAGAAGAAGTTTACAGCAAATAGGAAAAAAAAATTACTGTTATTTCTGGTAGATACCCCGCAGGTTATATAATCCAGTTTTGTACCAGAAATTTCAATTGATAAATAAATTTATATTTGTACGAGCTCTTCCTTCGAAAAAGTACAGATTTCTCTGTTAAATAACATTTCTGGTGGAGAAATGACACATTTTACCTGCGGGTTATCTACCAGAAATAACGGTAAGTTATTCACGCATTTTGCTGTGAAGAAGATAGATAAGATGCGTAGAAACTAATTAGAATGTGTTCAAATAATAGCTCATTGTGCAAATAAATATTTTTCTTGAATATCATCATATACAAAAGAAAGTAGAAACACATTTGTTTTTTAATCCTTTTTCCTGTCTTTAAATTATTTTTGTACATTTTTAATATTTTTTAACAATTTTGTTTAACTTTTGTTAGGTTATAGGGCAATGTATTACAACTATTAAATTAAATTTTATTCTTTTTAATATTCCCGCTTTCCTTTGTATTTAATTTTCTTCTTCACTCACTAAATTTAAATATACATATACATTTATTCCTATAATGTAACTCCTATTATTATATAAAACATTATTCAAATAATACAATCCTGTTTAGTATATTAGTTATCAGAATCGGTAACAATAACATTATTTTTAAAATTCTAATAATGTATTTCATGTAATGGAATTGTTTTTAAATATAAATATAATATTTTTAATCGCGGGGTAAAGCTTTAATATGCATTTTACTATTAATTTTGTAACTTCTCTTTTCTTAGGTAAGCATAAAAAGGGAAGTTATAATAGAATGCATTATATCACATTCAAAAATACACTTCATCAGACCATAGAATGTAGTCTGTAAAAATTGCAATCAAATACAATAAAGAAATAAAGAAAAAGAAAGAAATAAAAAGAAAAAGTGTGAAATAAAAGTACCGATACGAATTTCAACTACAATTTTAATTTAAAAAAATCACAGCCTAGTTCTTTTTCAATAAACCTTTTCTTTATAATTGTCACTGAAAATTATTGTGCTTTAATTAATAATAGATGTAAAATTAATGTGCATATTTATTTTATTTATTTATTTACTTGCGAATTTTCTAATATTTTACACTTTTTCCCTTTCAAAAAAAAAGAAAAATTATATTGATTGTTATTATTAGTTAGTAATTTCTGTAGACAGCACTTAATGAATATTAATAAAATCGATAAAATCGATTTCTTAATGCGGAAAAATGTAATTAGAAATATTTTCCATTTTCCACCTCTTTCATAAAGGTATTGCAAAAATTAAACCTGTAACACTTTAATGCGTGTCAACAATACAATTCAAATTTGTATTATCGTAATACAGGTAATCATAATTTCAAAATCAATATTCTACAAAATAAAAGGTAATGTATGTAAATCACATGGCCTGATTAGCGCATGGGCCTACTGGGCCACGGCCCAGGGGCCCTTGAATAGAGGAGCCCGAAAATTTGCTTACAGTTAAAAAAAAAAAAATAATAATAATAATAATATACAAAAATATACAAAAAGGCTCTTAAAATAGCCCTTTATAAGAATTTTATTTCTGCAAAATATAAAAATTTTGAAAGGTTGTATTTTATTCAAATATGCATTTTTTAGTGAAATAGTGGGGAAAATTTCAGCAATTTTTTTTTTTCAAAGAATAGTAAAAACCATGGGGGAAATGAAAGATAGGGGGGGTCCAAAAGCGCATCGGGCCTTGGGCACATCTTGGTCGGACTTTGGTAAATCAGCGAGAAAATCAGTAAAAATATAGCCTTCTGGGAAAAATAAATTATAAATGGGATATAAACAGAATGAAAGTCTATGGTAACATCTCTAGTTAATAATAAACTTATGTATATACATAAATATTCATTATATAAAATACAAGTACTTTTTTTGTTCCGAGCAATTTCAGCTATACAATGGTTTCACAGAAAGTTTCTTACCTATAAAGGAAAAAAAAATAACCATTAGTAAATTGTAATATACTAATTTAATAATATTTATTTATCAAAGCAAACTGATAAATCCTTATTTTAATAAGTTTATCACTTTAGAATAAGCTGACTATGTACAATGATACATGATGACTTTAGCATAATAAACAGTTTATAATAATGAAAGGGAAATTTTCAAAAGGGGGGCGTGATGGGGGTGCGAGATCATGCAGACTAGATAATGGTACTCTGTAATTAAAAAAAAAAAAAAAAAAAAAAGGAAAAAAGGCCTTTTTAAGAAAATGAATATATATATTTGAAAAATATTTGTTGCTTTTATAAGAATATGATAAATACTGATCAATTCTCATAAATTTTGACGAAAAAATCTGCAATATTACGCATTTACAAGTAAACATAATTTTGGGACACTGTCATAAAGAACAAAAGTGCCCTTAAGAAACCTTAAAAACATCTTAGTTTGTTGCCAACATCTTTTCAAAATATGACAAAGCAATTCATTTACCCTCAGAAGAAAAATAGAAATATATTACTGATTTTGGCCTTCAGCATCCCTGCTCCAAAAGCCAAACTTTCAAAAAAAATGTTAAAAAAAAAAAAAAAAAAAAAAAAAAAAAAAAAGAATTTAAAAAAGATATTATGTTATATTTACAAGAATCTGATTAATACTGGTCAATTCTCACAAATCTAAATAAAATAATTCTGCATTATTAATTAACGATGAAAATATTTTTGTGACTGTGATTCAATTACAAAGGAAGAAAATAGATTTAAGAACATATGTTTATTGTCAACATTATTTCGAAACATCAAGAACATATTTTTTATCTTTAGAAGAAAAATACAAATATATTACTGACTTTCACGTTTAGCTTCTCTGTCTCAAAAGTCAAACTTCTAAACAAAAAGTAAAAAATAAAAACCCGAATGTATATCTGAAAGATATTTGTAATTTTTACAACAATGTTTTAAATGCTGATAAATTTATTGAAATCTCCACAAGAACTTCTGCAATAATTAATGATGAAATTGATTTTGGAACTCAGTCATAAAACACGAAGATATATTTGAGAACAACCATATAAACGTTGCTGTTTATTTTCAACATTGTTACAAAACATCACAAAACTTTTTTTTTTTTTTTTTTTTTTTTTTTTACTTTCCGAGTAAAAATAAAAATATGGGGAAATAGGACTTTCTCATTGAGCATCTCGGTCCCATAGGTCAGTCTTCCAAAGAAAAATTAAGTTTAGAAAAAAAATTTATGTATGTTGAAAAATATTTGTTGCATTTATCAAAATATTACAAATACTGTTCAATCCTCTGAAATCTTAACGAAAAATTCGTCAGTATTATCAGTTAACAGTGAAAAATTTAGAACTCAGAACCTTATATCGAAGATGGATTTTAGAACAATCATATAAACGTTGTTGTTTATTGCCAACATTATTTCAAAACATTACAAAACATTTTTTTCTGTTTACCTTAAGAGGAGAAATAGGACTTTCTCATTGAGCATTTCTATCCCACAGGTCAATCTTCCAAAAATGAATAAATAAATAAAATAATAAATAACAACAACAAATTATATATATTTGAAAAATATTTGTTGCTTTTATAAGAACATGATAAATACTGTTCAGTTCGTCTGAAATCTTAACGAAAAATTCAGCAATATTATGAATAAACGGTGACAATTAGTTTGTGACTCAGTCATAAAGAACGTAAATGGATTTAAAAACAACCACATAAACACCGTTGTTTATTGCCAAAAATAATTGTCGCTTTTATAAGAATATGAGAACTACTCATCAATGCTCTGAAACCTTCAAAGAAAAAAAAAAATCTGCCGTATTATAATTAACGATGAAAATAATTTTGTAACTCAGTCATAAATGAAGTAAAGGAATTTAAGAAAAGCCTTTAAAACACCGTTGTTTATAACCAACATTATTTTGAAGCATCACAAAACACCTTTTTACCCTCAGAGGAAAAATATGAATATATTTATTGACTTTCTCACTGAGCATCTCTGTCCCAAAGGTCAAACTCACAAACAAAAAGTAAAAAATAAATAAACTGACTGTAAATAAACTACGTTGGTTCGTGATCATGAGCGGTCTTTCCCAACACGTAGGTAGGCACACATAGCCTAGTTTTAGACAGGAAGTAGTCGACCTCCTAAAGGCCGTGGGCCCCATCGGAAAGGGCAATCCGGCTAGCAAACAGCCCCATAGACTAAAGTGTAGGAATTCTAGTAATAAAAACGGTGAAAGGGGGATTTAGGGATGAAGAGAGGATGGAGTACATCGGGAAAGTATATAGCATGCAGGTCGGATTAATAAAATGCTTGCCACCTGCATCTGAGGCAGGTGAAAATCGCCTGGGAAAGAAAAAAAAAAATACTTTTACTATAAGAACGCGTAATGAAAGGCGTATGTATGGCTAGCCATTGAATATTTTTAGCATTTGAAAAGGTATCGCGTTCCTTTATAATACAGTTTTATTAGGAAGCTGTTTTCACTACATCGTAAAAACTGCATACTTCAAAAGCACTTTAGAGACTAAAGATGTATTTTAAATAAGATTTTAAATAAGGAAAAGTTGTACATTTCATTTATTTATTTAGAATATATACTTATTCACAATTATAGGAAAATGCGACCGACGAATGCTCGCTAAGCAATATGTCTACTAATTCAAAAATACACTGGAATTTGGTTATTATTTAAAATGTACTTTTATAGCGATCATAGAGGGCCATATAGTTGCGCATTTTGTGCAATGAAAGAGAAGGCATTTTAAGGGGGTATTCTGGTCTAGAAATTAAAAAAAATCGTTTTTTTTTTTTTTTTCATATTTTGAAAGTTTAGACTTTCAAAAATATGATCCTAAAAGGATTTTTCAAAATTCGAATTATTTTCGGAGATACAGCCGATTTTGTGACGTGGCGTCCGAGCCGGCCGTTTGGGATGTAATAGTTTATGTTAAGTAATATAGTTGGGATGTAAAAGTTTTGGATGTAATAAAGCCTATTTATACCAGCTTATCATCTGATGATTTATTACATCGATGTTTGGGGTCCGAAACACAAAATAATAATGAATCACTGAATTGTTTCGTTTCCTAAACTTTAAATGCGTTTTTCTCGAAACTACTTTTTTTGAGGTGGTTGACATGATATTTCAAGTTCTACTGAACCGATTGCTTTGCAATTTGGTATATATCTTGTTTATACAACTCTCTATCGCGTGTGCCTTGGATTTTAAAAAATTTTGATTTTTAATATTTTTAAAAAATTCGAAAAGGTCGAAAAAAGTCGGGTAAAAAAAAATTTTTTTTTCAAGTCGACGCCATTTTATCATTTTTTTTTTTTTTTTTTTTTAAATGGTCAACCCGATAGCGACATCTTTATTAATGAAGAATTTGTTTGATTTTTTTGTTTTAGATCACTACAAGGGTTGAAATCATGTCAACCAGGACGCACCGTTTTTTTTGAAGCCCCCACTCCATCGGCCTGTATCTCGGCGAATTTTTTTTTTTTTTTTTTTTTTTGTGATTTTTTTTTACATTCTCAAAATGTCAATAAAAAACATATAAAAAAATGGATAGTAAAAATGTTTTTCATTTTTTTTTTATCTTACTTTAAAAAATGCCTAAAATTCAGGCTTCTAGACCAGAATACCCCCTTAAGTCAATTAAATCCGGGTGCCATTAAAAAAAAAAAAAAAAAAAAAAAAAAAAAAAAAAAAAAAAGCGAGGCTACCGTATAGTCATTTCGCACAAATGCACTTATCGTCATAAAGCAGATCTGCAATCATCTGTAGATGTACTGAGAAGGAGAACATATCCATCTCAGAGTCTTGCGTAGATCAAATAAATTTGATCCGCACCCGATTTGAACTCGCAACTTCTGATCCGAAACCCAGTCCACGATTTGCAATAAAATAATGTTAAATTTACGCTACACTATTACACAAAATATAGTTATATTAATCAACCAGGAGAGAAGCGTCATTCGACTTGTTTGAAGCGGCGCCAGCCTTATTTATTTATTTATTTATTTATTTTTTAAGTTTATTTTATATAGAAAAAGGAAATAGTATTATCTGTTTTTCGTCTAGCAGTGTTTGTGTAATTTTGCCTAACCTCGCGTTGTCGAAAAACGGGATTATCTTTTTAGTTTTGGAAGCGCGTTTCTTCAGCGCTTCCAAAAATTTTCTGAACCACGTCTAACCACTGTATTCAACAGGTCTTTTAGAAAATTACACGTTACATAAAAAAATTAATAGTATATATGTCTAATAATAATCAAAACTTCAGTGAGTAATATAACAAAATTTCAAATGTATAAAAAGCCTCAATTTTTAAAAATCTATGGTTCCAAATATTTTGACTATATTAAAAAGAAGCAAAATCAGGAAGCAAATGTACACTGAGACACAATTTTCACATATAAAGTTTCAAAGATTAAGTATTAATCTTTACGTAATTGTAATTAGACTCATGCTATGAATAATGTACTTTAAATTGCTATGGAAGAAAATTTCATTTAATATCTTCATTCAAAAACTGGGATTCAAAGAATGCTGATAATCACACGCTACGATCAACACACCTTTCAAGCATTACTTTTTACAGGATGATTCAAAATATTTTGAGTTTTGTTTAATTTTTTACCGGTCCTCTATTCCTCTTCAGGACAAAACTTTTGCTGAAATGTATGAGGTATAACATGTTTTTTATATTCCCAAAGTTTCAAGATAATTCCTGCAATTTTTTTCTAGCTATTTGACAAAACGTCTAAATTCGAAAGTGTGGTAGATAGTGCATACCAAAATTTATTTGCTATAAATAATAATAAGAGTTGTATTATTTTTTCTAATAATCTCTCAATAAATTTATTTCCTCACAAAGAAAATAATTCAGTATAACTAAAATCAAATTCATTGTAATCTTTAACCAATAACCCCAAAACAAAATATAAAAGTGTTATTTAAGAAAAAAATCTTTTAATAAAATCCATCTTCCTCATTAGTTTTGTAAAGTTTATTCAAATAATATTTCATGCTATAATTATAAAATAATCCACAAAATCATTTATAAATTTGATTATTAATTCGTACATTTAGTAAGACAACGAAAATATACCATATCTTTATTTTCTTTAAACAAAAATAAATATAATTCCCAATCACATTTTCTTCATTTCTCTAATAATAATATATTTTAATTTTCTCACAAACAAAATAATTAACGCGAGTTAAAATCAAATTCATTGTAATTTTTATCTAAAAAACCAGAAAATAAAAAATAAAAACTTTATAAAACCAGTTTCTATTACTATTAAAACACAACTCTTTAATCTCATCAGAAAAGCGCCATAGTCTCGGAAAGTTTATTCAATAACCGTTCCATTCTAGAACTCTTAAATGACCCATAGAACTCTTGTATAATCAATTTGATTATTCAATCGTAAATTAAATAAGACTAAAATATATCAGAGCTTTATTTTCCTTATCAACCTTCACTGATTTTTCTGATTACCACGTGATAACTTCACTTTCTCACAAACAAAGTAAGAGGTAAAACCAAATCCATCATAATCCTTATTAACCAATAACCCCAAAACAAAAAAACAAAAATTTTATAAGAAGAGTTTACATTTATAAAACCCAACGCCTCCACCTCCGAAAACTTCATAGTCTAGGTAACTTTATTCGATAACCCTTTAGTGTCTTTATTACCACAGTAAAGCTCTTATGTAATCTAAAGACGTTCAAATCAGGCTCAATACGATCTTCGATCAATAACCAAACAATGAAATTGCCGTGAGTGAACAATGCTTTTATGAGATTTATCATTATACAAGCCCACACAGCTCATTTGCATTTAAATTCAGCTGGTTACATTGTGAAAATAGGGTATCGATACAATTCTATACATTTTTTTTTTCTTTTTTTTAACCCAAAAATTTTTAGTGGACTAGTTTAAATCATATATTTCGAACACGTGTATGCCCCTTGAAAGCTTCATGCAATGAAGACCCGGATGATACGCCATAAGTATGATAAAGTATAATTCTGTGCTATACAATGGTTTAAAAAATTAATTAATGCATAACAATGCTTTTACATAGACAGTATCGCATTCAGCAGCCTATTTATCTGTAGCGTCGTAATTAGGAACTGTGTTATTTTTATTTGTTATTAAAAAAGAAAGAAAAATCACGTGGTTTGGGGAGATTACTAAACACTTTCCAATTGTGCTCGCACGTTACTCTACAGCAAACGTGCTTTTGTTGTATCTGAAAAATATATGCTTGTTCCATTTTGTTTATCCCAATACTCCCTTAAACTGTAATGTACTTGAATTCCTTTGTAAGTCCCTAAAAAGAAAGGGGGGGAAAAAACCGGAAAACATGCTTTAGTGAACCTGAAAACCTTTTTAGAAAGCGGGTTCGGTACTCGAGCCTGCCAAAGACCGTCGTGTACTGTAATGGTGGCTGGTGCACGTAAAATCTGTCGTAGCCGCAACGTCCTCCAAGTTCCCATCAAAAATTATACCTCTGGGGGTCATCGAAGCGGAAGAGCCATCCCTTCCGTGGAGGATCAAAATTGTGATGGCATGTCTCTGGACCACCTCTAGGGGTGTGTCCCAGACCGTCGCCAATTGCCTATCTGCGCAGCACTAGCGCGACGTAAATCCCAACCATCCAACCATCCATCCTTTTTAGAAATCTTGGAAATTTGTATTTCAAAGCTTTCTAAAAATGTTATGGTTATAAATAAAAATAGAATATATCAAATTCTATTATAGTATTACATAAATCAAAATTATGGATAACAGTTTACATATTTAGTAACTATGGAACAGGGCAGACTTAATTTTGAACATTTTTTCCCCCAATTTTCTTGACGTAGGGTAGGTGATTGGCATGCTCCAGTATTTGACATCTATCCCGAAATAATTAATAAATAAGAAAAATAATAAAATCATATATTTTACATATAAGAATTTTAACATTTTATGTCAAACACTGGAGCATAGGGTGCTAATAACTCGTAAAATGAATAACTAGCAGTGTCAAACACTGGAACATAGGGTGCCAATTACTGATAAAATGAAAAACTGGCAGTGTCAATTACTGGAACATTGAGTGGGTGTCAAATAAAAATTCATTAAAAAATATATATATATATATCAAATGTATATATTTTAACATATATGTGGTTCTGAATGTCTTTCATGTCATATGTACTAACTTAAGATTTCTAAAAATATTTTCTAATGACTAGAACATTAAAAACATCAGAAATTGCTCTAAAAGTGTCAATCACTGGTGCACTTACCCTAAATGATAACAGTAATATTAGAAAGGAAATTTTGATTTTTAAAATATGAATTTCAATATGACTCTTTCAACTGTTTGCTTCTGATTTAGCATTAACATAAAAAAAGAAAACATGTGATAGTTAAAAATTTGTTTATGTCAATTTTCACATTAAACTGGACTTCTTTTCCCAGGCCTTGTCTGCCTACAGATAAATATAAGGCAGCCTGTATCAATTGGAAAAGAAAAAAATAATTTAAAGGTTAAATATTTAATCATGATACCTCTTATAAATAATCTATTTTTAATTATCTCTATTTAAAGGAAAATAATAATAATTAATTTTATCGAATAATAATATGAGCGGCATTTCATACAGCCACTGTTATCCATTAGATATTTAAATTACATCGAATGATCCATAAAAGGTACAAAATATCTAAAGAATGTCCATCAAAAGTCCTGGATATCCTGTACTAATTATAGATATCCATTAGATGTTTAAATATAAACGAAATTTAGACGTGCCTTTTTCGATGTCTAATTGATGTAACATCTTAGATCAAAAAAGGATTTAGCTATTTTCAATATCTATTAGATTTAACAAGTCCAATTATTGGATATTTGGAGATTTATTGGATATCCTGTATTAATTATAGATATCTATTAGATGTTTAAATATAAATGAAATGTAGACGTGCCTTTTTCGATGTCTAATAGATGTAACATCTTAGATCGAAACAGGATTTGGATATTTTCAACATCTATTAGATCTAACAAGTCCAATTATTGGATATTTCGATTTGATGTAAAAAAGAGTGATATTTGTCGTGCTAATAGATATCTGTAGGATATTAATAAATTATATAAAATTAATCCATTAAACAGCGTGAACTTTTGGTAAAGTAATGGTGATTTTCCTCTAACGAAAGTGCACGGGAACTTACAATGCGTTTAATTTACTTAAATCGAAGAAACAATTCGTTAATTATCTACCAAAAATTAATTAATATTGTTTACTAATTGTATTATTCGTTACCTTTTGAAATTTCTTTCGAATTCAGGGAAGTAATATCTTTTCCTTAAGGGCAGGAACATTCGCCGGATATAAAAATCAGCCGTTTAATAAAATCATTTTGGCTCAGAACGAATGTGATTTTAATAAGCGGGGGGAACTGTATTTGCAAAAATGATTATAAACATGTTTTTTTCTATTATGAAAGTGAATATTCAGCGAGTACTAACTCTGCCTTTCTGCACAGGAATTCGAATCATGCGATGACAATATACTAATCCTAAAAATAGCAAATCATCTATTATTTATTGTGTGGCCGCAACTGGGATGTCCTCAAAATAGAACGAAAAAATACGATTATAAACGTTATTGTTTATTCCGGAGAAAGGCGAGAATACAATGCGACATTAGCGATTCCGATCCCCGGTGGAATACTGATTAACGGAAATGCGAAAAATGGACTCAAATCGTACCATTGGGTCATTGTGCTTCTGATATCAAGCAGTGAATTTTGATTCATTCTCCCATATTTCATTGTTTTTCCCATGTGACATTTGTAGGGAAAATCAAATCTGTATAAATTTAATTTTTGTGAGCTACCTGTCCCAGATTCGTCATCAACTATTCCAACACCTAACCAATACTTACAAACTTTGTATAAACACCATAAAATGCAATAAACTCGCAACAATTGTTTCGGGTCGAAAAAATTGTTGCGAGTTTATTGCATTTTATAGTGTTTATTCAAAGTTTGTAAGTAATAATTTTTACAACGCCAGTTTTGTGGTGCTTTTTTATTAAACCTAACCTATATGTGCTTATTATTGAACCAATTACGCATTTATAATTCTTTTCTTTTCTTTTTTTTTTTTTTTTTTTTTGTCTTTTTCTATTTACAATATAACACATTGCTTTCATAAATGATACATCCCGCGACAAAAAGATAGGTACAAAGGGTTTTTTCTTTGATTTTTCATAAAATAACATTATCTAAATTGCGCTTATCATTTATTATTATCATAAAATAACACTATTCCCGGACTATTTTTTGTTTTAAGACTAATTTAGAAAAGTTTTAAGACTAAAATTTTTCTAATTTAAGACTACACTCCGCGACAAAAAGATAAGAACAAAGGTTTTTTTTTTTTTTTTTTAATTTTTCATAAAGTAACATTATCTAAATTGTGCTGATCATTTATTGTCATAACAAAATATTATCATATCAAAAACATATTAAATATTTGAATCATATTCAAAATATTCATATTCAAAATAATCATATTCAAAAATTAAAAAAAAACTTTGTTCCTATCTTTTTGTCGCGGTGTGTAGTCTTAAATTAGAAAAATTTTAGTCTTAATTTTTTTCTAAATTAGTCTTAAAACAAAAATTAGTCCCGGAATTGTGTTATTTTATGATATTAATAAATGATAAGCACAATTTAGATAATGTTATTTTTTGAAAAATCAAATAAAAAAAACTTTGTACCTATCTTTTTGTCGCGGGGTGTATATACCGCAATTTCGAGTATATAACTTGCGGCGGAAGGTAATCCGCAGTATAAAAAATTTATTTTAAAATAATTATAACCGAAAGATATCCCGCACTAGAAGATACCCCCCACTTCTAAAATCACATGATTGGCAATCGCCGTTTACAATTTCAATACTAATTGCTATTATTTTAATAATAAGTTGGAAAAGATACAAATAATAAACAAACATAGAACTAAATATAAATAATAATCAAATAAATTTATTTACCTATAAGGAAAAAGCAAATCATAACTTAGTAATAACCTTTCTCTATATATAAATTACTATAAACTGGAATTTATAAAAAAAAATTATAGATTAATAATAAATTTATTTACAAAATTCATTCAAATCCATCAAAATCGGATTCTTCCGTATCAGAATTAAAATGTTGCAATATTGTCTGAGACAGTTCATCTTCATCATCCGTATTACCCTCCTCATCAAGTTCCTTTTCACTGTCCTCAATTTCATCGTCATTATACGTTAATAATCGAGACTTACGAAACAAAAATAAGACTGGTGTTGATTTTCTCGTTGTTCGCGATTGATACCCCGCACCAGAAGATAGCCCGCATTTTTTCATTTTTTTTTTTTTTTTTAGATTACCCGCGGGTTATATACATGAAATTACGGTATATATATACTTATAACATACAGAGTGCTTTAAATCCCGAGAAAGTGCGACCCTTCACCAATATTGGCTCAATACTGAACCAATTATGTATTTATATTTTTCATATTATATATATATATATATATTTACAATCCAATATGCAACTTTCAGAAGCATTTGAAATATTTAAAATATACAGAGTGTCCCAAAATATCCGTACCAATACTTAACGATGTCCAATACCTGACCAATATGGGCTCATTACTGAGCCAGAGCCAATTATGTATCAATGGGTTTCATTTTTTTCACAAACATTTATAATGTAATACAGAAACAATAAAAGTATTCACAACACTGCTTTCAGAGACAAAAAGAAAAAAAAAATTATTATGCAAATTGCTTCAAAATATGCCTACATCAGACGTCTTTTTCTTGAGTAATATTAAGTATAATGGGATTTTTTTTTTTTTTTTTTTTTTTTTTAAGAATATGGTGCATTTTCTTGAATTTTTTTTTTTTTTTTTTTTTTCTATTTTTGCAGATTTTTTTTTTTTTTTTTTTTCAACACACATTGTTTGCTTTCTTTATTAAGAACCATTTAAATTTTATTTTTAAAACAGAAGAATGTTAAGAATAGTTAGAAAAAATTTTCGGAAAATACTTTGTTTTCTTATATATTACATTAAATATTTCTTTCTTTTTCCAAATTGTTTCTTGATTGTTATACAATTGAACTTTTTATTATACACGGTGTAAATAGTGTTGCCAGACTTAAGAACTTTTTTATTGAATAATCAGAATTAATTTTGAGAAGTGATATTTGGTATACATAACAGACGATTAATCTTTTTTTTTTTTTTTTTTTTTTAAATATGGTTTATTTGTGGATTAAGTTGATTAACTAGAGTTGCCTAATGCGCAACTGGAGACGGTCTGAGATTAAACTGCACGTTTGTTCCGAAGACATATCATTACAACTCTTTATATCATTACAACTCATTACAACTACATGTCATTACAACTCTCATATTATCACACCTGCGGACGGGGTGGCTCCTCGCTTCGGTCGGTATCAATTTTACTTTAAAAAAATGGAACATTGATATTTTTTTTAAATGTAAAATTTTTGAACATCTGAAATTATAACATCATACAGGTGACAGGATATATAAGGTCAGAGACGCCAAAGGGGAAAATAAATTGTTATCTGCGAAGCAAAATAAAATAAAATAAAGCTAATTTAAATTAAATATAAATATAAAAATTAAATATAAAACATTCTGTCCATGAAATATTTTATTGAAAAACAACAGGCAATAAAAACTTATTATCAGTGGTTAAAAGTAATTCATGTTACAGAAGAACAAAATACAGTAAAATGTCAGAGGCGATAAAATAGTCCACTTGTCTAATCTCGTTAAATTCTGTTTAGTACAAAACTGTAAATTATGAATTGCGCGAGAGAATAAATTTTAAAATCATTTAGTTCTTCGACAGCGTTATTTATTTTATTATAATTTTCTTCTTTATTAATTCCAACAACTTGAAAACACATTACATTTACTGTTCATTTTCTTTATCTTTCAAAGTAAATTGAGTCCTCAGCTATTTTTTATCGTCAGTAAAACAACTTAACAGTTTACATTCCGTCTATTGTTATATTTACTTAATCCTTTAAAGCAATTTCATTTTGCGTTTGTTTAAAATCTGGCCACAACTTTACTTTCAATTAAGTTATACAACTTAACAAACCATTCTTAATTTCTTAATTTCCATAAACACAATGCTTAAGTCTTACCATTTCAGTAAATGTATAATCATTTATCACGTGCCTCACGTTAAATCCCACTCAGTTGCCAGAACAGAAGAGAGTTTTTCAACAGACAATATTTTTTATTCCTCTCCTTTAGTTTCGAGAATAAACGTTTCCGTGATGCCAAATGATGGTTCACAATAGAATAGAAATCTAGGCTGCATAAAAACGACCGGTTCTGCCACTAACATTTTATGTGCTCCTTTCTCTGGGAAATTATGTTCTTGAACACGCTTTTCTCAAAGGTAATCTTTTTATCTTGATTCGATAGTCGAATGTTCACATGAGGATAAAGGTTACCCTTCATACGATTAAAATCTGAAACCCTTTCGGTTTTTCTTAGAAATCGTCTGACAGGAAAACATCGATTTCTGAAGATCTTATTTAGAACACAAATACACAAATAGTGCAGACAAATCACTATTTTTATTTACCTATGTCTTTGACCTTTTTCTTTATTACTAACACAATTTTGCATTGCATTTCTGGCAACTTTCTATATTTCGATGTCATACTGAGATAAAGAATTTTTTTTTTTTCTTCTTGCAGACAGTATAAAATTTTAGATACTCTAGTGTTCTAAAAGTGTTTTTCAAAACAATTTCTTAAAAAGAGAAAAATTTTTTTTTTACTAGACTAGAACTGTGTAATATTTCTGAAAATGGAATTTTAGTTCACCTTTTTATTTTATTATTTTATTTTATTTTATTTATTTATTTTTTTTTTTTTAATGAAAATACAGTGGATTTTCATGTCACTTTAAAAATAAATAAAAATACATCCAAAAAGGGAAAAATACTTAATAATAAAATACTCAATAATAATATTATTAATATCATATTATTCACACGTTATCTTTAAAATGTTCACAAACGAACACAGAATATATTGCCCTTTCATGCAATGTTTAATTCAAGCATTTTTTTTAAAGGGATTTCTGCACAACTGAAGGGAATATTATTGTATTTAAGAAAGAGCGAAGGGAAATTTGTTTCAAATCCATTAAGAAACAAATAATCAAAAATTATTCAAAAACGACTCATTAAAGCATCGAGAAGAATTTTTTTTTCCTGGAAACTTGAGAAATCACCATTGCATTTAACAATTTAAAGTTGATGATTTTCCTATTTTCTTCTATGCTGTTTGACAAAAAAAGATGGAAGATTTTGTTTAATTCACAAATGATACAAATTAGTTTTAATTATTTTTTTTATTATTATTATTGTTGATTTATTGTTTTCAGAATCGTTTATTTTATTTATAGTGCAATAACGTACTGAATCAGTGACAACCAAACATAAATTTAATAGCAGGAGACTTGGCGTTGGAATATTAAAACAAGAATAAACTACTACGTCAGAGACGCCAAAGAAAAATTATTGAGGTGCATACAGCTGTTTCGGTAGCCTAAAGCATACCGTCTTCAGTGCAAACATAAATTTGTTTTGATCTTGCACAGACAAGTATATCGCGCTACATAAAGCAAATTATTATGCTCTAAAAATCAATAAAAAAATATAAATAAATAAATTATCAAAACATACATTAATATTTGAATGATAGGAAAATGAGAAACTGATTTCAAATAGGAGTTGGGTTGAACAAGCATTCAAAATTCCAAAATCACCAAACATTTATTCAGTTTACTTTACAGTGAACCTTTTGCGAGTGCATTACAGACTTTTAGAAAATTCATCTTGTTCCTCTTTTGCATATATATTTAATCATATTTTCAGGGACGACATAGTAATAGTAATTTTTATTTTTTTGTTTATTTATTCAAGGGCCCTTTTTGTATGCTATCTTCTCCTTATTAAGTATATTTTTAATCAGTAATGTTTTTCACAAGTTTTAGCTTTTATGTTTTATTACTGAAGACTAAAGTTGCAGGAAAAACTGAATTTTTACAACAAATGAAAATTTAGTTGGTCTTCATGTAGGGATTCGGGCTAATATTTCTCCCTAGCGACCTAGGCCAGATTGAAGTGTCTTCTGTGAAAATCACTCTAATGGGTCTTAGCCTGCATACAAGCAAGTTTTGAAGAAAACAACGGAGATCTTCGAACGGCTAGTTCAACAAGCATACAGTCGGCATCAAAATTATTCGAACGCTAGCAAAAGTTCCTATATTAAAGTACACTTAATAGTGTTTTATTAAATAAATCCTTGCCGAATCCTGTTCTTAGTCAGTCTAAGAACATAAGAACATGATTCGACAAGGATTTATTTTAACAAAACAGTATTAAGCGTACCTTTTTTAGATAGGAATTTTTGCTAGCGTTTAAATAATTTTGCTGCCGATTGTAACTTGGGTTCATAGTCGGCCCCGAGAACAGGGCATCTCGGTTACTAAAATTTAAATATATGAATTCGATGCTCTATAAATCTCGTTAATACTTAAAAAAAAAAAAAAAAAATCAGCTTTATATATTCGATAATTCAAAAAAAAAAAAAAAGTTAAATTTAATATTTAAATGTCTTCAGGAGAAAAAAAATATACAAGATCATTTATTAAAAGATGTGCCATAAAAATAATCAAATATTCTGCCGATACCTATCTTTCACGAAGATAAAGAATACTGAAAGGACGACTTCAAATACACAGATCGATAAAATTTAAGGATTTCATACGCAAAAGAAATTTAATATAATCTCTATATTCATTCCAAATTTGCACCCCTAGAGGGTAAAACCTACACCGTCGTCAGTTGTCCATGCGTAGCTTTAGTGTGAGATAAAACCCACAACCTTATTCCAATGTTGTGCATAAACATATATAAAATAAAATATGCACTGAGGCATAACTTTACGCATTGAAGTTTATTAGAATAAGATTGAAAAAAATAAAATAACTGTTTGATTCTTCACAGAAATTACCAATTACAGAGAGACTTTTTTCTTTTTCTTCGCAGAATGTCTCTGGATAACATGAATTACATTGATAAAACATCGGTGCGTGCGAAATCTAAAACATGGAAATAAATGAATATGAAAAAATAAAAATAAAAAAATGTGCAGATCACCTGGCAAAAGCATATTGGTTTCCATGGCAACATTTGTGTGGATAATATTGCAAAAAGAAAACATACATGTGCACCCTACAGTTGTCAAGTGTTTTTTGCTAGTATTGCTTTTAATTTTTTGTGCCTTTTCCTCATCGAAAATGTTCATACACCACGAATTGCTATTTTTTCCTATAATGATTTTTATTCTCATAGGTTAATATTAAAACTACAAAAAACTCAAAAGAACAAAATAATGCAACCATTTTACGCATTGCAAAACTCTTTTCTAAGTCAGAATCCATTTTTGAACTTTTTACAGTGTATAACAGATAAATTAAATTAAATAGAGTTGAAGATTTCTAAATTTTTTTATTGCTCCAAAATTTAGAAAAAAGAAAGACAAAATTTTAAAGTACTTCAATAGTATTGTGAGGTATAGCAAAGTTAGCTACAATTAAAATTCGCACTTTACGAGTAAAACGTGAATGTGAAGAATTTAGGATTCGGCTGATCAATAGAGTTAGTTCCTGGGTTGAACGAAATTGTAATATGTTAATTTTATAAAGTATTTTGGAAAGAAACTGTATAAAAG
Source organism: Salticus scenicus (assembly GCA_963930645.1). NCBI lineage: Eukaryota > Metazoa > Arthropoda > Arachnida > Araneae > Salticidae > Salticus > Salticus scenicus. Next base: position 232,490,070 of record OZ005658.1, read on the forward strand.
GAGAAGGAAGATTGCTTTTGGGAGTTAGTTGGAAGGAGAGTAAGAGAGTAAGTTAGTAGAGAGGTAGCCGAGAGAGGTAGATGGCGAATTAGAAGTAGTAGGGGGTTGAAGGAGTTAGTTGTTAGCTGCTTACAGTAGAAGATAGTAAGTCGAGTAGTATAGTGGTGTCAGGGAATCCTCCCACATACGAAAGATTACTAAGCAGTAAGAGTTAACGAAGTAATTGAAATTATTGGTGGTTAATTATTTAAAGTTAGAATAGTTAGTATGGCTGCCCATCTTAAGTTATAAGTTATTAAATGCCATTATAGTCCAACGCCCTCCTTTTCTTTAAGCTCAAAATAAAAGCTCATTTATTTTATAAATTGACTTTGTCATAATTTCATTTCATAATTAATCTAAGTTTCAGCTTCAATCTAAAGTTAAATGAGCATGGCGACGACATTAAGGTCGTCACAATATGAGTTGGTTGATTGATGCTGATTAACCTCACACTAGAGCTACGCAATGAGTTATTGGTGATGGTCTGGAATTTCACCTAAGAAATGTCCTGAGACATTGCCATCACAATTTTGATCCTCTGCAGAAGGGATGGCTTCCCCCTTTCGACAACCTTTAGAGGAATTATTTTAAGAAACATGGAGGACATTATAACCCAACGGATTTTAAGTGCAGCAGTCACCATTTTATGCACACAACGGTCTTTAGCCGGCTCGAGTACCGAACCCACAAACCTTAAAATACGAGCCCAGTACTCTACCACCTATTCTCCTGCTATTTTTATCCATAACCAAAAAATGCTACTGGCATATTTTACTAATATTATATTAGAAAAACAGCTTTGTATTACAATAATATTTGTGATATTAATCTATTAATTATTTTGAATACAGCAATCATGCTGCAGAAATTTGTGTTTATAATAAATATAAATGATATATTTGCATCCCCGAGAAGCCGTGATATAGTTACAAAAACATAATAAAAAGTAACACTTAGCAGCTCTACCTTTAAGGTATTGTATGCTAAAATTTAGTTGGCATCCACTAGCGGACAATACAGAACGTTATATATACAGAAGAACTGTATCTGCTAGCATGAGATGAAGTTAGAATTTTTCGACAAAGTCTACGGAATAGTTTTTTTAATATATTGATTAAAAAAATTCTTACGTATTTCCAGGCAAATATTACAACTCTATCCTAATTTTCGCGGGAAGTTTTTCTATTTTGAAAATTCTTTGCTTTTATTTGCGATAGTAATGTTAACAGTAATAGCAATAACAGGCTCGATGAACACTAATAACAATAATATGCTATTAATAGATATTAACAATATAAGCAGTAACGTACTTTATAGATAATAATGGGGAATTTCCAATTACATTTTCGATTTAAGCAAAATACGTGTGGTTTTTAAGCTCGTTAATAAAGAAAAATTTTTTAACTTTTTTTCAACCTGTCAGTTTTTAATTTTTTATACCATCTATGCTGCTAAATTTTGAGAAAGGTGCGTATATATTGCAAAATTAAAAGGTTGCAGTGATTTTTTTTTTTGTTTATGTATTTTATTTGTAGGATGCCCTACAAAGAACGGAAATTTTAGTGCTTAGCACGTTCACGCCGGCGCATTCCTCTCAAAAGTATCTGAGCACTAGCCAATAATTCCGATATCAAAAAAGTAAAACTGTTTTGTTCAATAAATCCTTGTCAAATCATGTTCTTAGACTGGCTAAGATCATTATTCGACAAGGACTTATTTAACAAAGCAGTATTAAGTGTACTTTTGACAAGGATTATTGCTAGTGTTCGGATAATTTTGCTGTGAATCACCGGTGGCCAGCGCCGGCGTGAACGTGTTAATAACATACAAATTTATTGATGAAATTAATATTAGATTGCTCAAGCAGTCAAAAAGACTACTTTTAGCCAATATAGATATCAGAACAAAGAAGAGAGAGTGGTAAATACAACTATTAATAAATGCTTTTATATCATGTATGTAACGTTACATAAAATATAAGAAATTGTATTATTATATATGCGTGTGTGTATATGTATTAAATGAAATTAAGAAGTAGTCAAAATGACTTCCTAGGGCAATTTAGGGGGCGTCCATTAATTACGTGAGGTTTTCAGGGGGGGGGGGAGGGGGGTCGAGCCAAATCTCACACAACCTCACGGGGGGAGAGGGGGGGGGGGTCTCGGCAAATATCACGTATTTTTTTCCTGCAAAAAACAGTGTAAAATTGTGAGAAAATTGAGTTAAATTCAAGTAAAACATGTTTCTTGACTAGATATGGCAAAATGTGACACGATAATATTTATCGTGGCTATCCAAACGCCGCGAAGCAGCATAGTAGCCTTTCAATGGTTTCAGGCGCCACCGGCCAGACACACGCAATCTATGCACATCTATGCAATCTTAGAAACTAGTCTTAACTAGTCTTCAATAAAAATAATAAAACAAATTGTGTTTTTTGGAATAAATCCAACGCATTTACAGTAAAAGTACGAATTTTGAAAAAACTCACGTGAGATTAGGGGAGGGGGGAGGGGGTCGAGCCAAATCTCACGAAATCTCACCAGGGGGGAGGGGGGATCAAAAAATCGTCAAAACCGCCTCACGTAATAATGGACGCCCCCTTAGTGTTAAGTAATTTACAATTTTTGCAATGTCTGCAACCTGTGATTATGATATATGATATTACTCAAATGCCTCTTACTAGAGCTTCTTGTTCCACTAAGTTATTATAACAGAAATGACGGGTATTTCAAAAGTTATGCTTTCTATGGGACACTTCTTATGATGATTATTATTTATTTAAGGATATAAATTTAACATTATATAAACATGACTAAATACTTTTATAGCCTGAGTATTTTGCCATGGTCTTTCATAGCTGCCAAAATCCTAATTAATATTCCGTAGTACTGTCAGTATTCGCTCCTTTTTCTATATCACTTTATTTTTAGAGTAATTCTCTTCAAATATAATTAGGTAAGTAAGAAGAAAAATACTCTAAAAAAAGATTAGTATGGGAAAAAAATAAAGTGGGGTATTAAGAAAACTACGAAATATTAATTAGGATGTTGCCAACATGATCTTTCATAAACTATAGCACATCATTTATGACACACTTTTTCCTAATTTAGCTGTCAGATATTAAAGGGTTTAATATTTGTTCATTGAAAGTGCTTTCTACCATTTCTAGTGCAAGAACAAGGAAAGCTATTCACTCTGGGGATTTAACTTGTTTGCTAACCCTTATCCGACATTATCGCCCATTGTTTTTTAAAACAAGATTGTGATGGGCTTTCTGCAAAGTAAACAAGGGCAGAAGATTTTAGAATTGTTATCATACATTATTAAGAACATAATATAAAAATTGGGTAACAAGGGAACTTGTTGCAAAAAGTCAAATACAATTCGTGTTTTCAATTATATTTTGATGCTTTTTAAATAGAATATCTGTTTAGAGATTAATGAGAATTTGACAGATATGCATGTGAACACTGAGAAATAAATGACACGCTGTTATACTATTCAGTGTTTAAAAAGTTAGCCCAGAATGGAATTTTTGTGAAATATTTACATTTTTTTTTAACACAAATGATAACTGACATGTATTTAAGTAAATGTGTATGCAGAGCTAATGGAAAATACGTGCAAGAGAATAGAATTTCGTACACAAGCACATGGAAACCGATGTAATTATTAATAAGTTTGAATAAGCAGTTAGTTATTAAGTGAAAATGTTTTGTTCTAGAAAAATACAGTCAAGTGTTTATTAATTATATTAAAAACACTTTAAACACACGTAAAATTAAATTTTATTTAAAAAATGTTTAAAAAAATTATCCGAAGCTTTTCGCTTTAATAGTAAAGCATCATCAGGTATTTTTATTATTCGTTTCCAATGAGCAGTTTTTAAATATTTTTTCTTTTCACAGTCAACATTTAAGTCTTTTAATAACGTGAATATCAGCAAAGTCAATTTGAAGTCCGGTAAAGGTTGGATCAAGGAGCTAAGAAAAATAAGAGAAGCTGGAACTATTGAAACATCACACGAGGCTATTGTAGGAGAAAAACCATCATGATTTAGTAGAAATAAACTATATTATCTATTTTATAATATTGTGCCAAATTATTGGCAAAATTGCAGCATCTTTGGAATTTATTGTATTTTTGCATTTAATTATATTAATAGCTTCGGAAATGTAAAGTTCTTGGATAGCAGATGGTGCTATAATAATTTTGGCTTTATCCCAAGGATTAGCGTTTGCGTTGGCATAAATGAAGTCGACTAGAGTAGAACTATTTCCTTCTTTGATATTTCGTATATGTTCTTGTATTCTTTTATTTAAAGTCCTCTTAGTCTGTCCAATATAATAGAAAAGTTCTTTATTGTTTTCGATGGGAATTTAGAGTTTATTTACAAGTGTCTATTGTCACCTTATTCAGAAAAATTCGATATAACGGAATTTCGATTGAAATCCTAGGTCACAAATAATAATCGATTTGACGAAAAGCAAAAAAGCGTGAATTCTTATTACGATGCGTATCCTTAATAATTAATTACTTGGAACATTTTCTCTTTTTCTTTAACCTACACTGTTAAAAATTTCAGCTCAAACTTCAACCACTATATGGAGTAAAGTTATAAGAAATACCATAATATTGTTCAACCTAAAGTTTACTACTTATTGTGATTGAATTTAAGTTGCACCAAAACTTGGAGCTACCCATCCGTTCACAAGGGAAGGGAAGTATGAATCAGTAAAATTGCTATAGAAACCAAACCAAGCATAAATTAAAGAGCGTGGACGAAAACATAGGGTAAAGTGCAAATTTCGTGCCACAATTCACCACGGGCCAAGGTAAGATTCTGGAAAATTTAGTCCTTTATATTAAAATCAATGAAATAGTATTAGCGGGCAAAAAGCGTCGCACAGTGCCAGAGTGTTTGACTTGCAACAAGAAAGGCTTCAGTTCAATCCCCGCCTCTGTCGAATTCTATTTTTTTTTTTTTTTTATAATATAATACCAATATATTTAGTGCAACACAAAATCACTATATCGTAGTAAAAAGTTAAATCATCGGGTGGTTGCAACCATTACAGTACCAAGTTTCGGTTCAAACTAACATCAAATTTTTAACAGTGTACTAAAACATTACAAAATCCAAATGCCGCATGTAATAAAGTTTGTATAAAAAGCTAGCAAAATTAAAAATAGGTAAATAAATTTAATACAACTCATGTGAAATAAAATATTTTCTTAAGCTATAATTCTACATAAATCGATATTAATATAATAATAGTCAGCACATGGTAAACAAAATATTTATCAGGAAATTATGTTTAAAAAATCGCATGGACATTTTTGCAAATTAATATTAAAATTAAAGCCCGTTCTCGGGACATTAACTACACTGTTAAAAAAATGCAGAAAAAATATAGAAATTCTCTGCAATTTCAGAAAAAAAGGCGTAAATTACGGAAAAATTACGTAGACAAAACGTATTTTACGACTTTTTTTCTGAAATTACAGAGAATTTCTGTATTTTTTCTGCATTTTTTTAACAGTGTAGTTGTGAATGCATTTTTTTTTTTAACGTTACATTAATACACTTAAAAAAATGCAGAAAAAATACAGAAATTCTCTGTAATTTCAGAAAAAAAGTCGTAAAATACGTTTTGTCTACGTAATTTTTCCGTAATTTACGACTTTTTTTCTGAAATTACAGAGAATTTCTGTATTTTTTCTGCATTTTTTTTAACAGTGTAGAGGGATATTTATTTATGTAATTCTTAAAATATAAATAAGGAAATACCATTAAAAACATTCAAATCTTTATACTTTTACTTATTGTACTTTTTTTCCCCCCCTATACGTGATACAATGCTCTAACATCAAATTATGTATTGTCTAAACCAACTTATGCGAATTTCGCATATATATAATGAATAATTTCCACTCCAAGCTTTATCATACGCAGCTTCTCTTTATTGAATGGCCTACATCTTATTTATGATATACACTGTCAAAAAAATGTCCTGTTTGCTGTAGTTTGCTGCCCGAAATTTTCTGTAATTCAGAAACATACGTTCTATCAACGTAATTTTTTCGTTGATAGAACGTATTTTTCTGAATTACAGAAAATTTCTGGCAGCAAACAGGACTTTTTTTTTTTTTTTTTTTTTTTTTTTTTTTGACAGTGTATATTTTTGCTTAATTATTATTAAATCTATAATCAAATTTAAAATATTAATTATTAATAACCGATAAATCTATCGGTAATATGCACTGTTAAAACATACGCTGTTAAAAATGAAGGTTTTACGTTGAACCAAAATTTAGTACTGCAGCAGCTTCAATATTCCAGATTGAACCAAAACATGGTGCGCAATAACTACAACCATAAAACGGCAAAACCTGCAATGATTTGGTAATTCTTGTTGAAAAAGAACACCCAAATTTTAGTAAAACATTTCTCTATCTTATGATTGCAGCTACTATAATATCAAGTTTGGATAAAGCAAGTACCAAATAATGGTAAAAGGTTTTACAATCTTAACCCGATCAAGTTATCGTGGGTCGTTGGAGACCCAAGCCATTTTTCTTTTGTCTGAAACCTTAGAATTAGAATCCATATATAGAAAAAATACCTATCCATCGTGTCTATGATTTTTTCCGTAAAAATACCATTTTTAATTTTTTTTATGCAATCTGAATTTTTCAAATATCTCAATTTGTTCAAAAGTTATGAATAGAAGACCCATGATAAACTGACAAGGTGCCGAAAAAAGCGATAACCTGATCGGGTTAAGATTGCAATTACTATAATACCGAGTTTTGATTAAAGCAAGAACAAATAATGGTAAAAGTTTTACCATCTTATGATTGCAGCTACTATAATATTAAGTTTTGGTTAAAGCAAGTTCAAATAATGGTAAAAGGTTTTACCATCTTATGATTGCAGCTACTATATTACCAAGTTTTGGTTAAAGCAAGTACAAATAATGGTAAAAGGTTTTACCATCTTCTGATTGCAGAGCTACTATAATACCAAATTTTGGTTAAAGAAAGTTCAAATAATGGTAAAAGGTTTTACCATCTTATGAATGCAGCTACTATAATATCGAGTTTTGGTTAAAGCAAGTACAAATAATGGTAAAAGGTTTTAGCATCCTATGATTGCAGCTACTATAATACAAAATTTTGATTAAAGCAAGTACAAATAATGGTAAAAGGTTTTACCATCTTATGATTGCAGTTACTAAGATACCAAGTTTTGATTAAAGCAAGTATAAATAATGATAAAAGGTTTCATCAACTTATGATTGCAATTACTGTGTACCATGTTTTGCTTCAACCTAGTGCAAAAATTTTAACAGTGTATATATAAAAAAATATTTCATCTTAAAATATCATTTATAATTTTAACTATTAAAATGTTATAAAAAGTTCTTTCTTTTCCCGTAAAAACACACAACGGCGTCTACAAAACACCTTTTCCTAACTTGACTTGCTACTTATAAAATTTTAAATATGTTTTCACGTTTACATCTAAAAAATTCTTTATTCTGTTTTACAGAGCATAAGAACACGGGAAATTGCCTATTCTTATTTCTCTTGTTTGATAACCCTGATCTGACGTTTTATGAGCCATTGTTTTTGCTAAGCATTGTGACAGGTTTCTTTGTAGGGGGAGGGGGGGGGGGGTGAAAGCTGACAATTTCGGAATTCTCGTTATTCATTACATAGATCATAATGTAAAAATTTTTAACAAGGTTACAGTTAAAAGAAGAGGAAATGCATTTGGCTTATTATCAACTCATTTCTTAGCATCCTTGTTATTAAAAAAAATAATAATAACTAAAATAAAACAAAAAAGTGGAAAAATGCTTAAAAACTCAAATGAAAAAGAAGATATACGGATGTGTATGAAAATATAGAAAGTTGTATGTTATATATGGACTGATTTTTTAATTTGTGGATTATTTTGTTTTATATAATTACTTATATTTGTCTTTTTTTTTTTTTTTTTTTTTTTTTTTGTAATTTCAAATTTCTTAATTAAAAAAAAAAAAAAAAAAAAAAAATGAATATAAATCTTGTTCATTTTAGGGAAAGGAAGCAATTTATATTTTAACTACTTAATTTATGATTAGAAATAATAATAATAATAATAATAATAAATAGGGAAATCCTTCCCCTCGTTTCATCCTATATATACAAACAGAGACACACACACACACAAAAAAAAAATACATTTGCGTGCAAATAAATTTATTTATTTTTATCACAGAAAAAAAAAAAAAAAAAAAAAACGAACGCGTCTTCTTCTTTTTTCCCATCAATTTCTTTTTTTTTCTTTTTTTATAATTTTGAAAATGGGGTTTTTATTTAATGTCTTTTGAACCAATTATCCAATTGCATTAAAAATACGGCGTTAGGTTTTTGTCCTGATTCATAAATGTACCAATTTTCGTAACGATCGATTGAACTGCGTTGCTTTATATAGCGATAAACCTGGCATATTTAAGATGAAACACAGCAAATGATGGCAAGATCTAAGATGTCTGACTGAAAACAATAGCTTTGCCGTGTTGATTATAATTTGAAATTCCGGATACTAATTCTGATCTCAGAAAATCATGATCAATGTTATTTTAACAAACATAATTTACACACATGTCCTTTTTCTTCTTTTTTTTTTTTTTTTTTTTTGAAAGAGAAAGGTAAGAAAAATGTGTGCATACTGCATCTAAATTTTAAAGAATCACTTTTTTCATACCAACTGACACGTACCAAAAAGAATAAAGCATATATATATATATATATATATATATTAATAACCACATTTCTCCTTTATTTACAAAACTGCCTTCGTAAATTTGCCATTATATATATATATATATATCAAACGTACTTTAGTAACAGGAAATATTTTACACAAGCTGTCTTAAAATCAATTAATAATGCATTTCACCGAAAACGAATAGTTATTATAATGTCGAATTTGACACCGATCGCAAATATCTAATGACTTCCTTGCTTTGTCAGCTTTAGTTCTTGATGGGAGAGTGCTAATTACATTTTCCGTGTTAAAACAGTCAGACATTGAGATATTTCTTCCGGACTTTCGTAACAATTGAAACATTTCACTAAAATACTTTTTCTTCTATTAATGATTTTGCATTTCATGATAGTAGTTAAAGCAAAACTCAACAGCTCATGCTCAACAAGAAAGAAGGATTTTGTAACGACAAAACAAAAGTTTTATTTAAAGACGCCTTGCAAAAACAATTATTCGTATCATAATTTTGCAAAAAATTAAATCTCTTTCCTGTCTCAAACGCGTTTTTGCTCTAAAAGTAAATTTACAGTTAAGTGGAAACAAAAAACAGTGGTTTCATTCGCTTCCTTGGTGACAAACATGGTGACATAACGACGAGTTGGTCTACTTGGTGACTAAATTTCGCAAGAAATAGTAGTTCAGTGTTTCCAAAGTTTCGAAGCTCAATCTTCCATAGGAACCGAGTTTTGGACTTTTCCATTGGATTCTAGCGCATAATTAACTAAGCTGTCCACTAAATTACGGCTAAGAGTATAAAAAGAAACAGATCAACTCCCAAAAATTCAGACAGTTGTTCTGAGTAGTCGTCTGTTAACGACTGGGCTTCAAGCATTTGATAATTGTTCCTAAAATTTATGCTCTGCTGTGTATTAGATGATGTTCAATTTACTTTTACACTGTAAAAAAACTTCCGAGACTTTCCTGGGAAATTTTGGGCAGCTAATGTGCCCAATATTTACCAGTAATGTTCCTTGAAAATATCAATAACCATCAAATATACACACATTCAAAATAATACTACATTCCTGAAATCAGGAACGTTTCATGGATGAAAACCTGTTATTCTCAGGAACCTACCCAAAATTATTAAAAACAGGAACGTATCCGATGTGCAAGAGTAACGTTACTGAATATTTTTACAGTGTACACTGTAAAAAAAATAACTATTACCAGCTGCAAGAAACTCTCTGTGATTGGAGAAAATAATTGTTTTCTCCAATCACAGAGAGTTTCTTGCAGCTGGTAATAGTTATTTTTTTTACAGTGTAGGGCATGACTGTTATATTGAACTGTTTTCAGAATATTCGTTAAATAGTAACTTTTGTAATACTCAAGACAGTTTTATTGGATTGGTTAAAGAATATTTGTTGAATTGACACTTTCATTGGATTCATTCCAGAATATTTGTTGAATTGAGAGTTTTATCGGAATGTTTAAAGAATATACGTTAAACAAAGTGCATTCGTCGACTAGAATCTGGCTGTTTTTCTAACGAACTATTTTCTGTACGCAAGCATGTCAAAATCTTCGTGATAATGTATAACAAAGGCAATTCTACAAATCTGAGATCATAAATCGTTCACTATGAGCAATTTTTAAAATTTTTCAAACCCATTAAAAAAGAAAACAAGAACAAAAAATCCATGTGGTATGCATTGATTATTACCACTTCCCAACTGTACATGTAAGCTTCAATGTTCTTTGCCTACGTTTTCACGCAAACGACAGACAGAAGTACAGAAAGGCAGGAAGATCGACTAATTGAATTCATAATCACTTTTAAACACTGTTGCAAAATGTTAAAAGTTCTTAGCCCAAACGGAAATACAGTTCTTAATATATTTAAATATTCTAGTGTAGCCCTGTAAATCTGAACGTTAAACGTATCATATTCTATGCAAAATATTAATTTAGCATATTAACAATAAATGTAAAATTCTTTATGTTTTTTTTTTTTTTGTTTTTTTTTTTTGTTTTTTTTTCTGCAGAAGAAGTTATTTAAATGTGATTTATAAAAATGTATCTCCTAAATTGCAAGACATTGTTTTTATTGTTATTATTTATTTATTTTTTCTGAGGGGCGGGGGTGAGGGGAGGGGGTTCCATGTACACAAACCATTTGTACAGGAACTATTAACGTCATTTAAAATAGGAAACACCCCATAGAAAATTTGAATAACATATATCATTTTTAAGAAATTCGGAAAATATTTACGGACGCTGGCGGCGGGACAGATATACAGACGGACAGTCGGACAGACAGATACACTAATTCAAATCATATTCAAATTGTTGTTAGAAAGTGTTAAAAACGATTAATACAAATGAAAATGCAATTCCAATTAACTTCAAATAATTACCCTTAATGTAACTGAGTATTTTTGTGTGGCCCTGTTACTCCCATTGCTAATCATACTATATTTCATAGAAAACATTATTTTGCGCATGCGAATAACATATTTCATTTTCGTTAAAATTTGTGCAAAGTAAAGTTATTAAAATATGATTTATAGAAATACCTCTCATAGAGCGCAATGCTTTGGAACATTTTCAGGCGTTCCTGTACACAAACCAGTAGTAGTATTTACTTCATTTTTAATAGGAAACATCCGATAGTGAATTTGATTAACATATATCAGTTTCAAGAAATCTCATAAATATTTATAGGAGTTAGAGCGCGGTCAGACAGACAGACAAACCGAAGCCATTAATACTTTTCAACCTTGTTAGAAAGTACTGAAAAAGGTCAATACGAATTAAATTTATTTATTGCTAACTAAGCCATGCTATTCAGATTAATTATATTTTAAATATTAACCAAGATCAAGTGAACTAAAATACTTTGATCTTCTTCATATACTAACCCAATGTTTAAGAACGTTCTAAAGTAGAAATTTTTAAGTCGAAGAATAAATTTTTCACACACATAACATGTGCCACAGTTAACAATCCCAAACATCGTAATCTAAGCAGAATATGCTCAATCCTCTAATTTCCAGTCACATTTGACAAATTTCAAAATCATAACTGAAATCATGTTGGCCTGTAATGCCTTAACATTCTTTAAACGTCACCGCGACATTTAAGAACGTTCCTGAAGCCAGACAGACTATTCACTGTAGAGATTTATCATATTATGATGTTAAGCATGTTGAGTATCATAATCTAGGTATTACACAATCTAGTATTTTCCTGTTATGATTGATAAATTCAAAAATCTTAAACTAAAATCAGATAGCCTGTAATATTCGATCCTCTTAAAACACTAACGTGTGTTATTTAAGGACATTCATTATAGAATATCTCAAGTCGAAGAGTATTCACTGTGGAGGTTTAACGCATTCCAAAGTTAAGTAAGTTAAATATCGTAATCTAAGCTTGGTATACACAAATCCACTATGTTCTGAGTCTCGTAACCGTTCCATTACTGGTGCTGGTAAGATCTTGTTTGAAGCAACATTGGAAAATATGTCAGTTTTTACTTTTCGATCACATATATGTAAAGAAAGTATCGCAATTCCGATTTGCGATATGGATTATGCACCTCTCATAGCTCAAAAGACGAATTCTCGTAGAATGTTGCAAATTTATATTTATGACTGTCTAGTTGTACCGCCTTCAACTTTGGTCTTCACATGAGCTCCCCTTTTAGAGATATCTACGATTTTACACGATTTTTCCTGATGTATGTGAGTGTGTGAGTGAACATGATAGTATCTAAATACTTTGTCCGAATGAGTTGAAAGTTGGTACGCATGTGATAGGTCACAATACCACGAACCGTATAGACTCTGAGGATTCTAGCAATTATAGATTTTACAGAAAAACACACACACACACAAAAAAAAAAAAAAAAATCTCTACCATTATAACCTATGAGCTCAAACTATTTAAAGTGCAATACCGCCTAAACATACTGCTCTGAAAAAAAAAAAAAATCGAGATCTGATACCATTTTTGCTGATTCTTATGTAAAATGACCCCTTAATCCGAATATGACTCCCATTTTGCCCAGCCACCCACCTAGATACACCACCCCCTCCCTCAATTTCTTTTCCTGTTCGATAATTTTATGACCATGAATTTGATTTGAAAAATGAAAAATAATTAATGTAACACCTAAAAACAAAAAATATATATAGTTTAAAAAATAACATTAATAACACATTTAAAAAATATAAGATATATAATGCATAATTTCAGTGGCAAATTTCCCCCAAAATTTTTCCCTTGTCGCAAATGCCCATGTTTTAGAATTTTCCAAATTTGTAACTTTTGCCCCTCAGAAGATATTTAATGGTTAAAATAATCCCCCCCCCCCCTCCTAAAAATCAAATTTATAGCTATAAAATCACCGAAAAATGATAAAAATAGGAGGCCATTCCTAAAAAACAATGGGTGATAGAGCAAAATGGGCGTCCTATTCGGATTCAGGAGGTCATTTTACATAATAATAAGCAGAAATTGTGTCAGAGGCAATTTTCAGGACGAGCAGTGATATCTTATTCGATCGAATCGAAAATTTATATAGATGTTATAGGTCACCATCGCACGAACAATATAGATTTTGGTGAATATAGCACTAATAAATTTTTCAGGGACACAACGAAAAATTATTTATTTATGATCTATGGGGTCACATTATTTGAGGCACAATAGCATTAAACGCCTTATTCGATTAAGCTGGTTAATTTCAGACTTTTTTTACTTTAATTTATTCAAACAATCGTTAATTACTTAATGTTCGGAAAGTCGAGTGGAGTCACTCCAGATTTTTTTACTTTATTCCTAATGACTTTGTTTTACTCACATTTATCCATTTAAATTCCAAAATTTACACTTGTTTTCCTGCTTAGGAAAGCAACAAGGAAGTAATCTACTCAACTCCTTCTAATACCGATTAATAATCCATTCGAATCAAGATATTAAAATAAAAAATAGTAAAAATAAAATACGTTAAATTTTATATCGATCATATAAACAGTACCTAAATGAAACTAACTTCCTCAGTGTGACAGTTTCAGTCTTTCAAGGGAGGGTGCCAATTACGTTTTTCCGTGTCAAGTTAGTCAAACATTTATGTATCTTTTCCGGATGTCGCAGCGACAGAAAATCTTTTCATGAATATTTCCTTTTTGAAAATGATCTTGCATTCCTGGCCAGAAATGCCTCAATTTACCCATTCACTGATCCGTAAACGATGTTTCCCAAGATGATTTTGAGTTTTGTGGGCCGTGTCCGCGTGAACTGGACCTAAAGTGTAAGGGATTGACTGATCAGTGTCCATATTTATGTGCGCGTGGATTCCAATTTTGCGGAACGAACCTCATCGGAAGATGTCAAATCCGGAATTCTTGAATAATTATTTTATTTATGTGTTCTTTTAAATGCAAGGTGACTTCTAGTTAATTTAAGTTACTTGTGAGTTCAAAGTTACTACTTTCTAAAAGATATAGGAAACAATAGCTTTCTAAATATACAAAATCTGGGTACGAATAGCCATAATTTGGAATTATGCCGGGTGATTAATCAGTGTTAATATTCTTTGTACTCGTGGGTGTTAATTTTGCGAAATGAATCTCGTCAGAAGACGTACGATCTGTAATTTCTTGAATAATCGTTTTACTTATGTTGCCTATTAAATGTAGGAGAATTTCTAGTCAATTTAAGTTACTCGCAAGTCCAATCCAAAGTCACTCTTTTTTGAAAGTGGAAACATTTTCTTTCTAAATATATAATATCTATGTATGAATAGTAATAATTTGAAACTTAGTGCCGGGTGATTAATCAGTATCAATATTCATGTACGCTTGGATGTTAATTTTGCGAAATGAACCTCATCGGAAGATGTCAAATGCTAAATTCTTGAATAATCGTTTCATTTATATTGTCTATTAAATGTAGGAGAATTTCTAGTCAATTTAAGTAACTCGCAAGTCCAATCCAAAGTCACTCCTTTTTGAAAGTGGAAACATTTTCTTTCTTAATATATAATTTCTATGTATGAATAGTAATAATTTGAAACTTAGTGCCGGGTGATTATTCAGTGTCAATATTCATGTACGCTTGGATGTTAATTTTGCGAAATGAACCTCATCGGAAGATGTCAGATGCGGAATTCTTGAATAATCCTTAAATTTATATTGTCTATTAAATGTAGGAGAATTTCTAGTCAATTTAAGTTACTCGCAAGTCCAATCCAAAGTCACTCTTTTTTGAAAGTGGAAACATTTTCTTTCTAAATATATAATATCTATGTATGAATAGTAATAATTTGAAACTTAGTGCCGGGTGATTAATCAGTATCAATATTCATGTACGCTTGGATGTTAATTTTGCGAAATGAACCTCATCGGAAGATGTCAAATGCTAAATTCTTGAATAATCGTTTCATTTATATTGTCTATTAAATGTAGGAGAATTTCTAGTCAATTTAAGTAACTCGCAAGTCCAATCCAAAGTCACTCCTTTTTGAAAGTGGAAACATTTTCTTTCTTAATATATAATTTCTATGTATGAATAGTAATAATTTGAAACTTAGTGCCGGGTGATTATTCAGTGTCAATATTCATGTACGCTTGGATGTTAATTTTGCGAAATGAACCTCATCGGAAGATGTCAGATGCGGAATTCTTGAATAATCCTTAAATTTATATTGTCTATTAAATGTAGGAGAATTTCTAGTCAATTTAAGTTACTCGCAAGTCCAATCCAAAGTCACTCTTTTTCGAAAGTGGAAACATTTTCTTTCTAAATATATAATATCTATGTATGAATAGTAATAATTTGAAACTTAGTGCCGGGTGATTAATCAATGTCAATATTCATATACGCTTGGATGTTAATTTTGCGAAATGAACCTCATCGGAAGATGTCAGATGCGGAATTCTTGAATAATCGTTTTATTTATATTGTCTATTAAATGTAGGAGGATTTCTAGTCAATTTAAGTTACTCGCCAGTCCAATCCAAAGTAAGTCACTACTTTTGGAAAGATATAATATAGGAAACATTTTCTTTCTAAATATATAAAATCTAGCTATGTATAGTATTTATTAGTGCCGGGTGACAGATCAGTGTCAATATTCATGTGCGCATGGGTGTTAATTTTGGGAAATGAACCTCATCGAAAACTGTCGATCAAGAATTCTTGAATAATTGTTTTGGTTATGTTGTCTATTAAATATAGGATGACCTTTAGTCAATTTAAGTTACTCGCAAGTCCAATCCAAAGCCTGTCAATATTCATGTGCATGTGGGTGTTAATTTTGCGAAATGCGCACCTCATCAGAAGATGTCACATCCGGAATTCTTGAATAATCGTTTATTTATGTTGTCTATTAAATTACAGCTTAACTTTGATAACAATTTAAGTAACATGAAACATTAACTATTACTTTCATCCATCTCTCGTAAGTGTTTTTACTTTCCGAACACTATAGTGAGAGGAAAGTATTGTAATCATGCCAAAAATCCGAATTTGAGATTTTGATGTTTCTATACGTTTCGAGGTCCTCTGAGTCCGTTTCCACTATTTTTACGATGATGTATGTATGTGTGTGTGTATGTATGTGTGTATGTGTATGTGTGTGTATGTCTGTGAGTGAACACGCTAGCGTCTAAACGCTTTGTTCGAAAAAGCTGAAAGTTGGTACGTATATTGAAAGTCACCATAGTACGAACCCTATTGATTTTGGAGAATCAATCACTTATAGTTTTTTTACAGGGACACCAGGAAAAATTCTTAGTCATTATGGCGTATGGGGTCAAAATTGTAAAGGTGCGATAGCGTCTAAAAGCTTTATTAATCTGAGCAAAAAAAATTGTACACATATTATAGGTCACAGTTGCACGAACTGTATAGATTTTGGTGAATTTAGCACTTACAATTTTTTTACAGGGACACAAAGAAATATTCTTTATCATTATGGCCTATGGGACCAAATTTTTAAAAGTGCGATAGCATCTAAACGCCTTATTCAATTGAGATGAAAATTTATACGAATATTATAAATCACTGTTGCACCAACTATAAGCATTTTGGTGAATTTAGCATTTATAGGTTTTTTACAGGGACACGACGAAAAATTCTTTATCATTATGATCTATGGGCTCAAAGTTCAGTAGCGTTAAATAAAACATCGTGTAATATATGGAGAAAAATACTCAAACACTCTATTATGGTTTTCTCTCTTTTGTTTGTTTAACAACACCTCTTTCTTTACTTTATCTACAAAACTGTTAATTACTCAACGTTCGGAAAGTCGAGTGGAGTCACTCCAGATTTTTTTTCTTAATAATTAATGAACTAAATCAAAACCAAACCCATATCAAAACAAAATCGAATCGACTGCAGGAAGACATTATAATTATGTATGTTGGCTGAATAAACAACAGAAAAACAGATCAGAATCCTACATCCTGGATAAAACAATATCAATAATACTAGCTTTCACGTGTGAACGAGAGCATAAGTTTAGAACAGAAAAAAAGCAAGTAAATCACTCGAAAAAAATGGTTCTTCGAAAAATGCCGAAAATTATAGGCTTCCGATATTTTGATCTGTAATCATATTCTGCTTTCATTTTCAAAACCTACAAATCGTTATACAGTAAGAACTGATGCAAATCAAAACGCAATGCTTTTAAAATTTCACTTGAATTTTTCTCCGAAAGATGAGATAGTGTCAGGGTATAATTTTCTAAAAGACTTTCTAAACTGCTTCTCAGAATGAAAAATCATTGTCATAACTGTAAGATAAATTTACAAATCGTTATGCAAGAACAGGTGGAAATAAAAATCTAATGCTATTATTTCTTTATTTATTTTAAAACGATGAGATAGTGAGGAAATGATGACAGGGTATGATTTTCTAAAAGACTTCCTCAAATGCTGTCTGGTAATGAAAAACAAACGTTAGAAGTGATTTTTGAATCGCCAAATAAAAATGAGATTTCATACTTCGAAAAAGGAAAGGAAAATAATGACATATAAAGATAAGTTCTGAAATGTGATATGACGTAAATTATATGATCTATTTTAACTATAAAAGTTAATCAGTTTTTCAATTAAAGGAAGAAAATATACTATACAATCCTCAGAAAGAATAATGAGACTTGTGTGTTTTTCTTGCTAAAATAACTTCTACACCCGATGAAATTAAGATTTTTTCATCTTCTTACATTGGCTGAAATACTTTAAGTAATAACTATAATTATTTTTATATCAAAGTTAAGTTTAAAAAAATTAACAAGCTACTCGTACAGTCGGTAACAAAAGTGTCCGAACACTAGCAAAAATTCCTATGTAAAAAATGTACACTTCATACGGTTTTGTCAAATAAATCCTTGTCGAATCCTGTTCTTAGTCAGTGTAAGAACATGATTCGATAAGGATTTATTTAACAAAACCGTATGAAGTGTATCTTTTAACATAGGAATTTTTGCAAGTGTTCGGACACTTTTGTTACCGACTGTAGCTTAATTTTAATAATTTTAAATGTGTATTTAACCCTACAGTGCATACTGTAGCCAATTGGCTACAAACTCTTTTATCCTCTCTAACCTATTCAATTCATGTAGCATCTCTGGAACACTGTGCTTTCCGGTTTCAAAATACTCCAATTAGCTATTTTCGTTCATGAAACAGATCACAAATGGCAGTACCAACCCGATGGTTGAAATCAAAGTACGACTTTTGCAATCACAATTTTTTTCTGGCAAAGGCTTACTTCGATCTTCTAAAATTTTATTAAACATGCAAAAATATATTTAAAAATATATATATTTTGTTAAGAGAATATATTTTTTTTAATTTTAACTTGTTTTTAACAACAAAATTTATAATAATAACTTTTTACGTTCGTTTTTACAAATGTTGCCATTTGGCAACACTATGAAGAAAGCTTGATTTTTCTTTTGATTATTTACGTTCTGAGCTCGATGCAGTAAAAGCTTTTGCTTATAATTTCGTTTAGTTCTTTAAAGTTTTTCATGAGTATTTTTATTTTGTGTTCTTATTTCAATGTTTTAACTGGTGTGTTTGGTTTCGCATACAATTTCGACATATATACCGGGGCAGAGAAATATGCCATTAGTCTTCCGAACGAACCAGGTGACTTAGGGGTCACTGGTTCCGTGGTAGCTAGGCTCACCCGCTCGGTTCCTGAACACAAAAATCATAAATTATACTTTGACAACTTTTACACATCTGTGCCTTTATTACATCCTTGAAGTCAAAAGAAATTCTATCGCTTGGTACTGTAAGAAGAAATAGAGTACCATCTTGCAAAATACCACTTGATAAGGAATTGAAAAAAATGTAAACGTGGAAGTATTTTCGAGTATGTTACAAATGTGAATGGATGCGAAATATCAAATCTCGCTGGCATGATAATAAAACTGTTTTGATGCTTTCAACATTTGCTGGGACAAGTCCCGTGAAAGATTTCATACGCTATGACAGAAAAGAAAAATGTAGAAAAAGTGTTTCTTGTCCTCATGTAATCCATGTGTATAACAAACATATGGGTGGAGTAGATCTTCATTATAGTTTACTTGGGAGATATAAAATTACCATGCGAACTAGAAAATGTTACTTTCGACTATTTTATCATCTTATCGATCTTGCTATAATAAACGCCTGGTTATTGTACAAGAGAGCACACCCTAATAGACATTTGAAATTGACAGAGTTTCGGCTTGAGGTTGCAGAAACTTTTGTTCTATTGGGGAGATGAAAACTTTAAAATGAGGTCGACCATCGAATGAAGTTGAGACTAACTGAAAACGACTGAAGAAGCCTAACTGCAAACAACCTCCCAAAGACGTTAAGTACGATAGAATTGATCACTGGCCCGAACATTTAGATTCCAAGTAACGTTGTAAATTTCTCAACTGTAAAGGTTTTACTAGAGTTAAATGCATGAAATGCTTAGTTCCTCTATGTTCCAACCAAAATAGTAACTCATTTGTGTCATACCATACAAAACCATAATGTATAATAAAAACTAACTGGTAAGTGCTATTGCTAAATATCTTATGCTTTTTTATTTATGTGTAATTATTATTTCAATAAACACATTGCAGATTAGCCTAATTAAAAAAATCCTATGTATTGAAAAGTATATGCTTAATTCACAGTGTTGCCATATGGCAACAATTAAAAAAAATTAAATTAGTTAAAAATGGAAATCACTGGAATTTTTTTAATATTTTTCTCTTACTATCTGGCTATCACAGAAGCAAATATATTTTTCCTGGGGAAATAGAAAAAATCATGCACTGTAGGGTTAATACATTTTCAACTCCGTTACTTTTACACCAGTGTACTATTTTGTACGAGACTTATTTGGTTGGAGTGTAGAATTTCAGAATTAATATTAAAACATATCTGTTTATTGCACTGTTAAAAAAAAAAATTCGACTTTGCTACCAGAAATTCTCTGTAATTACAGAAAAATACGTTTTATCAACGTATTTTTTCCGTAATTTACAACTTTTTTCTCAAATTCCAAAAATTTCTGGCAGCAAAGTTGCATTTTTTTGTTTTTTTTTTTAACAGTGTGATGTATCAAAAACAGAATATTATATTTTGAATAGAAAGGAAAAAACTTAAATAATATAGTTAATGAGATTTTTTTCCTACCATACATGGTCTGCCGTTATTACTAAAAACGTATTTATTTATTTTTTCTTTTTACTTTCTTTTATAAACACAAAAAGAAAGTACTGGATTCGTGAAAATTTTCGATCTCCGACTTTTGGTGCATTTACACGTTTTGAGACGCCCTCAATACATAGTGCTGTCATCCTGTTTTTTTTTTTTCCATATTTTTAAATATGGTAGCAGAGAACAAATAACATTCGGTGTAAATGTACTATGTAGTACATTTATACAAAATTGTATAAATGTACATAGTATAATTGAGCACAATGAGAATTTATAATGTATCATTGTGAATTAAATAAAATAATTTATAATAGTAACATTCAATTAGAAAAAAAAAATTGTATAAGTAAGAGTATCGCTATCGCCCCTCCCTCTCCAACTCTAGGAAGAAAAGTCCTCTCCCACGGAATTCAAAATTTTAGTATGAGTATTTTTCAAAAGAAATCGCCAATATCTTTAAAGTGAATGTTTGAGCCATAGATCTGTGATAATTTAAAACAAACTTATCGTTTTTTTTTTTTTTTTTTTTTTTTTTTTTTTTTCAATTTTAGCAAGGAAAACAAAATCTGGTGTGTCACTTAAACGACTTTCTCTTACCCTGGAATTTAATACTATAAATACAGATTGGAGATTAAGGGCAGTGTTGGGCATAATTGATTAAAAAGTAATTGAATTACAATTGAATTACAATTAAATTACAATTATAAGTATTTTACTGTCAATCTATTAACAAGTAATTGATTACAAATAAATTGAATTATTACAAATAAATTGAATAAGTAATTCAATTTATTTGCAATCCATTACTTGTTAATTGATTGACAGTAAAATAATTATAATTGTAATTTAATTGTAATTCAATTAATTTCTAATCAATTATGCCCAACACTGATTAAGGGGTAAGATAACGAGTACTGATATGTAAACATATCTTAAAACAATTCAAATTAGGCTTCGGAATAGCTTTATTTGACAAATAATTCTGTGTGAGGAGGACTACCGCCCCCCTCAATCCCCCGTTTCATTATTGTCCCTACATTTGTATAGAATTCAAATATGTTATTAAATTCAAAAGTTCATTTAAAATTATCCAGACAACTTTCACACGCAACATTCTTTAAAACTTTTCAATCTTGATCAAACTTTTCAAGTAACAAACGTATTAACTTCAAAATACAATATTTGGATCGCCTGAAATTATTCGTTTTTAATTTACTCTAATACACACAGACAAAGATCAGACGTTAAAAACTTGACTTCGGTATTCGGGAAGCCTCAAAATGTATAAATATACAAAAAAAAAAAACAAGAGATGACTATTTAGCTTAAAAAAATACATTATTTACCATAGGGCTATAAGGAATTAATTTCAATTCCTAAGCAGCTTTCCTGGACATGGTTAAATATTATAATAAAGCACTTTCACTAACAATAAAAAAGAATGTTATGTCTTAAATATTGGCAGCCCCGTATATCTTCTGAAGGTCATGTATACACCACATGGTGAACTTAAATATAATTCTAAATTAACAAAACACGGCACAACCTGAAATACATTTCCATCCATTTTCAAGTGTTGTTGCACTATAATCTAGTTCCTTTGTGTATCCCTGTAAACGAACAGTAAATGATTTCCATACCGTATTCTAAATGAAACATGTTTGTACGCATAATATATATATATATATATATATATATATATATATATATATATATATATATATATATATATATATGTTTCTTTAATTTGTTTTAGTGCAGTCTATTGATGTTAAACTCTACTTATTTGCAATTTCCCTCATATAGGTAATGTATTTGAATTATCTTGAGTGTCTCTGTACACAAACCATTTTCTTGATCTCAACGAAAAGTTTAGTGTAGCATGCCTATATGATACACATTTAGAATACTAAGTTTAGACTTTCAACTATTATTTATTCGTGAGGTATGCTGATAACAGACACACACACACACACAGAGACAAACAGACCAACCGCTAACAACGTGATATTTGAATAAGATAAAGTAAAAAATATTACAACCATGAGGCAAAAAATCGATTTCCTTTCACTATTTAATATTATACTTCTCTGTCATGAAAATCGTCTGCATTCATCATGTAAAATAGTTTTGATAAATAATAATTAATACGGCCTGAACACGTATATAAATATGCAAAAGAAAGTTTTGTGGTGGCCACAACATACTAGTTTTAATAAGTAAATTTTTCAATCTTACTAAAATTATATGCTCTAAAAGTTTCTGTTTGCAATCAGTCAAGTTTTCAAGTTTACATATCGTTGTTGTTCACGAAGAATCTGGTAGAAAACAAAGTGTAAGGCTTCTTAATTCTTTGTTAAAATTTTTCTTTAAAAAGAGCAATGGTAAACAAGCACTGTTTTCTTAGAGACTATCTAGGTTGATACTTAAAATATGAAAATTAACATTAAAACGCGCTTGTAGTTAATTAAATAACAAAATGTGTAGCGTGAAAAGTAATTTATAATACAAAAGAAAATTTTCTTCCAGATATTACTATTTTTTCTGTTGTTCTTTAATCATATTTGTTATATATGATCATATTCACCGCTGTTTCCTATTAACTTGCTAAATACTTTTGCCTTGTATAAGGCTCCATTTCCATATGATTCTTTGTCATCTTTCCTGATTAAAATTATTACTTTCTTAAAGTAATAATAATTTTTATTTATTTTTTTATTTATTTTATTTTTTATTTATTTATTTTTTTAGAAAATTTGGAGTGGAATGTGAGAAATGCCTATCTGGTTATACCCCAGGGTAGCTCAGTGGTAGAGTATCCGCGCGTTAAGCGGAAGGCCAAGGTTCGATTCCCGGCTCTGGTATTTTTCACATAGTTGGTATAAAAATCATCCTTCCACTCCAAATTTTCTAAAATTAATTAAGATTGATGAATAAAGACTTTCTAAAGTAATAATTATTGTTTTTATTATTTTTCTAATATTGTATGTTGCATGCCTTCATTAAAAGGATTCTTAATATTTCTTCCAAAAAAATAAATAAATAAATAAATAAATAAATAAAAATAAAAAATTGTTTCTTAATGTTTTTTTCAGAAATTTTTAATTCATGTTCTTTTTAGTTCTTCGTGTGATATTTGGTTTCATCTTGTGCAATGTTTGAAAAGGTTTTCATAATATATATATATATATACATTAAAAAAAAAAAAAATGAATGAATGAATAAAGAGAAAGACAGTAATAAGAAAGTAATAAAACTTTATGAAGTTGAAGATAAACCGTACTATCAGGCTAAATCAACAAAATGATCAAAATCAGGCAGTCACCAACATCAGGATGAACCAATATAAAATAGACTGAATCATTCTCAAGGCTAGATTCAGCTGTTGGTAAAATATACGCGTAAATAGTTTTTGAAGCAGTGTAGGATTCATAATCAAAATTTATTCACTGTTAGCTGACAGGCAAATTATATACGCAAGAAAAATATAAATGGAATTTTTCCCCCAGATACATAAGAAAAATATATTTAGTTTAATATGAGTTAAGGCTGCTCATCAGTGAGATACACCGCTTCTCCTTCCCCATGTGAGACCCACCAGTGACCGAGCGGTTCTGCGCTCTAAGCTGATAGATGAGAAGTACCGGGTTCGATCCCAGGTTGCGTTTATCGACTTAGCAGTTCGGTGTTTTTCATGGTTTTCTCCAAAACTCGCGTAAATACGGGCTAGTACCTCTTAGAAAGACCCCCACGTAGGGCATTCCACCTATAGGCCTAGAACCCTAGCGTTGTCAATCGGCCTTAAACCCTACAACCAATCAACCAACCTACCTTTCCCAATATTTTCTCTAAACAAGAACCTAAACACATAACTTGTAGAAGTTGTAGTAGATTTTAGCTATACACCAGAATATCTTGCGGAATTAAAATACATTTTCACCAACTTTTTAATTTAACTAGAGAACTTTTAATCAAAGTAGTTATCTACGGAAAGTAAAATTTGACTGGTCGAATAATTTTATGCAAAATCAAATTTTATCATAGTGTTAAAATGAATAAATATAATTTTGCTCGTATGACTGCCTGTGTTTGCAAAACAGATGAAATTTAAAATAAATAAATAATTAATTAATTAAAAAATTACATAAAATACAATTAAATAAAAATTTAAACTTTTTACTTCTATATGCAAATTTAATAACGATAGATTAATTTAATAAAACAGATATACGAGAGATTTTTGCTTTTAAGTATAGCAGACACAAACGCCTAAAATCAATTTCTTGAATTTTAAAAATTTGGCCCTCAAGCAGAGGGTAGGGGGAGGAGGGAAAACGTCATTTCATATAACCCTTCAGTTATAAATATAAAAGAGCACATCCATGGATGCATTCTTTTATATGCACCATTGAATCAACACTGCTGTGCTGATTCTGTGTGAGACTGGGTCATAAATTTTAGTATGAATGTGAGTTCTAGAACCCTGACAAACACTAAGACGAAGTTTTGCTAAATTCCCCCCTCTTCCCCTTGTGTGGGGGGAGGGAGGGGTGGCAAAAACACGTTTGCGAGCATAACTCAGATCCAAATTCCTTCACAGTGGAGAAATTGCACATGGGGAAACGACTCAAATACAATTTTAAAAACTCGACTTTAAGGGAGGAAAAGGGGGGGGAGATTTGAAAATGTTGACTTTACATTTGAACTCGTTCAAAAATAGCACATAGAAGTTGAAATTGTCTGTTCCTCTTCTGAAGTGTATTTCTAAAATCAAATTTCGGGTAATTTTCGATTTTTTTTTTTTTTTTTTTTTTTTTTTTTTTTTTTTTTATGTGGTGGTGGTGGGGGGGGAGGGATTTTGATGGAGTAGATTCGAGAGCCCCTTTTTAACGTTGAATTTCTCCTGAGAAATGGGAGCTGCGGCAGAGGTTGCCAACTGCGGTTGATAACTCCGACAGGATTTTGTGAAATTTCCTCCTTTCCCCCCTATGGGAGTAGGGGCCACAAACAGTTTTCCAAAGGTAACTCTGTCCCAAATTATAACAGGACGATTTTTTTCTCTCCCTTTTTTTTTTTTTTTTTTTTGTATCTGTGTGTGTTATGTGTGCCCAACACGCATTATAAAAGAATTTTGCGAAGTGTCCCCTTCCCCCCTTTGGGGGTCGGGCGGGGGAAGAAAAAGTATCCAAATGTAACTCGCTTCCAATTTATCTCTGAATGGTGATTTTTCGGTGTATTGATTGGTTAAGTGTACCTGAAACATTCTATAAATGGATTTCGTAAAATTTTCCCCTTACTCTTTTAGGGGCAGGGGTAAAAAGCGCGTTTCCAAGCGCAACTCCAATTAAAATTATCTCAAAAAAGCAATTTTTTTCTTTTTTTTTTTTATGTGGATGCGCTATGTGTACTCAAAACGCATTATAAAGTGATTTTGCGAAATATGCCCCTTCCCCCTTTGGAGTCGGGCGGGGGGACACGTTTCGAATAATAACTCTTCTCTAAATTATCTGAGGAATGTGATTTTTTGATGTTTGGTTAGTTATATGTATCCAACACACACTATAAAAAAATTTTGTTAAAGTCTCTCTTCTTTGGTGGGAGGGGAAACAAAAGACTGAGATATTTTGATCGATTTCAATTAATCTTTTTTTTTTTTTTTTCCCATAATAATAAGTTTTTTATTTATTTATTTATTTATTTATTTATTTATGTTGTTGTTAAATTAATTTAAATATAATGACCAGCGAAGTGAGCAAAGTCTGCTAGAATCAGATAAAAAAAATAAAAAAAAAAGAGCGGAGACAACACGCATCTAAATACGTTTCAACAGAAAAATTCAAAAATATATGCTGATTTAGATGCATATGCAGTGCATTTTAGTACTTATTGTCAGAGCATCTCAGAGAGGTAGAATGCATCCCTGCATCCTGACTATTCAGAATTATTTAATAATGCGGGGTCTAAAATGGTTTCCAGCCGCAATGATACACACAGATACAGGAAAAATAAAAGAGCATCACATAAGTAATTATTCATTTTACTTATAAATGGACACTATTTTTATAATCAGTGAGTAACACACTGAAGTCAGTGAATAAAATTTCGAACACTACCTTTGACCCATGTTTCTTTTGTTTGTTTATGTACATTCATCATTAAAACGAATAATCACTTACTGTGAAACCGCGAAAAGATGGCATACGACCTTGGAATAGTTCATTTTGAAGAAGGGGCGGCCGAATGAAATACAAATGATGCTTGGCGGCAGTTCTTTTCGCCAAACAATTCTTCGACTTACCAGCTTCTTTGGCACCTAATACGAGCAATCAAAGTGTCTATTGTTGCTAATTAAATAGAATATTGCTAAATTTTTGTCAAATTAAATATTGTTTTAATTATTTCTTATAATTATTTTATCAGATATGCAGAAAATCGATAAATCAAAATATCTTTAAACATTGCTTATAATTTGTGTTCAATGTTTATTTTTAGTATTTAAATTAACTGAATCCCTAAAATTTACTCGTTTACCTTTTAACTTCTCAAAGTATACGTAAAACAGTTCCATTTTTTTTTTTTTTTTAATAGACATTCACTATCATGATTAGTTTATTTATTTAAATCTAAAAATATATCATAATTGAATGTTTTGTAAATATTAACTCTCATGATTAATTAAATTTCTTTCTTTCTACTTTTATTACAACCATTATATGATTATGTCATGTTATTTAATGACAATTACAATAATTTAATGTTTATTTTATCGAAACTGTAATGGTATTAATCATGGTTTCTTTTATTTCATACATTGTAGAAATACACTTTTTAAAAGTTTAATTAAGTTACTTCTTTCATCCCTTTCTGCTGATAATGATTGTACTTAAAAATTACTTCTCGGAAGCCATTAAGATTGCTTTATTTTAAAAAATCAAAATTTCTTTTTGAATGTTATTTGATTGCCGAAACTTTAAAATTTGTAAACAATAGTACCTCCGAACACTTCTTTTAAATAATAATTAAAAATACATCCAAACATTAAGTTTATCAACAACTTCAAATTATAATTTCACACTAAGAAACGGGCTAACAACGCCAAATCTGGAAGCCACTCTACTCTGTGTTACCATGGAAACACAACCTCTCACCTTATTTCATTCATGGAATCATCTGAAATCACGTGATTCGCGTGCCAAGTTATCGCAGTTGTACATTATGTATATAGTGTCTTTTTTTTCTGATGTTTCTATGTATACCAACGCGTCAGGAAAGCATTGACTGACCGACTCTGCCTTGCCATTTAGTACTAAATCGTCAGGATACATTCTACTTCTCTTAGAAGTTCTGAAAAGGTGTACTGTTCTATATATCTACTGACTGATATTATTTTTCAAATACAGGGTGTCCGAAATTAAACGACCCTACTTTAAAATTGTTTACAGACAAAACTATTGTTGAGAAAGTTATAAAATTTTGAGTAGAACATAATGAAGGTATGGAAAATTGTTTGAGCGAATAATAATAATTTAAAAAAAAAATTAGTTCAACTTTTCGCCACCACGGGGCATTTTTTAAATGAATTACTCGTTTACTGATCCGTAGCCTTCCCGGTCTCCTGACTTCAATCCATGCGGCTTTGGGAGAGTATGAAAGGTCTGGTAAGTCGTGATAATCCAATTTTACCTGATCTTAAAAACAGCATTTCACATGATGTTAGTAACATTTTTCCGATCACACTATGCTATCTTACAATTTCAAATGGTAGTTGAGAATGAAGACCGTTATATTGAATACGCCTTGTAAACTATCATGAATGTATGTTGAATGTGCAATTCGTTAAAAAACGCTCCCTGGTGGCGAAAATTAGAACTTTTTTTTTTTTTTCGCTCAAAAAAATTCCCATACCTTCAGTATATCCTACACAAAATTTCATAACTTTCTCAACAATAGTTTCTGTAGACAACTTTAAAATCGGGTCGTTTACTTTCGAATATCCTAAATATCCAAAATATAATCGTTATAAAAAATATTGGACCAATCAAATTTACTACAAGCAATAACTATTATACGAATCTCTACGTCGTAGACGTTTTCACATTACAAACAGAACTTTTTCCCGGTACTCACACCCAATTTTCGCTCAAATTTTTTTTAGTTCACCGATGCTTCGCTGCTCAATCACCTAAACTAACTTTCGATAACGATTAAAAGCGATAGTTGTATCGGTTTAAAAGAGGAAAAAAAATGTGATTAACTCTTCGTTAGTGGATCCATTTAAGCAGTAGGTGTTTCAGACCAATGGACCGCAACATTCAAGCAAATAACGATACAGAAACCTTCGAGCAATCACAACAGCAGAGGCATGCATGAAAAGAGCTACCAAGAGCCATGTTTTGGGATGTTTTTATTCCATTCCAGCAAATAAGCAAATGGGTTCAAGGACCCAAACAAATTTCGTTCCAACTGGTTGCACCACATTTAGAACAATGATGCTGCAGTTTTGTTCTTTAAGGCGTCGTCTTGGAGTGTTAAGCACTAAGACAGTTTGCTAAAGAATTTAGTTGGAGTGTGATATGCATATTGTAAAAATGTAAGCTTTATCATTGTTGGAAGACTGTTTAAGATGAAAGGTGTTATGGTAGAGTTAAAATGATTTAGCGCTCGATTAATTTCTAGTTTTGTTTCAAAGGCAGCAGGAAGCGATAAAGTTAAGACCTGGTGGATCTACAGATCAGAAGCTTCAAATTCCAAATTTCTATTACCCATTAATGAGAAGTTATTTTTTATTTGATACTTAATATATGTATGCATATACAAAATTAACTCGTTTAACAATAAAAAATATTTATATATGAATGGAGCTGCTTTCCTTCCTCAACCTCTTGTTGAATATCCATTTTCTTTGCCCAATATGAGTATATAAGACTACAGGAAATACACTTCTAGTGATTACATTTAATAGTACATATCTAGTACAATATTTTTGTGTCACCCTGTAAACCAATCATCAATTCTGTGGACACCATATTTTACAAAATCCACGCTTCTATTCATGTCAGTAATTCATGTAATTTCATCACATTCAGCGCTGTGTACAGTCGATAATAGAACATGATTCGACAAGGATTTATTTAACAAAACAGTATTGACTCTACTTTTTTTATATAGGAATTTTTGCTAGAGTTCGGATACTTTTATTACCGACTGTACATTAAGTATTCTTTAGAACAATGCAACTGATTAGGGATGAATATTAAAAGGAGGCTTGGCACTGGATTATTAAAACCAAAGAAATGTTCAACGTCTTGAACGCCAAAGAGAAAAAACTGGAAAGCAGACAGCTGTTTCGGTCGCATTTAGCGTACCACCTTCAGTGCATAAAGAAATGAGAGAAAAGTACTCGTACAGATAGAAACGGAACCAAATTCTGATGAACTAATAAAATTCTGATCACCATTAGAATTGGTTGGTCAGAATTCGTTCCCATATTTAAGAGCACTTCTCTCTTATTTCTTTATACTGAAGACAGTACGCTAAATGTTACCGAAACATCTGTCTACTTTCTAATTTTTTTTTTCAGGCGTTCAAGACGTTGAACATTTTCTTGGTTTTAATAATTAGGGGAGATTCTGAACAAAACAACATTTTCTGAACTACACACCAAATTTTCTGAAATACTGTTTCATGTAGATACAGCGCTCGTGAAATACGGCCGCCTAGTATATTTAAGACTACACTCTGCGACAAAAAGATAGGAACAAAGGTTTTTTTTTTTTTTTTTTTTTTTTTTTTTTTTATAAAATAACATTATCTAAATTGTGCTGATCCTTTATTATCATAACAAAATATTATCATATCAAAAACAAATTAAATAGTTGAATCATATTCAAAATATTCATATTCAAAAATTAAAAAAAAAAAAAAAAAAAACCTTTGTTCCTGTCTTTTTGTCGCGGTGTGTAGTCTTAAATTAGAAAAAATTTAGTCTTAAAATTTTTCTAAATTAGTCTTAAAACAAAAATTAGTCCGGGTATAGTGTTATTTTTTGATTATAATAAATGATAAGCACAATTTAGATAATGTTATTTCGTGAAAAATCAAAGAAAAAACCCTTTGTACCTATCTTTCTGTCGCGGGATGTATATATATATATATATATATATAACAAAACAATAATAAAAACAAACTTTTATCCTTCTTATTTAAAACTCATTAGTACTAATTTCATTCCTTTAAAAGCAAATTTTTTGGACTTGGATATAAATATTGTACATAATGAAATGATTACAACTATTTTTGATAAAAGAAATAATTTTGATTTTAATGTGATTAAATTGATTCATTGGAGCTCTAACATTAGTAAACTTATCTACAGAAACATCATTTTAAACTATCTTAATCGTAATAATAGATTAATTTCGACTGATTATGACAAAATTAAGGATATTCAGGATTTCTTTAATAGGTCTGTTGAAAATGATTATCCTCTAAATTTTTTGCATGGTTATATTATAGACAAATATTTAAAATATTTGAAATATAAATGTCTTTTTTAATTTTCCTTTTTAAATATTACTTATTTTTCGATTATATTTAGCTGTACTAACTATATTTATTGTATTAGTTTCTTAATTTAATATAAATGGCGTTGTAACATTATATTTTTTATGGTTTCGTATTTTGGTTAGTTATCCCGCTAGAAATCTTATGTATTTCATACTGCAGCTTGAGTGAATGTTGGTGAATTTTTTTTGCCTGATCCATATAAGTTTTTGTCTGTTCCATATTATTTGATCCATATTGATTTTAGCCTTATATGTGCTTTTTGTTAAACTATCTGCCTGGGGGGAGAGTTTTGATCAATTAAAAGCAGGCTTTAACCCCACACGTATGTCTCAAGTCATACGGGGCATTTTTGAGAGTTTAAATTATTTATTTTATGTTTTTGTAGTAAGTTTTATTTATGATTTTTTCACATTTATTAATTTTCATATAAGTTTATCGTTAGTTATTTTCGTTACATATTTTCAACTTTTATTTGACTGAAAACATATACAGTGAAAAACGTTTAACACAAAACTGAGGGGACCGAAATATTTTTTCGTGTTAAAAGAATTTCGTGTAAAAAAGATTCGTAAAAAAAAGTACAAAATTGGCCAATGTTTTTCCTGTCGTCAATTATTATTTCCATTTCCTGTAAAAATACTACTAACTTACATCCATTAGGATAAAAATCAAGTACAAATATAATTTTTTTTTTTTTTTTTTTTTTTTTGGGGGGGGGGGGGGGGGAATCAGATATCTTTTACTGTCTTTTTCAGCACCACATTGTTAAAAAATTTATCAAGATTATATATTGTTTTATTCATCTCTGAATTCGAATGCGCATCTAAATAACTGCGAATACTCATTATTTTTTTCATTTCTGAAGCAGAGGGGACAGAAACTGCATCGTTAATTCGGTTGTTAGATTCGTAATAAAAATTTACCTAAGTGGAATCATTTTAATGATGAACGATGTCAAAAATCTCATTGTCGGTGCTGTAAGCACATGATCATCGAAGGTAACATATTGTAACATAGTTACCTACATTTTAATTTATTCCGGAGCATTTTTAACAGAGCTTTTAATCCGCACCACTTTATTTATAGTTTATTTTCCTTCAATATGTAACTACGACAAAATAAGAAAAAGTTACTCTTAAGAAAAAAAAAAAAATGGTATTGAAATAAAGGCGCGTCTAAAAATGCTTTGGAATACATTAAAATGTTGGCATCTCTGTAGAAGCAAACATGCCACTGAAGATCAAAAGCGAATTTTTTTCGTGTTAAACGATTTTTGTTTCGTGTTAAAAGAAAAAAAAATGTATTAAATAACATAGTATACTGTCCGGACCGCTATATCATTTCGTGTTAACCGATTTTTCATGTTAAGCGTTTTCGTGTTAAACGTATTTCACTGTATTATAATATCATATATATATATATATATATATATATATATATATATATACACCCCGCGACAAAAAGATAGGTACAAAGGGTTTTTTCTTTCATTTTTCCTAAAATAACATTATTTAAATTGTGCTTATCATTTATTGTTATCTTAAAATAACACTTTTCGCGGTCTAATTTTTGTTTTAAAACTAATTTAGAAAAATTTTAAGACTAAAATTTGTCTAATTTAAGACAGCATACCGCGACAAAAAGATAGGAACAAAGAGGTTTTCTTTAAATTTTTGAATATGATTATTTTGAATATGATTATTTTGAATATGAATATTTTGAATATGATTCAAATATTTAATATGGTTTTGATATGATAATATTTTGTTATGATAATAAATGATCAGCACAATTTAGATAATGTTATTTTTTTAAAAAAACCCTTTGTTCCTATCTTTTTGTCGCGGAGTGTAGTCTTAAATTAGAAAAATTTTAATCTCAAAACTTTTATAAATTAGTCTTAAAACAAAAATTAGTCCTTGAATAGTGTTATTTTATGATAATAATAAATGATAAGCACAATTTAGATAATGTTACTTTATGAAAAATCAAAGAAAAAACCCTTTGTACCTATATTTTTGTCGCGGGATGTATATGTACCCTTTATATATGTGTGTGTGTGTGTGTGTATAAATTGATTAGTTTTTTAAGTATGAATTTTATCACAATGCTAAATACGTAAAAAGTGCATTACTCTGATGTTAATTTTCCTAATTTAAACACATCAAAACTCGTACCATTATACCATCACTTTTCTTAATGAAGATATTTTACGTTTAGCTCATCACTGTGGGGAAAGAAAAAAAAAAAAAAAAAAAAAAACTAAACTAAACTATTGAATTATAATAACAGACGCGAACTGATTTCGCCTACATGCAATAAGCAGTGGACCGAAAATAACTTCAAATTTAATGAACTGTAGCACAAGAGACATGAAGAAAAATTAGAAAGTCACACTTCATCGAAAATTTCCCAGAATTGTGACAACATTTTGATGCAAGCAGAATTTTTTTTTTTTTTTTAAAGTCAAAATAGAAGTAATATAATGTATTTTTAAATTTAATTACATCTCCGTAATTGCGATAAATCATCATTATAAAAATTGAAGAGAAGTGAGTCAAATTTTATTCCGTAAAGAAAGTTGACTTGACTGCAAAGAAAAGAATACGCAACATTAATGTTCATAATGTCAGTAGGTTTGCTGTATAATCTTTGTAAATGTTTGCAATGTACATTACATAGTTTAGATGACATATATAGCTTCCAAAAAAAAAAAAAATAAATAAATAATAATAATAATAATAATACTTTTTACTTCCATTACCCTACTACCGTAGGTAATGTAAGCATTGTATTTGGTCCTAAAATTCAGTATCGATATTTCACCTGATTTACACGTTTTAAGGTCCCCTGAGTCCAAAAGAGTGGTTTTTGGCAATTGGTCAGTGTGTGTGTATGCATGTGTGGAATCTTCTGGCTATCACATCTCCGAAACTAATAAAGATAGAATTACAAAACTTCAGAATTGAGACAGGTCTGGTGTACAGAGGAATTTTCCAAATTTTGGTGAAAATTGAAAAACCGGAAGTGGGACAATAAGTCCGTACGTCAAAAACGGCTCTAACGATTTTCATCAAATTTGCTATATAAACACTCTATTAGATGTCCTTTGGTTAGTTCTGGAAAATCGATAGGCGTCCTGTATAAATAGCTCAATTTCAGGTCTTCCAAGCGCGTTCCTTTAAAAATGGCTGTAAGGATTTTTTTCAAACTCGCCATATTAACTCACTTTTAAATATCCTTTTGTATGTAATTATTGTTTTTTTGTAAAGGTTGGTATCTCAAAAACGGCTCTAACGATTTTCTTGAAAATTATTATATAAATCCATTCCTTTCTCGTGTATTACGTGGTTATTAGAGGAAAATTAACAGTTTTCCTGCTTAGGCAGGTCATCTTCAAATCTCGGAAATTTGTGTTTAAAAAATAACTCTACCATTTTTCTCTCTTATTTTTTACCTCGCTATATGTAAGCTTCGTTTTATATGCCTTTATAAGTTTCTCTTACTGGAAAAATTTTAGGTTTCTACTTCTTTAGGTCACTTTTATGTTTTTTATGTTTTCCGATCACATTATCTCTCAAAAATGCATATAATATGTGTAATAGTGGGTAATGGAAGTCGTGTGGTTGTTTCACACCAGATTTTTCATTTCTTTGAAAGGGCAGTGAATTAAATAAATGAGATTGTAGTTGTTAGTACAATTTGGTATATTGCAATGACTCATTCTTTTAAGATTTTACATTCTGCCCTTTTAAGAAATGTAAGCGCATTTCAAATGCCTGTTTTTCATTTCAATCGCCTTTGTTCGTTAGCCATAGTTACTGTACAATTTATTTTTTATTTACTAAAAGAAAAAGTTTATTCTCTATACGCAAGCGAAGTGATGACGTCACTGACCATCAGTGGATGCAAGAAAAAGATTTCTTATGTTAATCGCTCATTGGATTTTTTGTAAAATATTATTAAAAATCGAGGAAAATTATTTCCCAAATTTAATCCCCATATTTCGGTATAGATATGTATTAGTTATCGTATGCATGTGTTAGATTGAGTTATTTTAATGTCAAACTGACAAAATTTTAATTTTAAATGTCAAGACTCTGTCGTCCTTGGCGTTTTTTGTATTTGGCGATCAAACACGTAATACGAAAATATATTCATGCCAGATGTATATTTTCATAATATGTATTGTACGAAATATTGTTTGATATTATTCATTACTCTCTTAATATAAGTTGTTAAAATAACCATGATTCTTGAAAGGAATTAAATATGTTCGCCAGATAACTTGGCGATATATTTTTTTTTTCCCCGCCAGTGATGACAGATATGAAATCTATTCCGCTGCAACATATTAGTACCTTATATCAGATACTTTATTTAGACATTTGAAAACAAATTTAACTTCAAATTATGATAGAATATTTAGCATTTTCTTTTTAATTAGTGTATTACTTGGATATTTATTGTGTAAATATTATCCTTTGGAATGAAATATTTATATTTTCAATGGAATATGGAAGATTGCCATTTTTTACTTTCTCTTACCCATAAGGTAGAGAAAGTATTGTTTTTGGGTCAAATTTTCGAACGCGAGATTTTGTTATATTTACACGTTTTGAAGTCCCCTGAATACGAAAATCATGTTTTTAGCAAATGGTCTGTGTGTATGTCTGTGTCCTGTGTGTGTCTGTTATCAGCATATCTCAAAAACAAATTATGGCAGAAAATTCAAACTTGGTATTCTAAATGTGTATCATATAGGGATGCTACAGTAAGCTTTTCGTTAAGATCAAACAAATGGTTCGTGTACAGACACAATCAAGAGAATTCTAATACATTACGTCTATGGGGGTATTTGCAGGAAAGTAGAGTTTAACGTCTATAGACTGCACTAAATCAAATGAAACGAATATATATTTTTTGTAATACAGATAGTTAACTGGGAAAATTTTTTTGTGTATGTAGGAGCCTCGCTTCCCCCCTCGAGGGGAGTAAATTTTCATGATGTATATCTTTCAAAAGAGCTCTCCAATACCTTTAAAACGAATGGTTGAACCATCGATCTGCGATAATTTAAAACAAAGTTATCGATTTTTTTTTACTTTAACGAAAAAAGACAGAAAAAAAATCGTACTTTTTTTTTTTTAATATTGAGAATAAAATGGACTTTTTTTAGATATTTGGTGTTATACTACTACTATAATATGGAAATCGTCTGCCTTATCATAAAAGATAATTTTTTTAAATAACAATTTTAATAAATTATTTTTTAAAAAGAGAATTATTGTTTAATAACCGAATTAAATTCTATATAAATGTAGGTGCATTAATGAAACGGAGGGTTGAGGGGGCGGTAGCACCCCTCACACAGAACTACTTATCATATAAAACTCTTCAGAAGCCTAATTTGAATTGTTTAACATAGGTTTACATAACAGTACTCGTTATCTTACCTATTAATCTGCAACCTGTATTTATAGTATTAAATTTCAGGGTAAGAGAAAGTCGTGTGAGTGACACACCAGATTATTTTTTATTTACTAAAAGATAAAGTTTACTCTGTATTATGTGGATTCTCAAAGATATGTTTTAATATTAAAAAACATTTTATTACATATGGAGGAAGCATATTTCATCGTTTAATAATCACATCACCTATTATTTATGGAAAACCACTTTAGCATCTTACAATCATGGGGTTCACATTACAATCCGTTAAAGGGAACAGGGTCACTACTAGCTCTTCATAACGTTCACAACAGCTTTCAACATTCTCTCACATACTAAGCATAAAACAATCATAAATTTTATTTCTAAAAGCGCAGACGATATTTTTATTTTTCACAAACGATTGTCATGTTTGAAGGACAACTTATTTCGAAAGACAACTGATATTGTGCTCACAAAATAAAAATGAGAAACGTATTCTTGCCAGAGCTTTGATCCGAAAAATACCTTGAACCAAAACTAAATTTGAATAAACCAAAATATATAGAATGTACAATATTTTTCGCAACTTGAATAATAAAGTTTCGCTACATATTTTTTTTTCTTTCAAATTTTTAATTTATACAATAACTTTTTTTTTCTAAAAAGGATTCAACCACTTTACATTAGTAAAGTTTTGATTAGAAACTGATTAATTTGTTAAATCAGATAAAATATTTTAATATCTATATATATATAGATATATCGTTTAACCCGTTAGCGCCCAGCGTCCTCATTTAAGGACAGCTAATAAAATGACACGTATATTTTTTTGTGATTTCTTGGAGTGATTTCTGCTTTTTAGTGGCAGTTTATAGCGTCACTCTAAATGATCCCTGAAAGTTTGATGTGCCTACTATTAATTATTATTTCATAATTTGGATAGTCATTTTATGATTTTTCATTCATCGCATGTATATTTGCTTTTTACGCAAGTATACTAACTCGAATCAAGTTGAATAATAATATATATTATAATATTTTACTTTCGAGATCTTTGTCAACATATAATAGGAAATTAATCTGTTATCTCAAAGTTTTTCTATCTCGAAGTTTTCTCGCTATAACACTAAACGTCAATAAATGACAATAGGCTTTAAATTTAAAACTGTCAGAAGAATTGTTTAAGTTAATATATTTTACTGTCAGTTGTCTATATTAATTTAGAAGTGAAATAATCAGCTAATAATATTTTGCAAAATTAATTCGGGCGTTAACGGGTTAATACATTTATAAAATTTACACAGATTCTAACTGAATGGTTGATTTTATGATCTCTTTATTATTTTCCCATTGTTTAAAAAACTTATCTTACTCAGTGAAACTATTTCTAAAATGCATTTAACTTTTCCATTAGTTGAAAAAAATGCATAACTAATGAATTAAAAATATCGCATTTTTAGTAACGCAAACAAAGAAAAAACTTGAATTTTTTATTAATTTTAATTAAAGTTATGTAACATTATGAGGGTCACACATAAGTAACCATAAACACATTAACAATTAATTCCGGATAAATAAACAATTTCCATCCAAAATATTATAGTACTAGCAGGCTACGACCGCTTCGCTGGTCACTATATTTAAATGAATTTTCAAAAGAATTGGATCAGTATTTATTTTTTACATCATATTACAAATAAAAACTTAAAGAAAAAAAAAAAAAAAAACACTGAAATCGCTTTAAATCTTGCTTATTCGGGTACCCGTTGCCTAAGGCAGCTCTTTTTTCTGCCAGTACTGCATTGGGTCCAGTTTCCCATTGTCTACAGAAAGGTCTTTCCCGGGTACTTCAATCTGGGTATTTATCGACGACTTGTGGATTTTTTGTTATTTAAGAACTACGATTTTAAAAATGACTGTATCTCAGCATCTATTATATATTTTAGTTTTTGAACCATGTGTTTTATTTACACTGTATTATGATTTGATTCCGACCAGTATAACAAAATAAAATAAAAAGTAGATTTTCTTTTAAAAGGAATTAAATACATGAAAAACAAATAAATTTTAATCAGTTTAATCCTTTTCCACTATATGATACCATTTTTCCCTCGATAAATATTATAAATTGAAAAAAAAAAAAAAAATTATTTTAAAGGAATAAATTTAAAATGAACAATAAAAAGTTGTTATACTATGAAAATTTTCATAAACATAACGATTTATTTACATGGCATTACCATTTGATTTTCAATAAATATAATAATAAAAAAAAGAATTTCGCCTTCAAATGAATGTATTAAATAAAAAATAAATAGTGAAATAACCGTTGCTAAGATACGCAGACGATTACAATCAAAGAATTAAATTTCTGAAAAATGAAGCATTAAAGCCAATATTTAAAATCGAAAAAACATTAATTTAAAAAATTCAAATTCGAAATTCGAAAAAATCTCGATGAGGTGCACACCTGCAGGGTCCCAGGTACCTATATGCCAAATTTGGAAGCTCTGCGATCAGTTGTGTGAGCACCAGAGCTCAGACACACACACAAACACACAGACACTTCTCTTTATTTATATAGATGAGTTAACCATGATAGTTATTTTTGGCATATTATGACTAACCGAATTAACTTAAAGATAATTAGATAAGGAAGTTAGTCTGAAATTGCTTATAAATCTATCGACGCAGATGTTTTCCCGAGGAAATTGTATATTTTAACAATTAACTATTTTAAATTTAATTCGGGATTTAAATATTTTTAACAAAATAAAATGCTTCTGAGACTTACGCACATACTCTAAAATTATTTATAATTAAGTAGCATCAAAAGCATCTAAATATAAGCCACGTTCTTGTTTTTCCTTTAAGAGAATGCATGGATGGTCCCATATAATTTAACTAAGAATCTTCTTAGTTTAACGCTTAGTTGATCAGAAAAAAACTGAAAGTTAAGGTTTTTAAAAAAAAAAGAAAGAAATTCTCCCATGGAGCTTGCGTAACGAGACGAAAGCGATAACAACTAATGTAGGAGCAGAAGACAGGTTTAGTTGTCTTCTACTTCCTAACGGATTAAAAATTTGAAAGGGATAGGAAAAACTTTACATAAAAATAAAAGTGATTCTTGAAGCAGAACACTGTAAAAATAAAGAGACTAAGTGGCAAACAGACATCAAAAGTTGGAAATTATTTTAAATATATACGCTTTTTACTTTCTCTTACCCATAAGGTAGAGAAAGTATTGTTTTTTGGGTCAAATTTTCGAACGCAAGTTTTTGTTATATTTACATGTTCTGAGGTCCCCTGAATACGAAAATCATGTTTTTAGCAAATGGTCTGTGTGTATATCTGTGTGTATGTCTGTGTGTATGTCTGTGTGTATGTCTCTGTGTCTGTCTGTTATCAGCATACCTCAAAAACAAATTATGGCAGAAAGTTCAAACTTGGTATTCTAAATGTGTATCATATAAGGATGCTACACTAAACTTTTCGTTAAGATCAAGCAAATGGTTTGTGTACAGGGACACTCAAAAGTATTCAAATACATTACGTCTATGGGGGAAATTGCAGGTAAGTACAGTTTAACATCTATAGACTGAACAGGGGAGCAGCCCACGCTCACCGCTCGAAGAGCGGTGTTGAGCGCTTCCAGAACCGAGGTTCACGTGGGCTGTCCCGAGAAGAACCCCTACAGACCTGCCTGACGTTTATTTAAAAAGCAAGAGGGTTTTACATAGGCATCGCCAGGCATGAAGCCTTACCGCGACAAGGGGCGATGGAAAACAACATAGAAAGAGTACATGGTCATCGCTTGGCTGAAAGCCACCTCGCGACATTGGGCGATGATAATTTTAGATGGATTGTGCCAGGCCCTTTAGGCCTCTCGCGACAGACGGCACTAGATGAGTTTTCACAACTCTTGATGTGTACTAGAGAGTTCAAGTTTGACTAGAATAGTCCAGATGATACAATTGGATGACAACATGGGTGACAGTATTGCAGAACAACTGTGCAGAAAACTGATTTTGCAGGGTAATTTGGGTAACAGAGGAGAGAATGAGAGAGTTAGGATTGTTGATAATTTAAACTATAGAGTTTATTTAGTTTTTAAGAGAGGTTTTAGTAAGAGGCTTCCTTGCAAACAGATTTTTGTTTTGGTGAAGGGTATTTTGAAAAAGGGTGGGAGGATAAGTAGCTTCATTTGGGAAGAAGATTAGCTGCCAGTGGAATAGTTGTTAATCAGACGAATATATATTTTTTGTAATACAGATAGTCAACAGGGGAAAAAAAAATGTGTATGTAGGAGCCTCGCCACCCTCCCTGGGGGGAAGTCCCCCCTCGAGGGGAGTAAATTTTCATGATGGGTATCTTTCAAAAGAGCTCGCCAATACCTTTAAAACGAATGGTTGAATCGTCGATCTGCGATAATTTAAAACAAAGTTATCGATTTCTTTTTTTACTTTTAACGAAAAAAAAAAAAAAAAAAACAGAAAAAAATCGTTTTTTTTTTTTGTTGTTGTTGTTGTTTGTTTGTTTGTTTGTTTGTTTGTTTTTTTAATATTGAGAATAAAATTAACTTTTTTTTTATATTTAGTGTTATACTACTTCTCTAATACGGAAATCGTCAGCATTATCATAAAAGATAATTTTTTTAAATAATAATTTTAAAAATTATTTTTTAATAACCGAATTAAATTCTATATAAATGTAGGTGCATTAATGAAACGGAGGGTTGAGGGGTGCTACCGCCCCCCTCGCACAGAACTAATTATCATATGAAATTCTTCCGAAGCCTAACTTGAATTTTTTAACACAGGTTTACATAACAGTACTCGTTATCTTACCTATTAATCTGCAACCTATATTTATAGTATTAAATTTCAGAGTAAGAGAAAGTCGTGTGAGTGACACACCAGATTATTAGGTTTAGTTTGACACTTGTTGATTCGAATTCGATTATGAGTGTGGCAATGCATTCTCCACCTGACTTCAAATTTTCAGAAAATTTCTCCATAAAATGATAAGTTTTATATACTAAAAGTGATATAATAAGTTACTAATTAAAACGTATTCATTAAATGTGCAGAATTAGAGAAAAAGATGTAAAAGAGGGGAAGCGGAGAAAAGACAGATGCCCACTTTTTTCACGTCCGGCTTTTCTTGAAATATGTTTGGTATTCACAATTATTTTTGGTATTCACAATTATTTTCAATTTTCTCAATGAAAATATAAGTATAAAATTTCAAAGCGGTAAAATAATTTATGTTTTTAAAAGTCATCTTCTAGTTCTTATAAGAGAAGCAATGGAAATAATTTTTAGAAAATAGAAAATTTGTAACAAAGACTCATCTTTTAATTTTACGAAGATTTGGATTGAATTTTTAAAAGGATTTTTAAAAAAAGTTATAAAAAGTCTCAAATTAAAAAATCCCCTGCAGAATTATAAAATCTTCTTTTAGAATATGAAAAAAGGGTACGACAGAGAAAATTCAGATATTCATATCCTTACCAGGGTTGGCTCGATTTTGCCCGACCCGAAAAAACCCGGGTGGGTTTTTTCAATAAAACCCACTTGAAAAAACCCAAAATAAAACCCAAGTGGGGTTTTTCAAAATCGTTATTTAAAATTACACTTTTATCTAACTTACAATAAACATATAAATATAAAACAAATATTATATACATTATTAAAACATGAACAAAGAATTTTATAAAATATTGGAATTGCTCAAACTGCTTTATTAAAAAAAGACTAAAAAATTCCACATGAAAAAAAAAAAAAAATAAAATAAAATTTTATCTTATTAAAATACAATAAGAAATTATACATAAAAAATATAAGAGCAAGAAAAAAGAGTTGTTTGTCAATATGAAGAAAATCAGGGGACTTGAGGAATGCAAAATATAAATAAATAAAAATCAAATTTTTAAAAGTTTCTGAAAACTTTAACAGTGCAACACTGTTAAGTAATGTATAAGGAACAATAATTAAAATTATTTTATGGAAGTCTATTCAGTACAAAAAAAAAAAAAAAAAAAAAAAAAAAAAAAAATTAATGAAGCTACACTAAATAATTATTAAAATCCAGCTTTGTTGTAAAGGACAGATAGACAGAATTTTAGATAATTAAAGTACAATTGTTTAATTTAAAAATAATTCTTTAACTTAATCATAAAAAAATTAGAAATTTTAAAATTAAATTTTTAAAATTTTGATTTTAATGAATAATTAATTTTTTTTTTTTAATTGTCCTATTATGAATAATATATTAATGTTTAAATACAGGAAGAAAGAAAATATTCTTGAAAACTCTAATAAAACCCGAAAATACTCTGAAAAAACCCTGATAAAACCAAAAAAAACCTGATTAAACCTAATAAAACCCAAAAAACCCTGATAAAACCCGAAAAAACTGATCCTTACGGCTGGACTTTTCTTTAAATAGGTTTGTCGCTAAGTAGATTTGGGAGATTCTAAATTAATTTCAATATTCTTAAGAAACTATAAATATAGAATTTTAAAGTTGTAAAATAATTTCTGTTTCTAAAAATCACCCTCCAAATCTTATCTGAGAAACAATGGAAATGATTTTTAGAAAAGAAGACATTTGTAATGAAGCCATATCTCTTAGAAATGCGAAGATTTGGATAGAATTTTTTAAAGGATTTTAAAAAATTTCAAAAAGTCTCGAACTGTAAATAATATTTTTAACTTTTATGAACAGGTAACGCCAGGGTCTGCAGTCTCACACTAAAAACAATTCCAGCCACCTTACGGGCAATGCCCGGCAGCAGAGCAAAGCCCGTAAAAAAAAATTTGGACCGTAAATGATGTATTCCTCCGTAATTTTACATTGTGACAAACATACAATTTTAAATATATCAATCGCTATTTGTATGAATGTATGTATCAATAAATCTCTCAACTAACAAAACCACAAATATATTTTTTGTTTCAAGTACGAAGTGATTCTTATATAACGTCACTGAAAAGCTAGCACTTTACATTTGAAGGAATTTAACCGTAAAAACACAGTTTGATGGCAGATTTGAGTAAAATACGCAGATTAACGGGTTTTGCCCGTAAAAAAAATGCTAGTATTCTAAAATTATATTTTCATGACATCAATTTACGGTTTTGGACCGTTTAGCTGCTAGCAAAACAGTCGTTTCCCGTAAAATTATACTGACAAATCCCGTGATTTTACATTTTTTTTTTTTAACAGTGCTGATAGAAGTAAAAATGTTGAGTCCTGAAAATATTTTTTTGGTCAAACTTTAATGTTAATTAGTTGTACCTTTAATGTTAATTTTATTACAGTTCGAGAAGGACTAAAACATGTAATTCTTTTAGTAATATTTATTACACTTTTTAGCATTTCTGGATTTTTAATAAAATGTTTTAGTAGTGTACTTGATATATAGCGATTTTAATTTCAAAAGTTTAAAAAAGAATTTTTTAAGTCCAATTTGAGTTGTCAATCCTGGTGAAGAGGGTTAGTTGGTTGGGTG
The DNA here is from genome assembly GCA_963930645.1 of Salticus scenicus. Lineage (NCBI taxonomy): Eukaryota > Metazoa > Arthropoda > Arachnida > Araneae > Salticidae > Salticus > Salticus scenicus. The sequence goes on from OZ005658.1 coordinate 232,534,120, forward strand.
ATTTTTATGGCACAAGGTCCAGGAAAAGACATACTGCTGTACCAAACAAAACAAAATAAAACAAATTCTTCCCTTGGTAAGTAAAGAATTTCCTTTTTTGAGAAACTCAAGACTATAAGAAAAGTTTAAAAGAAATTAAATGTCTAAATGGGGTTTCAAATCCAAAGAGTCAACAATTAAAAGTCACATAATAGAAGATGCTAAAATAAAGACAAGTCAGATGTCATAGTAACAATTGGCTTCCTTTAAAAACCCGATGGTTTAATTCGTAGAAGACTAGTCAAATTTGGTGATGATGATTTAAAATATTGTCTTTACAAATGATGATGACAAGAGGTGAGTATATGGCTGATGATAAGTACCTGGTCCAAAAACTTTTGGCCCATATTTATTTATTTATTTTAAAACTAAAATAAGAAACTTTTTAATATTTTCCTAAAAAAAATAAAAGTTTTTATGACTTTCTCTAATTTGTCTGTCTGCGCCCTATTTTCCGCAAATGTCTCAAATTCCGGAAATAATATATCTTTAATTTAACTCGAGAAATTTTTGAGATATATATACTACAGTATGTTACCTACTCACAATGGTATATTGGTTTTAATTATTTCGCTTCCGCAGCACAAAAATGTCGGGTAAGTATATAAAGGCTTATGAACAAAATTTTTGTACATAGTTTTGCACATAGTTTTTTTTTTTTTTTTTTTTTTTTTTTTTTTAACTCTACTGCATTTTTCGCCTGAAATACACGAAGGTCACCTACGTGCACTTAATTGTGTATTGTATGGTGAACCCTATACTGTACACTTTATTTTATTAAAATTCAATTTTTTATGTATGGACCACTGAAAAGTGCCTTTTTTGTGAAACTGTTAGAAATTCTACTTTTTTATACTGCCGGTTTGTCCTGAGACTTTTTGGTACTGTGTAACCTTTTCATCTTTCCATTTCTCCATTTTTATTTAAAAATTTTTATGTTTTTTTAAATTAAAATTATTTTTCTTTCATTTATAATAGTTTTTCTTCTACGTGGCCCCTGTGCTACAGTTATACCTAATTTTTCGTTGGCTCTGTATCATTACTAGACACTCACCATTCCATTGGTAGTAAAGTACTATTGTACTAGGGATACCAGAAATGCTAATACCAGTTACTAGTTATGAACGAAAATTGTATGAAGTGAAATTTCGCACTGATAAATTATTTCAATCACTATTACTCTGTTTACATTTTTTCTTTTTTTCAATAATACAATCATTTTTAATAGATTTTTTGATAAAAACAAAATCAGAAAAAAAGAATTGGTTGTTCCGTGGCTAAACAGAATGGTTAATATGAATATGAACAGAATGGTGAATGGTGAATATAAAGAAAGATAATTTCGGCTGCCTCAAGTTACCTCGTGTATCTTAGCAATAACAATCAGTACCAATAAAAAACAATAATAATAATAATAATAATCAGACTTTTATTAGTAGAAAACATATCCTCAATTTAGATAAAATGTACATGCGTACAATACAAGTAGAGTTAACTATATTTTATTTTATTTTCATTTATTTATTTATTTGTGTGTATGTGTATTTAAAAAAAGAGTAATTCTTAACTCTTTAAAAATCGATATTTAAACGCTCTGAGCAAATATATGCCGAGTTACTACTGAAAAAGGATTGATTTTTGCTTTAAAAAAAAGGAAAAAATAATCTACGCTGACAAAAAAAAAAAAAAAAAGAGCCCTGATACCATTCTTGCTGATTCTTATGTAAAATGACCTCCTGAATCCGAATATAACCCCTCTGTTTGCCCCATCACCCACCGTTTTCTCGGGACGTTGCCTCCTCCCGCACTTTTTATCACTCTTCGGTAATTTTATGGCCATGAATTTGATTTGGAGGATGGAAAATGATTATTTTAACTCTTAAAAATAATAAATATATAACGTGTAATAAGTGATAGTAATAATTGATTGATAAAATATTATAAATATAACTTGTAATTTCAGTGGCAAATTCCCCCCTAAATCTTCCCCTTGCTGCAAATGTCCATGTTATAGAATTTTTCACCTCTTTAGGCCCTCAGAAGATATTTCTGTACCGATAATTATAAAGGATTTAAGTCCAAAAATGTCGATTTTGAGTAAAGTGCATAGTCAGACTCAGAAAAAAATTCTCTATCAATTGGTATAAAGGATTTAAATCCATGTCATTTAGTCTTTGAGAAAATCCACTGGTAAAATAAGATTCAAGTCAGAAATTCAGCATTAATCTTTAGTATAAAATATTTAATTCAATTTTTTCCCTTTATTAAATGAAGATTGACAACACTGAATGGTATAAAGGGTTTAAATCAACATAATCCCTTTTTCCTAATCGATTCTTCTGATTAGTTTTTAGCTAGTTTAACTTTATTTTTCGTCTCCTGAAAAATCAAGAATATGGACTTAAATCCTTTATACTTATCAGTACAGATTTAACAGTTAAAATATTACTTTTCTTCTCTATAAATCAAATTTATAGCTATAAAACTACCGAAAAGTGGTAAAAATCGGGGAGAATCCCCCCAAAAAACGGTGGGTGATAAGGCAAAATGGCCGTCATATTCGGATTCAGGAGGTCATTTTACATAAGAATTTACAAAAATGGTGTTGGGACAATTTTCATGCCGAGCAGTGTAACTGATCCATTTGGTTGAACCGCAGATATTCGAGGAATTATAAACTGAGAAAATTAGTTGAAATACATCTTGCTTAATAATACAGGGTGACAAGAAATAACTTGGACGAAGTTTCAAACCAAATATCTGTAACTACCACTATCACAAACTCATTTTGGAAGATGTTGTTGTACCTTGGTCGCAAAAGTTCTTTGGAAATAAAAGATGGACCTTCTAACAGGATTCTGCACCTGCACACTGAGCTAAAGTTTCTCAAGACTGGTGCAAGACAAATTTTCCTGACTTCATTGGAGCTCAAGAATGGCCACCGTATTTCCCAGATTTGAACGCAATGGATTGTTCTGTTTGATCCATCTTGGAGACAAGGGTGTGTGCTAAACCTCATAAAACTTTGGCATCCCTTAAAGGAATTCTTATGCAAGGAATGGGATAAACTATCAGTAAGTGGTTGCGGCCCATACCGAAAATTTTGTGACACGTTTAAAGCTCTGTATTAAGGCTGAAGGTAGCCACTTTGAAAATTTGTAAATATAATAGACAAAATAATGTATTCATATTTATTGAAGTTTGGTCGTAATATTTTCATTAGGATTAAAGTTATAATGTATCATGTGTGTCCAAGTTATTTCTTGTCACCCTGTAATAATAATAATAATAATAATAATAATAAATACATCCGTCTAATTCAGTATCAAATATTTAAAACTATTTTAAAGCGGGAAAAGTTCTAAAAAATCTTCATTTTGCTTATATATAAAGAAAAAGAAAAACAGCATTCTTCTGGTTGCGCTTATTGTGATTACCTGATAAAAATACTCAAAACTGAGTAAATTATTTTTCTTACAAACATTTATTTTTATTTTTATTGTATATAAGAAAAAATAATAATTTTTGATACCAATACGGATATACTACAAGAATTCCAGAATTACATTTAAAATTTTCAAAAATTAAGAATAATTCTTTTGCAGTGAGTAAAGCAAAGCTTTTTTCTTTACTTTACTTTACTTTTTTTTTTTTTTTTTTTTTTTTTTTTAAGTATACAAAGTACTGGAAAAGTTTATTCACATAATTCCCTTCTACAGTAGCAAAACAAAAAAAACACAGAAGGTTAAGTTTTGTAAAGATGGTGCACAGATAATGAAACAGGATATACAGTTTATTAAAAAGAAAAAAATAATAATCAAGTAAAATAAAAAATATATGTGGAAGGAACAGGATATCGTTTAACTTATAATTTTAAATAAAATAATATCTTTAAAATTTTTCTTTGACGCTATATTGTCTGCAGCTAAATTCAGCAAAAGTATAAAAATTTAAAAAAAAAAAAATGCATAGTATCAGCTAAATCATTAACTTGCGAGATTTGTAAGCAAATCCAAGAAACATTTATTTTACTTTACAAAAATGGCAACAGGATATGCTCTTTAACTGCATCCGCTAGATGACGCCCGCGATAGAATTTAGATCATAAAAGATTTATTTTTCTTTTTCCTTTTTTTATTCACTGAAAGATAAAAACGCATCCTAACCTTCAAAACTACCAAGTTCTCTTGTGTTTGAATTACATTACGTAAGGGGTTTCACATTCATCTTTCAAGTAATATCGTCTTCATATAAAATGTTCGATTCCGAGAAAGGGAAAACAATTTTGAAGGTCTTGTAATAAACAATAATGGATTTGGGGATGAGAGAAGTTACAGACAATAGAGAATTTTGTAATCTTATATCATCTTTTGTATAACTTCGAGACAAGAAATAAAAAGAAAAGAAAAAACGGTTAATAGAAATTTTAGAAGGTAGCAATGAAGAGAACAAAAGTAGACAATTATGCTGTGAAAAGAAAATGCTAAGCGTTTTTTGTCATAGAATTTAGAAATATGTTAAATTAAGAAATATGTCACATTACCGTATCTTTTAAGTTACTAGCAGATTTTAACACTACGATAAAAATATATAAATATTTTGTTTTAAAACCAACTAATGGGGCTTTTGATTCTACATAAATGCTATCAGCTCCTTGAATATAAAACAATAATTTTTTCTAAAATAAAACAAAATGAATATTTTCTATGAAATTATATATTCTCGTACAAGCGTCTGTTATTAGTTTCCGATCGTACTATAAGTATGGGAAAATTAGGCAATCGTAAAACTTTTCGACCTCTATTTTTTTATGATGTTACACTTTTTGAGGTGTGACGTATCCGTATTTGAAGAAACCATATTTGTTTTGAACAATCAAATTTGAAATCTTCGTAAGTTATTGGAAATTTACGATTTTCTAAACATTGCGGAATAGGGAAAAATTTCGCATAAACGTGTATTTTACGAATTATTTTTAGCTTTACGATTTTCTAAACATTGGAGAATAGGGAAAAATTTCGCATAAACGTGTATTTTAGGGATTATTTTCATCTTTACGATTTTCTAAACATTGAAGAATAGGGAAAATTTTCACATAAACGTGTATTTTAGCGATTATTTTTATATTGAAAATGTTGGACAAGTTAAACTGAACCTAGTAAAATTAAACAACAAACTAGGAAAATAAATGTAACCAGGCGTAAGGAAGGTAGCCTATTATTGGTTGGGGAAATTTATTCTGCGATCGGGCCGAGTGATCTACAGCTTTCATTTCATTCACTATTAATAAAGTACGAGCTATAGTATAAATTTATGAAAAAATATATATGATGAAGAACTCAGCAGAGTGCATTTATAACAACTAATTTCTTTTGCATAGCTTTCCACGTTGTTTCTTTATTTAGCCGTCCGTAATGCATTTTATATAAAACTTAGATTTTGAATCAGGTTTTGGTCAGTAAATATGGTTTGTCGTTCACTTAATTTCATATACTTGCGTAAAATTTGTGGAAATATTTTCTATCCACGGAGGGTTTTGGGCGCAATGTCTTCACCCTAGAGTTAAAATTTTTAATAGATTTTCTCATTGTCGAAAGTTTGGTATCATGATTCAGGGGTCTGTCAAGAGGAAAAACTGGGTCCGTTAAAGGACCCTTCACAAAATTGTTTATCCTTAAAAAAGAACCCTTCACAAAATTATTCATCCTAAAAAAGGATTCTTCACAAAATTTATTTTCAAAAAAGGACCCTTCACAATTTTTTTTTTTTTTTTTTTTTTTCAAAAAAGACCCTTCACATTTTTTTTTCTTTTTCAAAACAGGACCTTTCACAAAATCTTCACCCTTAAAAACAGACCTTTTGATAAATCTGTTTCATTTCAAAAACTAATCTTCTATAGAACAAACAGACTACTTGAAAAATCGGACGTGCTTTGCTGTATTTTCCTGAAAAGTTGATATTCAATTTCTAATTTATAAAAGCTTTCTATACTTATGTGCGAGTTTAGCTCTATAAAAGTGAACCGTCATTGTCTAAAGTGAAACCTTAATTGTACTTTTATTTTGCAAAATCACATTTTTCACAAAAACAGGACCCTATCCAAAAAGTTCGGAAGAACTTGATTTTCATACTAAGTTTAGATTCACAAAATTATGTGTAGATTTTTCACTAAAACAGGACCCTGTCTGAAAAGTCTGGACAGACCCTTGTGATTATATAATATATACAATTCAAGTTTTATTAAAGTTCTAGATATAGAAAATTCCCTGGAAAGTGTTTCATCAGAATCACGTAAATCATAATCACCCAGGTTTGATTTTTACCTCTTATAATGAAGAAAACTGCGAGAGAAATAAGAAATTACAAGGATAAATCGCAAGGTGATGAATCCGTTTCAAATTAAAATTACTTTATTATCAACGGTAACTTTTAAGATAACTGTTACTTTTAAAATACAGAAAATTACTGAAAGTTTTATAGACTTAGTTGTTAAAACGTATTTCACCTATTTGTACAAAAATATTTTTCAAATTACTGGAAGAATTTTATTATATATATATTAATTATGCAATTAAACATGTTTAACTAACTTTTATACTCATAAATTGACGAACACATGTATGATGCATTTCATGAAAGATAATGTTCAAAAGATAACGTTTATTCAGATGATATGAAAACAAAAATTATATTTTTTCAATACAAGAAACTCACAATTATCCGCGTCTTTGAAATATACTGGGTGATCTAAAAATCACAAAATAATAATAATAATAATAATAAAAGAAGAAGAAGAAGTTACTCAAAAAGTATTAATAATAGCACTATGCACCCCTCACTAAAATGCACAAAAAGACATGGGAATTTTTTTTTTTTTTTTTTAAACAAAAGGTTTATTGTCGAATTAGTTTAATTTTTCTCAATCAGGTGGCAATTTAATTGATTTTTTTTTTTTTTTATTATTATTATTTAGTGATTCAGTAGCTTTAACAACTATAAATGTTATATGTGACGACCTCATTCATGAGAATGGTCGTCAAACGTTACACAGCATAATAAAGTTTAACTAATAATGCTTTATCTCTCTTAACAATATCATAATTTTTCTTTTAAAATGTAAGAGGATACTGAGAATACAACGCCATTTGTTGCTTAAAAAAAACATTAATTAATATTGTTTTCTTAAATGTTAAAATAATAATAATAATAATAATTTGAGCCTATAAATTGAATTATAAAGAATTTTTCGTTGTGTCCCTATAAAAATCTAAAAGTGCTACATTCACCAAAATATACACAGCTCGGGCAAAGATGACCTTTAACTTTTATATAAATTTTCAGCGCAATAGGAAAAAGCATTTAAACGCTATCGCACTCATAATTTGAGCCCATAAGCCATAATGATAAAGAATTTTTCGTTGTGTCCCCCTAAAGAAAATAAAATTACATCTACTTTTTAAGATAGCATGCGATCATGTTTTATATAAAAATTAAATCATTAAATTCATTTTTTTTACTTATTTTTATATTATTTTACACGCGCGCTTTTTATTTCCTAATTCAAAATTATTTTAAAAAAAAAAACTTTTCCGATAGTGTTTGTTTCGATACTGATTATTATTAATTTTCCTTTCTTTTCTCCCCCCCCCCCAAAAAAAAAATAAATAAATAAATAAATAAATAAATAAATAAATAAATAAAATAAAATGATTTTGATGAAATTCTGGCAAAAGCAGAATTGAGTTTAGGACGGAGGACTATTGGGTTTTTTTTTTTTTTTTTTTTCAAATTATAACATCGCTTTCAAATTATTCAATTATATTTTCGATAAATGTCCAACTATCGAAAAATGACACCGCTAAAATCCCAGATTGAGACTAATAGTCCTCAGTCAAAAAAAAAAAAAAAAAAAAAAAAAAAAAAACATGTCTTTCTGTGCATTTTAGTGAAAAGCACATAGCTCTACGGTTAATACTTTTTGAATAACTTTTTTTTTTTTTTCTGTCACTTTTGGATTACCCGGCATATCCGCGGCATTTATTTACATATTTTCCTAGACATTTTGTGTTCAATATTCATTTTTCTACAAAATTTAATTGTATACCTAATTGTGAAAATTGTTATTTTTAAAGCCCGACGTATTTATAGTAACAAAGAAGCCAAATAAAATAAAATCGCGAGTAAGCGAGAGTTCGCTGTAATAATAATAACAATCGCAATAATACTAATAAAATCAGTTAATAAAAAAAGCGGTTTCCATATTAAAGCAAAAGTTATTAAATAAATATATTTAAAAATTACTCAAAGCATTGAACATTTTCCGCCATTTCAAGCACATTATAATTTCGTGAAAATGTTAAAATTATTTCCTCAACATCATTCGTGCCCAAAAATAACTTTTAAATGAAATTATTTTATAAATTAACAATTTTTTCCTTTATAAACTATGGGAGTAGAAATTTAATTTCCATAACTTATGCAAAAATTTCGAATGCAAATTAGTTCAAAATAGTTCAAAAGAATAGAAATTTTAAATGCAATTTTCTTGAAAATAGTTCAAATTAACTGTGAATTTGAACGTAGTTTTGCCTAAAATGGTTCAAATTAGTTTAAATTTAAACTAAAATTTACTAAACTTGTATATATACAGTATGTTTTTCAAATAAATTGAATTGATTAAAATATTAAATAAAATTTTTATGCATTTTGAATGCAATTTTGTTTGAAAAGGTTCAAATTAACTAAACTTCCATGTGCGTGAAAAAATAAATCTTTTTAAATTTTTATTTAAGCAGATTTGAAAATTTTATTTATGATTTAATTTAAAATTTTTTAATTGTTAATGCATATTTATTTAAAATACTTCAAATTAACTAAAATTTTATGTACAGGATAAAATAAATCTTTTTTTTTTTTTTTTTTTTTCATTTTTTATTTAAATAAAAAATAATAATAATAAAAAAAAATGTGATTTAATTAGAAAACTTTTTCTTTTTAATACAACTTAAAAAGAAAAAAAAGATTTAAATTAACTAAAATTTTATGTACGGACAAAAAAAGAAGTATCCTTTTAATTTTTATTTAAATAGATTCAAAAATTTTGTTTGTGGTTTAATTAATTTTTTTTAATTTGAATGCTTTTTTTTTTTTTTAATAGTTTAAATTAACTGAAATTTTATGCACATAGGAAAATAAATCTTTTAATTTTATTTACTTAAATAGATTAAAATAATTATTTATGGTTTAATTAAAAAATTTTAAGTTTTAAACGGAGTATATTTTTTAAATGTTTCAAATTAACTAAAATTTTACATACGTAGAGAAATAAGTCTTTTTTCCATTTTAATACATTCGAAATTTTTATTACTAGTTTAATGAAAAAAATTTTAACTTTTAATAGAACTTTATTTAAAATGGTTCAAATTCAATAAAATTTTATGTACGTAGAATTTTTATGTACTTCTTTTTTAAATTTTTATTAAAATAGATCCGAAAATTTTATTTGCAATTTAGTTTTAAGAAATTTAATTTTGATTGGAATTTTGTTTAAAATTGTTCAAATTTTAAAAATTCTATGTACATGAAGAAATGGCTTTTTATTATTATTATTATTATTTGTTTATATATTTATATATATATTTGTGTGTGTGTCAAAATTTAATTTTCAGTGCAACTGTGTTTTAAAAAATTCAAATTAATTTAAATTTTATGTTGTAGAAAAATAATTATATATATATATATATATATTTAATTTTTTATTTAAATAGATTCGAAAAATTTATTTATTTTTCTTTCTTTTTTAATACATTTGAAATTTTTATTTGTGGTCTAATTAAATAAAATTTAAATTTCAAATGCAACTTTGTTTAAAATGGTTCGAATTAACTAAAATTTTATGTACGTGAAAATATAAGTTTATTATTATTATTATTATTATTATTTAAATAGGTCCGAACATTTTACTTGTGGTTTAATTAAAAAAAATTTAAGTGAGTAAATATAGCTATTATATTATTAATTTACCTTATTGAACTGTTTTCAAACTCTTTAATTATGCTTTTCATTATAATGTTAAAAGCATATCTGATAAGAAAACATAAAGTTATACTACATATATATTTCAAAGCTAAATCAGTAAATCCCTATTGTGAAACATACAAGCAAAAATAGATATCAAAAGACAAATTTAAAGAAGATAAGAAATGGTATATTACTTGCAATGTTAATAGCTAAATCGTAAATTATGGATAATCCCTAGGTCATAAAAATGCTGTAAAATGCTAAGATATAACAGAGAAGATTTTATTATTATTGTTATTTATTTTGTGGGTTTAGATAAGAGGTCAACGGAAAAAAAAAAAAGTTAAACAAACGGCGCTTTTCCAAGTATATTCACGAAATTTTTGTACCCTTTCAGACGGACAGACATCCAGACAAGACTAAATCAAATTTGCTGGTAATGCTGTAAGTCAAAAGCGACCTCATTAAACATTAACAAAAAAAAAAAAAAAAAAAAAAAAAAAAAAAAAAAGAAAGAAAGAAAAAGAAAGAAAAGAAAAAGAAAGAAAGAAAAAAAAGAAAAAGAAAAGGAAAAAGGAAGTTTTTTTTTTTTTAGCTTTTAGAGAAAAAAGCTATTTTGTATTTTTCCTAAAAATATACAAGGGTCGTTCCATAAAATATCTCAACACGTTACAAAATAGTAAGAATTAATTTTAAAAAATTAAAATATAGGTTTTTTTCTTTTTTTAACTGTGATATAGGAGATGATACTGAACTGTGATATAAGCAAATGTGTAATACTAGAGAAATGGCAAAAAAAATTTCTACTATCTACATTTTATAAAATTAATGTTGTGACATTTCGTCTGTCGCTGGCGTCAATTTTTTTTTTTTTTTTTTTTTTTTTTTGTCTGCGAGCGCATCTCTTCACGGACGGCAGTGTCCTTCGCATCACGAGAGGTATCAATATTTGCAGAATACTCCAAAGAAGACATTTCAGCTGCTTAGAAATTTCTATCATTTTTATTAAGGAAGTTATTAACTAAGAACATCAGGTTTATAAAGGTACTCTATTTGCCACCTTGAAAAAAGTTTCTCTTATGACGTTGTTTTTCTGTCATGGTGTCATTTTCCACAGGAAAAAATATAATGTGATCCATGGTGAAAATAAATAAATAAAGTTAAATAAAATAAAATAAATGTCAATGTAACAATTTTTATTATTATTATTATTATAAAATAATACCGTATTGTATTTCTTTTTGTCTTTTAAAGTGTATTTATCTTTAAAAAAGAAACATGTTTTATAATACTTTAGGTATATTTTAGCATAAAAAAATAGAGTCAAACTCATTTATAATTCTTCTAATTTCTCACTGACAACTTTTTAACATTACAGAATTAGACATTTCTGAGGTACATTTAATATTTCTAATTATGTCAAGAAAAAAATTTATCACCTAAAAAGCATAGGTATTAGAAAAAAGTATAAGCATTAGAAAAAAATTTGGTACTAGATTTAAAAAAAAAAAAAAAAAAAAAAATCGCCAAATAGTGACAAAAATTTAAAGGTCGCCAGGAGGGTCATATACTAACGCAGTAACGCAAAATGGTCTAGATATTACAAATTACTTTCTATTCTTTAAAAAAAAAAAAAAAAAAAAAAAAAAAAAAGCCCTCCCTCCCTCAGGGATTAGTGAGCGAAGCGAACAGGGTATAAATTAATGTTAAATGAAAATAAACAATTAAATATATAAACAAAAACTAAGTAGCATAAATTCGATATTGTATTTAATTATCGTCTCCATTAAATATAATTAGTAATATTAATAAAATACATAAACAAAAAAATGAAAACTAGTTTACTTAAAGTTTCACTGGAAAATAAAGAGGCAATATTTTCGTGTTTTGCAGAAAAAAAAAAAAAAAAAAAAAAAAATCATTTGACTGTTAAAAAAATAAAATAAATAAATAAATGTAAAAAAGGTGATTTTTATGATTTTGATAAGCAAAATAAGTAGTATAATAAATAAATAAAACAGAAAAATAACGGAAAAATCGAAATTTATATTAAAATTGAAAAAAATATACATATTAATAATAATGATAAAATAAATCCCTCAACAAATGTATGTTTATTGCTTCTCGCATCTAACGTGGCATCTCCTGTTTGAAAAGAAATTTCAGCCCCATTAACTCTTTGCGGCGCGAGGTAATTGCGTTCATTTAAATTAATCTGCCAAAATAATTTACGAACAAAATTAAAATAAAGAAATAAATGACGTTGGTTTTCTGCTGTGCTATAAATGAAAAAAATTGCTTTAAAAAATTCCGAGATGAATTTTTGCAGTTGGGACTTAGTAATTACGTCTTGGAAGCAAGGATTAAATACATCTTAAAGAACTGTAAACAAAATAATTAGATTTGATTTTAATCTAATCAAAACAATCCTGATGTCTACCGTTTAGAAGCAAAATATTATAAAAATATTCTATTTTTATTATAATGAAAGTCAATACAAAATATGTGAACAACGTTAAAGTCATCATGCTTCTAAAAAGGAAAAAAATAATAATAATAATAAAAATATTCATATATGAGTAATCAAAACAAAATAATACGAATCTTCATAAGAGAGAGTCTTCCTTTCCCAACAATGAATTAGAATAAATAAAACACAATTTTATCCATGGTTTGGAATGAATAAAATAATACTGAGTTGGTAAATAATGCAATTTATTTTATATGAATAATTTTAATCTGAACACTCTTAATAATAATAATAATTAAATCCTTAAATTCACTTTTTTACTTATTTTTATTTCATATTATTGCATGCGCACTTTTTATTTCCTAATTCAAAATTATTTAAAAAAAAAAAAACTTTTTCGATATCGCTTGTAACGATACTGATTATTATTAAATTTCTTTTCTTTTACTTTCAAAAAAAAAAAAAAAAAATGATTTGAATGAAATTCTGGCAAAAGAAGATTTTAGTTTAGGACGGGGGACTATCAGGTTTTTTTTTTTTTTTTTTTTTTTTCAAATTATAACATCGCTTTCAAATTATTTAATTATATTTTCGATAAATTTTAGATTTCTATAAATGTCCAACTATCGAAAAATGATTTCGACAAATGTCCAACTATCGAAAAATGACGCCGCAAAAATCCCAGATTGAGACTAATAGTCCTCAGTCCTTATAATAAATAAATAATTTTTAATTTCCAATTAAATAAATATAAGTAAATGTTTATTTACTTAATATTTTTTCTTTTCTTTTCTGATTTAAAAATTTAAATTAATTTCTGCTAATTTAAATAACTTTACTTAATTTATAAAAAGAAAGAAGAAAGCAAGAGATGAAACATGAAAGAAAGAAAAATTACAATTTAGAATCAAATCGAGAGCATAAAAGAAAAACATAAGTGTTTGAACTTAGATTTAATTTCCATAGAAAAATATTTTTTGTAACTTAAATATATATATATATATATTTAAAGTATATTTATAGGTAATTATATTCTAACACTTAAAATACATTTTTCATCTGCGTTAAAAATTCAATTAAAAAAAAATTTGCATCATTTTTATACATGCAATAAATAAACGCACGGTCTAAGATAATTTATTATTACATTTTCTTTTTCCTTTAAATATATGTATAAGTCGTCGCTTTGAAAAATTCACAATTATTTAATTTCAGTTGAAAAAATAATCGTTAACTTTATAATAATTCTTTGATATTTTTTAATGAAAAATTCTTTTCACAGATGAATTTTCTAAAATAAATAATAAAAATGAACAAATAAATAAATATTCAGATAAATAACTTTTTTTCTGATTCAATAACAATTAATATCTATTTTACAAATATAACTTTTATTATAAAATTTGTTTTTATCCTTATTTACATCTTATTTATTTATTTATTTATTTTCTTTCCCACAATAACAATTATTTTTTCCCCTTCATCATCTTCTTCTTCTTCTTTTTTTTTTTTTTTTATCTTTATAGATGGTTGATCATTATATGAAAATAATTAATTAATTAATTAAACTCACTATTTAATATTACAAGAATATAATTTTTGGATGAGATAACTTTCGATTTTCACATACAAAAAACTCACTTTCAATTTTTGTTTGTATAAAAAAATAGCGGAAACGCATTGATTAAAAAGAAAAAAAAAAATTATAGAACGCTGCATAACAATAGAGTAAAATTCCTATATTTGAATCATCTACAAAAATATCGCTTACCTGTCGTCGTTAGGTTTCATTTCCGCTGAAAAATCTTCAACTAAAAAACCACTTGCGGCTCACATACACACACACAATATTTTCTTCTTCAAATTAATGTCCACTGAAAATTAAATTTTATTTTTGATGCGATATTCCAAGGATTATTAGGGGAAATGAAAGCCGAGAATACTACACTCGTCCAGCTATATTCGAGCCACCTGTTCTGATATTAAACACACCTTAACGGTCTACTCCACACAACAGATGTACCTGGAGCATGCGCACAAAGTTTTCCGGCGACACAAGCGCCATTTTTGATGGTGGTAAAATAAAATAAATAAAGGGGAAAACATCCCGTGTTCGTAGGAGAGAGGTTGAGTTGATTATTTTATTTTTTTATCTTATTTTTATTTTTTCTGAGTTTGAATCTTTTCGTGATTGTTTTAGAAACATCAAATGGCATTTTTCGATTTAAGTAGGTTTTCTGAGTAATTATTTACGAATGAATGATAATAGTTGAAAAATATTTTGTATGGTACATTTGAAATTAGAATTTGTATCTGGAACTATGCTGAATAATTTAAAATGTTATCTCATTTTTTGATCAGAAAAAAAAAAAGAATATTAATAATAATGTTTCGTGGAATATTTTGAAACAGGAAAACAAATTTAAAAGAAAGTGCTCTGATTATGAATTAGATATTATTTTCTAAATTCACTCGAGGATATTTTGTTTGACAAAATAAATTGTAACTGTTAAGCATTTTTGAAATATTATTAATCCATATAATTACTAGATTTATTAATAACCAAATGCTTTTTAATAAAACGTTTCTTTTACTTTATTTTTATGCAAGCTAGTTACATATAAAACGTTTCGTTATGTTTTGTATCATACATTTATTATGAACTGAAAAGTCATATATTTTTTAAGTACTAAATATTATTAAAATATGATTAATTCACATATAAGGATCCATATTCAGATGTTTCTAAATACAAATTTCTTTTTAAAAGTCTTCTTTTCTTTTCTTTTCTTTTTTTTTTTTTTTTTTTAATATATATATATATATATAATTAATCGACTTATAAGGAATTGAAATATTTCTAAATGCAAATTTCTTTTAACTCTTTTTCTCTCCCTCTCTCTCCCTTTTTTTTCAGTGATTAATCGACATATAATGGTCAATATTTAATTGTTTCTCAATACAAATATCTTTTAAATTCATGATTGATCCACATAAAAGGGTCAATATTTAAATGTTTCTAAATACAAATTTCTTTTAAAAAGTCTCTTTCTCTTCAAATTATGATTAATCCACATATAAGGATCAATATTCAAATGTTTCCAAATACAATTTTATTTAAAAAAGTCTCTTCTTCTTCTTTTTTTTTTTTTTTTTTTTTTAAGATTAATCCACATATAAGGATCAATACTGAAATGTTTCTAAATGCAAGTGTCTTTTAAAAAGTCTCTTCTTCTTCTTCTTCTTTTATTTTATTTATTTATTTATTTATTTATTTTTTTTTGTAATTAATCCACATATAAGGATCAATATTTCTAAATATAAATTTCTTTTACATTCTCTCTCTCTCTCTCTCTCTCTCTCTCTCTTTTTTTTTTCGACTAATCGACATATAATGATCAATATTCAATTGTTTCTCAATACAAATTTCTTTTTTTTCTCTCTCTCTCTCTATTTATTTATTTATTTATTTATTTACATGCATAAAAAAAATGTTCAAATGTTTGTGAATACAAATTTCTTTTAAAAAGTCTTTTCTTCTTTTTTATGATTATAAAAAAGAAGAATGTTGATCCTTCTCACTTATAAGGATCAATATTCAAATGTTTCTAAATACAAATTTCTTTTTGAAAGTTTTTTCTTCTTCTTTTTATTATTAATTTACATATAAGGATCAACATTCAAATGTTTCCAAATATAGATTTCTTTTAAAAAGTCTTTCTTATGATTAATCCACATATAAGAATAAATCAACGAGATATATAAATTAGAGTGCTGATTCAATGGATGAAGGATTAGCTTTCTGTGGTTCAAGATGAATCACGTGACATGCTCGAATAGGTTGCTGTGTTTGGCCCTTTATCGCTATTTTGGCATTTAAAATATCAGTTCAACAAATTATCATTATTATTAGGTAACATGACAGTCCTATGACCGAAATAAATTGCTTTTAAAATAATTTTACACATATTTCACATTTTAATAAATAATAAAATACCCTTCTTTTCATCGTTTCTCAACAAACTTTAAAAGTGTTTATAAAACAAAATTTAAACTTTTAAAGAGCTAAATTTAACAACAAATAATAATTTTTCAACTATTTTTAAGCATTTTGTCGGTTAAAGTTCAACTACACGAAATAAAAAAGAAGTAAAATCAAAATCAAAATGGTTTAGAACAAAAGAATCTTAAACTACGTAAAGTAAACAAAAACATTGAAACCGTTGCCATAGAAATGTACTGAAAATGAGCTATTACCAAGGAAACCACCGAATACGCATGTGCAAGGAAAGCATGTCACATGACTCATCTTGGACCTTCTCAAGGGTTACCATTTATCACTCTACTTTATATATCTCGTTGGAATAAATATTCAAATGCTTCTAAATGCGAATTTCTTTTAAAAAGTCTTTTCTTCTTTTTATGATTAACCCAAATAAAAGGATCAATATTGAAATGTTTTTATATACAAATTTCTTTTAAAAAGTCTCTTCTCTTTTTATGATTAATCTACATATAAAGATCAATATTCAAATGTTTCTATATACAAATTCCTTTTAAAAAGTCTTTTTTTTTTTTGTATGATTAATCCACATATAAGGATCACTATTCATTTTTTTTTTTTTTTTTTTTTTTTTTTTAAACATACAATTTTTCTTAAAAAGAAAGTCTTTTCTTTTCTTTTTCTTTTTCTTTCTTTTTTTTTTTTTTTTAATGATTAATCTACATATTATTACCAATATTCAAATGTTTCTAAATGCAAATTTCTTTTAAAAAGTTTTTTTTTTTTTTAATATACAATTTTTCTTAAAAAGAAAGTCTTTTCTTTTCTTTTTCTTTTTCTTTTTTTTTTTTTTTTTTTTTTAATGATTAATCTACATATTATTACCAATATTCAAATGTTTCTAAATGCAAATTTCTTTTAAAAAGTTTTTTTTTTTTTTTTTTTTGCAATATACTAGCTAACAGCAAGGAAACGTGTCGCCATATATATTTTATATAATTTTCTAATGATTAATAATGATTAATAATTTTAACTCGTACTTAAAATGGAAAATAAAACCTAATTCATTAAATTAAAATTAAAATTAAAGTGTATCTACATGCGAAATTCCTTTATGTTAAGAATTAATGTTTACTTTTATTTATAAATCTTAATTTTTATTAGATTTTTTGTGTGTATTTATTAGATTTTTTGTATGTAATTTACATTTTCTGTTACTGATATCCTGACTAACTTTGAGATAAAGTTTATTTTACTGTAATGCACTTTTGTAATTAATGTAATGAAAAAAAATAAAAAATAAAATAAAATAAATAAATAACAGAAGGAAAATAAGAAAAAAAAATTCTAATGAAACAATAAAAGGTTTTGATGTAATGGTCAACCTCTATTTTTATTATATTAAAATCAGAACCTATTAATATACAGTTAGAAAAAAAAAAAAAAAAAAACGTAAATATAACAATAACTTGGAAAGAGGAAAAGAAGGAAACAAAAGAGATAAACAGATAAAGCTATTTGACAACAGACAGGGTAAGTGACACTAATGATTATAAAAATATGCTTGATTGATATAGTTATTCAATAATTTTTAGTAAAATATTTCTTTTTATCAGAATTTCAACTCACATTTGGTACACATAAAGATTAAAATGTAATTAATTAATCAAAAGATACAGTAAAAGTACATTTCTGTATAAAATTCGTTTATGTTAATAATTAATATTTATTTTAATTTATAAATCTTAATTTTTACAAGGTTTCTGTTTCTATAATTTAATTTACATTTTATATCACAGATTTCTACGATAATTAGGAATTGTAATTATCTTTTGTAATTATTGTACTAAAAAGTTTATAAATATTGTTTTATAAACATAATAAACATAAAAAGTAGTTTATACCAAAACAGCAGACAGTTTCTCAAAATCTAATGCACCGATTTTATTGAAATTTTGTATTATTTTTCACTTCCTTATACTTTGTATAAGGAAGTACAGTAATACCGATTTGTGAAATGGATTTTTTTTATCTCGCATAGCTCAAAAACAAATAATCGTAGAATGTTGCAAATTTATATTTGTGTCTGTTATGATGTCTAGTTGTATACCTTTGTTTTTGGTATTACTACAACTTTACATTTCGGAGATATTTACGAAAATCATATTTGTAATTACCAAAAATACAAAGGTTTTAGCCGTTATATATCAAACCATCATAGAGATTTCAAAACATGCTAATGATAGAGCTTGTAATGATAGTGTCGATATAAAGTTGTCGATATTTTTCGTATAGCAAATAATTTTTAAAGACATAAGCAGGTTCTAGTCGACAAATGCACATTATTTAATGATTTTTTTTTATGTTCGTGGACAGGAACCTGCCTGTTTATTTTCGAATCAGTTACCTCACAAAAATATGAATGTTTTGATAACAATATATATATTCCAATGGGTGTAAAAGGAAGTCATGTGGTGACCACATCATATTTTTTAAATACAAATAACTATTGCCTGAAAGATTTTTTTTTTTTTTTTTTGGCAATTCACATACTATATGCAAAGACCTTTCTAAACAAAAAATTCTCTGAATAATTTTTATTATTATTATTATTACTATTAATAAAACCAGCCTTCAAGGATTAATTAATAAATTAATAACAAAAACTATGTTAAAGTGTTTAAATTTAATGGGATTTTTTGGCATTCAAACCTAAAAATATTTTTAAATAACCAACTTATCAAGGAATCCGCAAAATAATGTCAGAATATTTTTAGAATGCAGCGTTAAACTATTATAATGAAAAATTGAGGAGCGAAAGATAAGTTATCGGGGATTATTCTAAATATTTTCAAAATATTTCTAACTTTAAATTTTATTTTATTAAATATGAATAGTTTTCGATAAATTTCATTACGCTTAATATTGTTTATATTTCAGTCCATATGTATACAAATGTTTATATTTCTAAGAAATTAATTTACAAAACATATAGATATATGTATGAAAACCTTTTCAAATACATCACATGAAGAAATGAAAACTATCACAGGAGGAAGAAGGTTTAGTTGAGAAGGAAAAGAAAAAGAAAAGAAAAGAAATAAAGCATACAATATTTAACACTCTTCAGGGGCATTAATTGAATTACTTTATGCAAATATAAGTGAATTTCTGAATATCTGTTATCATTAAGCCAATAATTTACAGACATCAATGTCCGATTCAGCCATACAAAACGATACCAATTAAACGAGAAAGCGAAATAAACGTAAACCAAAAATTATAAGAAGATAAAATAGAACTTTGAAAAAAATAACATTTACTTAGACACTTAGAGCATGCTAAAAATGAATATTAAGGTTCGGTAACAAAACTAGTTAAAAAATGTTTTAGTAAAAGTTAAAATATGTGTAATTCATATAATAAATTAACTATTTAATGGTAAATATAGATTTAAATTTAAAAATAAGTTAAATAATTTTATAACCAATCAGTGTGTAATAATAAACTAAATATTATAAAGACATTAATATATATATATTTTTTTTTAATAATTATTAAAATATTAATTTTTTTGTAAAAAGAAACTTCAACAATATTTAATAGAACACTTAGGAGTTAAATACTTAGTTTAATATTGAGAAAAAAAAAAATAAAACTAATTCTTTAAAAATTAGAATATAAAGTAATATTATTCTTACTATAAAATGAACTGTATGTCTTTGTAAATAAATTATAAAACTACCCTTTTCTTTTCTACTTTATAACGTTTCAAATAAACTTATAATCCTTGTTTAAATTCATTTTTTTCCTTTATTTCTATAAACTGTTATCGATTACGCAGCTATACTATAGAAAAAGACGTTAAATCTATGTAAAATGATAAAAGATAATAATGAATTAAATAAATATAATTTAAAAAATATGTTAATTTTCATATTACTATAATATTAATGCTTCAATAAATAAATCTATTTGATACTAAAAAGATTTGTGTTACATTTAACGAATTTATACATTTAACGAATGTGCTTATGCATGTATAAATGCAAAAACAAATATTTGAATATTTATAAGAATTACAAATGTTATACATATATATATATATATATAGTTATTTCGCCAGATTTAAAATTGTAAAATCTAATTGATCAAATATTAATTGCCTTTTATTTATGTTACAAGAACAAAAACAAATGTTTAAATATTCATACGAATCTAGAAGATTATTTTTCCATATAATTAACAGTTTTATTTCAACAGATTTGAAATTGTAAAACTTAATTGATCAAAATTCAATGGGCTATTAAATATTTCATTTCGCAATTTACATTAAACAAATTTAATACATTTGACACATATTACTTACAAACTTTGAATAAACACCATAAAATGCAATAAACTCGCAACAATTGTTTCGGGTCGAAAAAACACACGACCCTTCATCAGGCGAATAAAGTACGCACGAGTGCTGCAGTCAAAGAGGCAACGCACCTGGTGCGCCTTTATTCGCCTGATGAAGGGTCGTGTGTTTTTTCGACCCGAAACAATTGTTACGAGTTTATTGCATTTTATGGTGTTTATTCAAAGTTTGTAAGTAATATTTTTTACAACGCCAGTTTTGTGGTGCTTTTTTATTACATTTGATACATTCTCATGCAAATTTTGTCACAACATCGAATTATTTATCTGAAACAATATTAAATAAGATTTTTGTATCGCACTCTTAAAATGCTTCTGCAATGCATAAGATTACAGAAAAAGATTCTCCAAGGTTGTTATTCTCTAAGGTTGTCGTTCTTCATGCCGTCAGCTTCCAAGTATGAATACATATTGTAAAACAAATGTTTAAATATTCATACGAATAAAGAAGATTATTTATCCATATAATTAACAGTTTCATTTCAACAGATTTAAAATTGTAAAACCTAATTGATCAAAATTCATTGGGCTATTAAATATTTCATTTCGCAATTTACATTAAACAAATTGAATACATTTGATACATTTTCATGTAAATTTTGCCACAGCTTCGAATTATTTATCTGAAACAGTATTAAATAAGATTTTAAATAAGATCGAATTATTTATTTGAAGCAACATGTATAGATATGTATAAGATTACAGCACAAGATTCTCCAAGGTTACCATTCTCTAAGGTTGTCATTCTTCATATACTGTCAAAAAAAAAGTCCTGTTTGCTGCCAGAAATTTTCTGTAATTCACAAAAATACGTTCTATCAACGGAAAAATTACGTTCATAGAACGTATTTTTCTGAATTACAGAAAATTTTTGGCAGCAAACAGGACTTTTTTTTTTTTTTTTTTTTTTTTTTTTTTGACAGTGTACCGTCAGTTTTCGAGTATGAATTCATATTCCAATTACTCTGCTATTCAATTGAATTTTTCTATGTTTTTATACTACTAAAGTTTTATTATCTAAAAAAAAGCATCTGTCGCTAGAAAAAATCTATGTTGTAATTAACAAATTTTCGTTTTATTACTTAAATTTTAAAGAACATTTATAAATTGTAATCAATACTAATTCATTTATACACATCATAAAGCTTTCTTTAAAACAAAATAATATTTATGCGCATATTTTACATGCATACAATTATTTCGAGAAGTTTAAAGTAGGGAAATATATTTTATAAAATCTCTATTGAATTAAATTATTTTTTCGTAATTAATTTTAAACGAACAGATTTCATATAACTTGACGCAATACCATGCTAACTTTATCATAACATCAAAAGAATTGTTTAAAATAATATTAAACAGCATTATTGATAACGCATTGTTAAAATGTTTTTTTGGCTACGTTAAGAAATTTTCGTAATCAAAATATATCCATAACTTTTCATATTCCAGATGCAATTTTCTTGTCATTTTCCCAAGGTTGTCGTTTTTCATATCATCAGCTTCTGGGCATGAATTTACATTCCAGTGGCTCTGTCGTTAGCAAATAAATTTTTCTGTATAAGAATCTATCACTGTTACAATTCATATGCTTTAATGATATACAAGAATGTGTAATTTATCTGATTCTTCAGTGACTGCAAAAAAAAATCGTTGAGAATTTTTTGTTCTATTTCACTATCTCTTAATCAAATTCGTCTTCATGCATATACATATAAATTTCGTGCATATACATTTAACTTTAGAAATTTTTTAAAGATCCAAGGTTACGCTTTGTAACACACCACACAAAAATAAACAAATTTATAAATGCATGTTTCACAATTAAGTTTACTAAAACTATTAATCAGTGTTTGTTTTTACACGTCAATTACCACGATACTTTTCATAATTCCGGTGTCAAATTTAATTTAGTTATATAAAATTACTAAAATCTCTAATTATAATACATAATGACCATCAAAAAATATTTAACACACACACACACACACACACACACACATATATATATATATATATATATATATATATATATATATATAAATAAGCAAAATAATCAAATTCAGATGAAAATTTAATCCCAAAACACATGAGGGCCTTTATCAGGGGAGCTCCCCCATGTAGGGAAAGGAAGATGAGAAGTTTCTGACGAAACGCTGGTAATTTAACCAAAAAACACGTTTCTAGCCCCCAACTTCTCACAGATGGAAGCAAGACCATACAGCAAACGAATTTTAATTAGTACAAAGCATAAAAAGCAATTAAATTCAGAAATCAAGCACAAAATATAATACATCAATATAAAATACAAGAATATAAATAATACAAGAATATATAAATGCATACATGGACAAACTGGAATAGTCATTAGAAAATAGAAAATTGAAAAGCACCCCCCCTCCCCCCATTATAAACATAGTGCTGGTAAGTGACCCTACTAGCTGAAACGGGTTCTATGTTTATAATGGGGGGGTGGTTTTCAATTTTCCATTTGCTAATGACTATTCCAGTTTGTCCATGTATGTATTTATATATTCTTGTATTATTTATATTCTTCTATTTTATATTGATGTATTTTATTTTGTGCTTGATTTCTGAATTTAATTGCTTTTTATTATTTGTACTGATTAAAATTCGTTTGCTGTATGACCTTGCTTCCATCTGTAAGAAATTGGGGGCTAGAAACGTTTTTTTTTTTTTTTTTTTTTTGTTAAATTACCAGCGTTTCGTCAGAAACTTCTCATCTTCCTTTCCCTACATAGGGGAGCTCCCCTGATGAAGGCCCTCGTGTGTTTTAGGATTAAATTTTCCTCTGGATTTGATTATTTTGCTTATTTATTATAGTTTTATATTTCCTTTTGCTGCATTTGCGCATTGGTTTATAAAAACTTTGTTCTAGTTCTATTTATTCAAATTTTACTCCCTCCTATAAAAATTTATCATATATATATATACATATATATATTAAGATTTTGCGAATTATTTATTAAATTGGTTTATGTAACAAATATTCTTTTACTTATTAATTTTTAATTAAGTTTATATGGTTATATTTTTGGTCATTAATTAATAAATTTTCTGTGTATATAAGCCAATCTTCATTTTTTTTTTTTTTTTTTTTTTTTTTTTTTGCTTTTTTCTCTGAGGCCACCTATTCATATTTACATGCAATGCGTTTCCTCATAGCTGCATAAATATGGTAAGTACACAAGCTACGAGATATCTCCTTGTTGGCGTTCTAGACAAGTAAGCAAGCTACGAGATAACGCGTAGTTGGCATCCTAGGCAAGTAAACAAGCTATAAGATTACTCGTTGTTGGCATTCTAGGCAAGTAAATAAGCTACAAGATAACTCGTTGTTTGCGTTGTAGGCAAGCAAACAAGCTGCAAGATAGCTCGTTGTTGGCGTTCTAGGCCAGTAAACAAGCTACAGAACGAGATAACTCGTAGTTGGCGTTCTAGGCAAGTAAACAAAATACGAGAGGATTCGTAATTGGTGTCCTAGGTAAATTCTCTACAAGATAACTCATTTTTGGCGTCCTAAGCAAACAAACAAACTACGAGATAATTTGTTATTGACACCTTAGGCAAGTAAGAAAACAAAGTTATCTCGTAATTGGAAATCAACGTGTTAAGTTACCTAAGGCTTTCAAAGAGAAACAAGACAATAAAAAATATTAGGTTCAATTTTCTGAAATAGGGAAAGAAAATTTACTCAGCTCAAATCCCAGTATTTTGTGTTCAAAACTGATATTTTTAGCTAAATTATTGTTATCGTTTGAACCTAAAATACAGAGTTTAATCAAAGTCGAGGTAAAGTGAAGCTACTTTATAAAATGTTATACTTTATTGAGATCAATTGTTTAAATTTTATCGTACAATACATTGTTATTATTATTATAATTATTATTATTTTCATAACTTTGTTGAATATTGATGGTGATTTTTTGCGAAAAAAATGCACCATTAAAAAAATCATTGTAATGTTATTTTTCTCACCCTAACAGTCACAAGTAGCACTGATGACATTATAGCTGTTTTATGGCCTTTTATTACAGTTATTACATTATTTTACTTTTTTTTTTTTTAAACCATCTTTTAATTAAATTTCGCATTTTTCAATCTCTAATCTTCAGTTATTATAGTTGTATTATCATAATTTTTACCATGGTCTGTTCCCTAGTTTCTTCGCATTGTCAGGATGAAAAATGATTTAAATATATATATATTTCAATTTATTCAAAAAATTTGATACTTTTTTAAACTCTATTTTAAAGATTCCAATTTTAAAGCAGTAACGATCCCGCCGTAAAATAAACATTTGTTATGGATTTTTTATTTTTATTTTTCTGAAGCTAGACATCGGCAAAGCAGCCAACATAAAAAATCAATAAGATATCGTAATTAAGATTGAATTTACTTTAGGCCAATTTTAATCTCTATATATTAAAAAAAAGTTACTGTCGCTAGTGTTAAATTTTTTTGTCTGCGACCACATATCCTCGCACAGGGCAAAGCCCTCTGCATCATGAGAGTCATCAATGTGTGACGAATGTTGCAAGGAAAACATTTCAGGTAATTTGAAATTTTTATTCCTTTAATCAACGAAGTTATTAATTAAAAACGTCGGGTTTATTTGCTATCTTTCAAATAATTTCTGTTATTACGTCATTTTCCACAGGGAAATTAAAATGTTATCAATGGTGTAAAAAAACAAATAAATAAATAAAACAAAGTAAATGGCAATGTCGCTATTGGTAACGAAGAAATTTATCGCCTGCAAATAAAAAACGTTATCTTAGATATTTTTAATTAAAAAAAATGAATTTAGAATTGTAATTAATTGTCTACAGACACTTTTTTTTTTTCTACTTTTAGAAAATTGAATTTCTTAGTGGCAATTTCTTATGTTGTTTAGCATTTTTTTTTTTTTTTTTTTTTTTTTTATGTGTTCTTTTTACTTTTTTTTTTTTTTTTTTTTTTTGTGTGTGTGTGTGTGTGTGTGTGTGTGTGTGAATAATGAATTATCTAATGCCTGTACTTTTTACTATCGAATTTTTTAGTTACTTTATTGCAATATATAATACTCTATATACATATTTCTAATGTATAGTGGTAGGTAATTTTAGGTTATAATTTTACTTCTAGGTAATAATTTTACACATTCGAAAATATTTCAAAAGGAAAACAGCTTGTTATTATTATTTTAATTTGCAAAAATCTCCCACGGCTTCAAATTTTATTTTTCTCCTGCTCTCTTCTTTAAATAACGAAGGATGAAATGTACACGGTTCTTTTTAAGAGTTTTAGGTGATGAATTTTTTCTTCCAATGATTCGAACTAGAAAATGTATCATAGAAATGTTTAGTTCTATAGTAGTAAAACTTATCAATACGAAATTAGAAAATTCTGTCATTTATAAATTAGTTTCAATTTGACGATAATTTTTTTTTTTTTAATGCCAAAATATATCCGAAGTATTTTAAAATATACTTTGAAATAAAAATGATAAATACAGTTTAAAGTAAAAAAGAAATGCAGTCAATTATGCAGATATTATTTAATGTTTTTCCCCTGTCTTTCAAAATATTTAGGTATTAGAAACTTTTTATCAAGAAAGAGTTTAATATAAATTTTTGTTTGACATTCCTGCGAAATAATACTATGAGGGCTTACAAGGGTAATAGATTTAAACAAGTCCTTTTGGCTGATTCGGAAGGGTAGGTTGATTTCTTTTTTCTATACATATTTAAATAAATGTGAGTCAGTGAATAATTCCGCAAATAAATAAAAGTAAAAATTATAATAAATTGTTGGATCATTTTTTTTTTTTTTTTTTCAAACTCATATGTTTGTACAAAGCACCGTTATCTATCTAAATTCTTTTGTATGTTCTTGTAAAATAAGGATGATACGCACTCAGTTTTTAAGTAGAAAAATTCTAAAATATATCATATTCATTCTTTTCTAAATAACTTATTGCAGCTCAAAATAATTAGGTCTTATAGCATATAATGTACGTAAATTCTTTCACGTTTCGCAGTATACACAACGCACACAATTTTTCATAATGATCGAATGTTACCAAAGCAATATGATCTATAGCAATGTTTTATTATATTTTAAATAATATAGCAATACTAAAACACATTTTGAATAAATTGAGTCTATAAGTAGTAATGTATAAGAATTCTTTGTATCCCCGTAAAAAAATTATACGTCGTGGACTCATAAAAATCTATTCAGTCCGTGAAGCAGTTACTTATATCAAGAATACTTAATTTAAACTCAAACAAATGCACCGTTTAAATGTTATTATATTCACTTTTACATACGCATATAACATACACACATACATAACCGTAAATATAGCAAAAATTAATTCAGAATAACTCAAAAACGTATAGATAAATCAAAATTTCCTAGTCAGATTTTATTTTATGACTACAGTATTTTCCTTACATAGTATATGTTTGGAGAATGGAAATATTTTTAACAGTAAAATTATGTTTTTATCTTTATGAGTCGTTTTTATCGTCTGCACACGTGTACATGGAATTTTTTCCCTGTATACTTTGTACTTAGCATTCAAAACAACCTTGCATCGAGATTATGTCCTAACAGAAACAGTTCTCAAAACGGCAAAAATTACAAGGTAAAAACTAGAAATTCAAAAATTATTTCTAATGCGACAATTTTCTTTTATCTTAAAATATACCCAAAACACCGAAAACTTACATTGTACGTTATTCCGAAATTTAACTTCGTGTGCTAACAAGTCTTCTAACGATATCTACCTTTCACAATGTACGCAAAAATATATGTAACCTCCAAACAAAATTTCCATCTCCTTAACATAATTTTAAAATTAAAATCATGTCAGACGACTTAATTGCGAATTTCAGAAACAATCTAAAATTTAAATGTGCTTAACCGTAACTTTAACATTTATCTTCGGTGGGAATACAAATACGGTTATTTATTTTTACACATCATCTAGAGAAATGACCTCTACGAAAAACAAGTTTCCATGTTCTTCATCAGATCGTATCTATACAACCATTACGGAAAAGAACCTTCATTGATGGTAATTAAAATAAACAGTGCCTAATCTATGCTATGTTGCAGAAAATTGCATGAAAAGTGTTTCTTTTTTTTTTTTTTTTTTTTTTTGCAATAATTGTTTTTTTTTGCCTCAAACACGAGCATGTTTAGGGAAAGGATTAAAGAGGGCAGAGAAAGCAAACAGTTGAAATATCACGCTGATGCGAATGATTCATTCATGAGAGTAATTGCATTTGTGCGATATCGTCTTTACGTAGACAAACTTTTTGTTTCGAGGCTTTTTAGAAATTAGAAAGGGTAATGTATGATATTAGGCAATAAATAAATAATTAATAATAACAAATAGAAAATTTATAGCAGGCATTTATAAAATAAATTTTGAACACACTAATGGTAAAAAATGCAAGTTATATAGGAATGACAAAACGCAAACTAAAAGATCACGAAAAGAACACCGTGCCGACTTAAAATACAATAAATCATCTACTGCTTTATCTACCACCCACAACTCTAACCCCATCAATTTAAATTCCATCAATATTAATAAAATAGCCCCGTACAATAATCATCACTACGCTCTAAAACGGGAGGCCATAGAAATAATTACTAACCCCCTTGCTGTTAACGACCGAGACCACTGCATTATTCCCGCAGTGTGGCAACAGACACTCAAAACAAGGGAAGCGAAACGAAGAGAGCCACGACACCACGATGTAAGCAACTTTGAAGATCCACAAGCACTTGGCACTGATGATGAGCACGGAGATGCTCGAAATATATTTGTGCAGAACTTATAAAGGATGTCGTGTAAGGTAAAATTATGACTAGTTAAGATTATAATATTCCTTTTTAAACATCATAATAGAAAAACCGATTTTAAAGTGCAAATGAGCTTAACTTGAGGCATAAATCGGATTGAACACAAAAAAATATCGGGTTAGTCTAGTGTGAAAATTTTGCAAAATACACTTTGTAGTAAAAAATTACAAAAAAATGCATCAGCAAGATTTATGCTACTCTACAAATGAGTTTGAAAGATAGTTCAAATAAAAGGCAATGCAAGTCTGTCTTAGAAAATAATTGATGACGCAGTAGTTTGAAACAGTGATGCCAGATTGGGGATTTTGTCCCCATTTTGGGGATTTTTGAGGCTTCTGGAGACAATTTTGGGGACCAAATGTTTGTGGGGACTTTTTGGGGGAATTCTAAAATTTTTGGGGACAAATCTGGGGAGTTCAACTTTTTGTTAATGTTGGCAACGTAATGATTTATCCCTACGACCAGGGATTTCCAATAGCTTTATTGCTATTTGGGGATTTTGTTTTCAAAAATTGCCTTCATTTGGGGAAAAATCTGAGCTTAAATCCACTTAAATATGCTTGATATTTTTTTTTTTTTTTTTTTTTTTTTTTTTTTGAAAAAATTTTTATTTTCCCTTTTTAGTAGAAATCAAGTTGGGGATTTTTTCGAAAAAAAAACCCTGATTTGGGGAAACTTGAAGACCTGTTTGGGGAAATAATTTTCGACCATCTGGCATCACTGGTTTGAAAATTCCTGGGAAGAGAAAGTGCTTTCCTTCCAGGAGAGATAAAGAAGCATTGCTTGGAGCTCATGATTTTGCGAGTAGAAAAAATTTCAGACCTATGCAGCATCATGAAAATATATACTTCTAAAACGAAATTTCCAAAAATTATTCGCTGATTCCCATTATCATATTTAAACGGCTGATCTATATAATAACCAATATGTATATAATATTATGTGTAAATAAGAAACTACGACCATGTTGTGTTGCAGCAAAGGTTTGCGCGAACAAGGCTTGTCGCAGAAAGCATAAAAATATTCTGCCACAGAGCCCGCAACAGCTAGGACGAAGGGCCTATATAAAAAGAATGTGAGTTCTTATATGCTTTTAATTTTTTAACTTTTAAATGCACGGTTTTTAATTTTTTTCCCGAAGAGGTAACATGTGTGATTCTAAATTATATAACACTAGCAGGTTTTGCTCGCTTCGCTGGTCACTATAATGAAATGAATTCTCAAAATATCATATCATTAATAATAATAAAAAAAGAATCATTGAAATCTGACAAAATCTAAGTTAAGTTTCTCACTACTTTCGGTAGCGGTTTCCTTACTCGCCACAATTCACAAAATCCCTTTATTGTGCATGTTGCATACACATACCTAACAGACACATTAAAAAATCGGGATCCTGAGATTATTTGAAGCAGAGTCATGTTTTAAAACGTGTTTTTTTGCCCCCCCCCCTCCCCAGCCCCGCTCTTAAAGGAAAGAAGGAGGAGGGAAATTCGCAAAATATCTTAATATTATGAGTTAGATAAATATAACTGACCAACATATGGAAAATCTCCTTCCTAAGATAATTTACTGCAGAGTTACGCATGAAAACCTGTTTACCCCCCCCCCCCTAAGGGGCGGTAGGGTGGAATTTCACAAAATCACTCTGTAGTGTATGTTGAATACGCATAAGCAATCCACACATCAAAAATTGAAATTCTAAGCTAATTTGAACAGAGTTACGCATGGAAACACGTTTTTTAGCCCCCCCCAATCCTCAAGGGAAGGTAGCACAGAATTTCAAATAGTAATCCCTTTGTAGTTTGTGTGTGTTGAGTACGCATAACCCATCGGCATATCAAAAAATCGCTTTCCTGAGATAATTTGGAGCGGTGTTACTATTGAAAACGTGTTTTTGCCCCCCCCCACCCCACCCCGGCCCTTAAAGGAGGAAAAGGAAATTTTTCACAAAATCCTTTTATAATGCGCGTTGGGAACACATAACCAGCCCGCACATAAAAAATCGACTAAGACACATCGGAGCAGAGTTGCGCATGGAAACATGATTTCCCCCCTCCCACCCCACCTCTCCAAGGTAGATAATGTGGAATTTTACAAAATCCCTTTGTAGTGTGTGTCTTGAGTACACATAACCAATCGACATATCAAAACATCCCTATTCTAAGATAATTTGAAGAAGAGTTAATCTTAAGGCGTTTTTTGCCCCCCCCCCGCCCTTAAAGGGGGATAGGGGGGAATTTTTTAAAACCCCTTTATAATGCGTGTTCGAAACTCATAAGCAACCCACACGTAAAAATTAATCTTACTGAGATAATTTGAAGCAAAGTTATGCTTGGAAACATGCTTTTTGCCCCACCCCCGAGGGCGAATAGGACGGAATCTTACAAAATCTTTTTGTAGAATGTGTCTTGAGTAAGAATAACCAATCGACATATCAAAAAATCGCTACCCTGAGATAAGCAGAGTTACACTTAT
Organism: Salticus scenicus; assembly: GCA_963930645.1. Taxonomy (NCBI): domain Eukaryota; kingdom Metazoa; phylum Arthropoda; class Arachnida; order Araneae; family Salticidae; genus Salticus; species Salticus scenicus. The sequence continues at coordinate 232,565,436 of OZ005658.1, forward strand.
AAGCGTGTTTTTGCCTCCCCCCCCCCCCGCTCTTCAAGGAGTGGGAAGGGAGAAATTTCGTAAAATCCTTTAACAGTGCATGTTGGGAAGGAATTAACAACCCACACATAAAAATTAATCATGCTGAGATAATTTGAAGCAAAGTTATGCTTGGAAACGGGTTTATTGCCCCCACCCTGCCCCAAGGGGGGAAAGGGGGGGATTTTCGCAAAATCCCGTTACAGTGGGTGTTGGGCACACGTAAATAAGCCACACACTAAAATTTGTGACCTCAGCTCCTATAGATTTTCCTGGACGAATTTAGCGCTAAAAGGGGGCTCGAATTTGCCCCCTCGTAACTCCCACCCAAAATCAAAAATCGCAAAAAAACAAAAATAAGTTTTTGGAAATATCGTCAAAAAGACTCTTGGTGGTTTTCTATGTCCTTGTACTATTATTGATAGAATTTTACTCGAAGATCCGTATTTTGATAAATTTGCCTCCGAAAATCGTTTTTACTCTCCCCCCCCCCCTGAAAATCCAAAATTCCAATATCGCAGAAACTCATTTTCTTGTACTCAGGTCTAGTATCTCTCTTTACAATTTCTTCACCGTGAAGCAATTAGGAGCCGAGTTATGCTTAGAAAGGTGTTTTTCCCTTCTGCGACCCCCCAAAGGGGAACGGGGATTGGATATTTCACAAAATCCCATCTTAGTGTGCGTCAGAACGTGCTCGCCTAAATTTGCGACTTTATATCTCTTATAGAATCGCCACGGTTGTGATGAGTCAGTGAATCAGTGTGTTTACTGTTTTATATATATAGATAAAACTGCCTAGAAAGATCTCCACGAAGGGTACTTCCCTCAGACTTAAGCCAATATCGTTGTAGTCGGCTTTAAAATCAACATCACTACACAGCGCAGCACATAAATTTAGAGGCTATAGTAAACACTGCCATAAGACTGTTAAATATTTTGACACATTTTTGTGCATTATGGGCGTCCTGAAATTTAGTTATGGTGAAATTTTTCATCGTGATATAGTTGCAACTGATGAAGTTTCAAATTTCATACCATCTGGCAACAGATTTTCAACAGCATATAATAAAAAATATCAGGAGTTTTAATACTTGCTGCAACCCAATTTATAGAATGATTTCTCTGTTTGACATGATGTCATTCCCTGTTAACATTATCGTTATATTAATGACATATTTTAATTTGATCGACATTTTCACATGACATGGAATACAAAATTAATTTTCGTGTTATATAAATTTTTGCCATCATTTGTTTTTTAAACAATGTATCCAATATTTCGGTTCAACAATTGAATGAACAATTGCAACAACTATTTAATAAAAAATAATTGTTTGATAAACAACAATGTTTATATTTATAAATTTTTATAACAATGAAAAGCTTATCTTTTTAACAATTTTCTTCAGTCTAATTACTGACCCTGATCTGAGAATGACATATCTTTCGTTCTTAGGTGTTTTCTTCGTGAGTTACTTTTTAAAAAAGTTCCTCATGTGGTTTATTTTTAAATTTTTCGAGCATCTTGATGCTCGGGAAAGATATGCGTGTCCAGTGACTTCCATCTTTGCTGGACGTTATTTGTTAATAAATAATGATAGTCAAAAATTTTATACCCCAGCTTTATATAAGGCTCGTATTCGCAAGCATCCAAAGTTGGCTATAAAAAAGCTGCCAAAAGTTGATAATATTATTTCACTGCCTGCTACTGTTATTGATGAACCTCCGTTCCAATCCGAAGTGGACTCAGTTCAGTCTCAGGTAGTGGACACACTCGATGAAAAAGAAACAGTTTCTACTGCACTGTCTGATAATTCTACTGACGAACCTCCGTTTCAAATCGAAGTGGAATCAGTTCTTTCTCAGACAGTGGAAACGGTTATTGAAAATCAACCAGTTTCTGTTTCTCCACAACATCATAAAAAAAAGAAATTCCGAAAATTGAGGAATTTTCTGAAAATATGTTGTTGTTGTTGTTGCATTCGTAGTGTAAAAGACTGAATTACCTCGGGATGCTTGCTGGCAGTAGGCAAGGGGACCTGCCTTATCAAAACTCCCCATGAGAAACGATGCATGGCGACCTCCACGTGGTGTTTCTCGGATAACGCTAACAGCCATGCGCATTTATTTTAGATAAAATTGTTATTATAAGGTTTCGTTCGCGCGTATGTGTGTGTGTTATGGTTATTGCTATAACATATACCCAGTTTTTTTCTATAATGAATATCTGCTATTTAAATTACAAATTTCGGAAATTTTCATTTTTCGTATATTTATAACCTACTTAAAACTCGATATTATAAACTTTAAAGTAAAATTAAACTCACACATTACATTTTTACATGGAAAAAATATCATTTATTCCAATAAAACTACATCAAAATTTATTTTTTGGGCATGCTTAAACTGAATAGTTCACGCCAAAAAAGTTCACAACTTTAAAATATGTTATATCAACCAAGTTCTATAAAAGTAGTACCTGTAAGAAATAATAAAATCGTATTACAGTTAAATATTAGAGAATACTTTTAATTTAGGATTTATTTTCGAATTTTTTGAGAATTATTAGATTAATTTTCATTCAAAGCCGCCAGTGTAAACAAACAAGATAGAAATACCATTTTATCCTTTAAAACTCTGAGGACAACTTACTAGTGAAATGTAAGCATTTCAAATATATAACATACTAGCAGGCTTTGCCCGCTTCACTGGCCATTACATTGAAATGAATTCTCAAAATACCATATCATTAATAAGAAATATATATATATATATTTATGTATATATATATCATTCAAATCAGACAAAAATCTAAGTCAAAGTTCTCGCTACCTTCGGTAGCAGTTTTCCCACTCACCACACTTCACAAAATCCCTTTATTGTGCATGTTGCATACACATACCGAACCGAAACATTAAAAAATCGGGATTTTGAGATTATATGAAGCAGAGTTATGTGTTAAAACGTGTTTTTTAGCCCCCCCCCCTCCCCGCCCCGCTCTTAAGGGAATGAAGGAGAAGGGAATTTCACAAAACCTTTTTATATTATGAGTTACATACATATAACAGGCCACGCATTGAAAATTTACTTCCTAAGATAATTTACTGCAGAGTTACGCATGAATACGTGTTCCCCCCCACACACACACACACCCTTTAAAGGGAAGTAGGGTGGAATTTTACAAAATCACTTTGTAGTGTGTGTTGAATACGCATAAGCAGTCCATACATCAAAAATTGCCATTCTAAGATAATTTGGAACAGAGTTACGCATGGAAACACATTTTACCCCCCCCCCCCCAACCCTCAAGGGGGAGATAGCACGGAATTTCAAATAATCCCTTTGTAGTTTGCCTGTGTTGAGTACGCATAACCAATCGACATATCAAAAAATCACTTTCCTGAGATAATTTGAAGCAGAGCTACTTTTTAAAACGTGTTTTTGCCCCTCCAACCCCCGCCCTTAAAGGACGGGGAAAGGGGAAATTTCACAAAATCCCTTTATAGTGTGTGTTGGGAGCGCATAACCAGCCCGCGCATAAAAAATCGTCTAATATAGTTCGGAGCACAGTTGCGCATGGAAACATGATTCTCCCCCCCCCCCACCTCCAAGTCGGATAAGGTGAAATTTTACAAAATCCCTTTGTAGTGAGTGTCTTAGTACGGATAACAAATCAACATATCAAAAAATCACTATTCTGAGATAATTTGGAGCAGAGTTAATCTTAATAGCATCGCCCCCCCACCCTTAAAGAGGGGGGGATTCGTAAAATCCCTTTATAATGCGTGTTGGGAACGCATAAACAACCCACACATAAAAATTAATCTTACTTATATAATTTGAAGCAAAGTTATGTTTGGAAACATGTTTTTTGCTCCCCCCTACCCCCAAAGGGGGGATAGGACGGAATTTTACAATATCCCTTTGTAGTATGTGCCTTAAGTATTCATTACCAATCGACATATCAAAGAATCGCTATCCTGAGATAATCTGGAGCAGAATTACTCTTATAAGCGTGTTTCTTCTCCCCCCCCCGCCCTTAAAGGGGGGAGGGAGAAATGTCGTAAAATCCCCCTTACAGTGGGTGTTGGGAATGCATAAACAAACCACACATAAAAATTAATCTTGCTGAGATAACTTGAAGCAAAGTTACGCTTGGAAACGGGTTTATTGCCCACCCCCACCCCAAAGGGAGAAAGGGGGGACTTTCGCAAAATCCCGTTACAATGGGTGTTGGTGTTACGGAATTAAGGAGAGGACGGAATTGATTTTACGGAATTAATTACTAGAAGAAAATCAGCGAAAGGTATTATTTCGAGTTCCTTGTTGTGGATTGGTTCCTTGGTTGTCTCAACCCGTTCACTTGTGGCCTGGTCCAATTTCCATCCACCAATCTGATGACAATAATGTTGAACAATTAATTTCGAAAGAGCTACTAGCTGTAGCAGTAAATACTGTCTGTTTTACTAATCATTAGTCTCTGTTAAAGATCATTGAAGTAAATAAATACAGTAATCTTTCTCGACATTTGCGCGTGACAGCTTGGGTAAAAAGGTTTGCCCACAATGCCAAGCCTGGCTCTCAAAATTGACGGGGTCCTATATGTGCTTCCGAACTTATGGAAACCTTTGATTCTTGGATCAAGATAATTCAGCATGAGCATTTTGGGAGTGAAATCCAGCAACTTCTCTCCCAGAGTACTATAAATAAAAACTCACAAATTTACAATTTGAATTGTGAACTTAACCAAAATAACTTTTTGTGGTTGAAGGCACGCTTGCAGTTTTCAAGTACTGATGAGCACGCCAAACATCCCCTGCTGCTTCCTAGCAACGATAAATTCGTTGAATTACTCATTTTTGATGCTCACATAAAAATGGGCCATTTGGGTGTAGATAATACTTTAACCCACCTAAGAGAACAGTTCTGGATTCTTAAATGCAGTCAGTTCGTAAAAAGAGTCCTAAAAAACTGATTTGTAAACGTTTTTCAGTGAAAGCTGGTAATCAGGTGGTAGCTCCTCTACCTCCTGACAGAATTCAGAAACATCCGCCTTTTGATGTTTCTGGTGTAGACTTTGCTGGACCCTTTTTTACTATTGACTGTAAAAAATGTTATTTACTTATTTTTACTTGTGCAGTTACAAGAGCTGTACATTTGGAATTGGTTATTGATATGAGTACAGATTCATTTTTATTAGGTTTGAGACGTTTTATTTCACGTAGAGGTTTATGTTCAGTTTTATATTCTGACAATGCTAAAGCCTTTAAAAGGACGAAATGTGAATTGAAAAAATGGTGGAGTCAAATTGATAACCCTGAGGTAAAAAACTTGTTTGCCTCTAAAGGTATAGAATGGAAATTCATTGTTGAAAGGAGTCCTTGGTGGGGAGGCTTCTGGGAAAGGCAGATACGTACAATTATTGGTAAATCTTCTCTCTCACTTAAAGAATTAAAAACTATTTTTCTAAAAGTTGAAGCAACGATTAATTCTAGACCTATTATGTATCTGTACAGTAAACCATTAGAACCTTCTCCACTCACTCCTTCTCACTTTCTAGTTGGAAAAAGATTAATTTCTTTACCTGTACCTAAGCTTAACAAAGACGAATTAATTGTAAGCAGAAATTCTTTGGTAAAAAGATATAAATATCGACAAACCCTTTTGACTCATTTTTGGAACAGGTGGAGAAAAGAGTATTTCCTAATCTAAGATCTGCTTCTCCACAACCAGATAAGATTTTATCATTCAAGGTAAATGATGTGGTTTTAATTAATGATGAGCGCTATCCTAAAAACATATGGATGATGGGTAGAATTTTAAATATATATTCTAGTAGAGATGGTAAAATTTGTTCTCTTCTTATCAAAACCCCTAAAGGTAACATTAAGTTAACTTATGTATAATGTTGATTATTATTTATGTATATATTGCTATTTGATTACTGAAAACTCTATTTAGATTGTTTGAATAATATTTGTAAATTTCTGTTAATGCTTAACATTAGATTTTTCTTATTTTTAACTGATAGTAATTTAGATGTTCAAATTATTTTTCAATATGTGGATTTAATTATTGATTATGATTGTAAAATTTTTTGGAAATCGATGGTGAACTCATGCGAGTTCGGTGGGAAGTGTTACGGAATTCTCTCCACCAGGGGTCGCCGTGTGTCGACACGTGCAAGGATTTCTAACACGTGCGTTACATGTACTGTTTTGCTTAGCTGAGTGTGTGGCAGGCATCTGAAATGGAAGGGTCAAAATGGGAGACCCTAAATATATTAATCTTGTAATATATGTAAATAACTGTAAATTTAACATGTAAATAAGTTAGTAAATCATAATTAAGAAAGATGGAATGTTTATTTACGCGTGTTATTTTCTACCACTGAAATATCGATTAAAGTTACACACACGTAAATAAGCCACACACTAAAATTTGTGACCTCAGCTCACATAGATTTCCCCGGACGAATATAGCGCTAAAAGGGAGGCTCGAATTTGCCCCCTCGTAACTCCCCCCAAAATCGAAAATTGCAAAAAACAAAAATGAGTTTTCGGAAATATCCTCAAGAAGACTCTTGGCGGTTTTCTATGTCTTTGTGGTATTATATTATTGTTAGAGTTTTACTCGAAAATCTGTATTTTGCAAAATTTATCTCCGAAAATCGTTTTTACCCCCTTAAAAATCCAAAATTCCAAAATCGCAGAAAATGATTTTTTTTTTTTTTTTGTACTCAAGTCTAGTCTCTCCCTCTCCAATTTCTTCACCGTGAAGTAATTTGGAGCTGTGTTATGCTTATAAAGGTGTTTTTGCCTTCTGGGGGTATTTTGCAAAATCCCGTCTTAGTGGGCGTCAGGGTCCTAAAACCAACGTGCTCACAAAAATTTGCGACTCTATCTCCTATAGAATCGCTACAGCTGTGTTGAGTCAGTGATCAGTGAATCAGTGAGTTTACTCTTTTATATATATAGATTAAAAAATATTTAAAAAAAAATCTGTATAGATATTTCTTTCATTTCACATTACTCTGTCCATAATTTGTAAAATAACTTAAGGTACTATCCCCTCAAAAATTAGTTTAAAGGCAGAATAAACATCAACGGTAATTTTTTTTCTTTACTATACACTTTGCTGCATTAAAAAATAAATAAATAAGTTTTTACAGTGTACATGGATTAACTACAAATACAATGAACATTACGAAACTACTAGAAGGAAGACAGTCAAAAATTGTCTGACTTAAACTTTTAGTGAAAATCTGTTTCATCAAACAGAACTTCAAATATTATACGAAACATATATTCACGTATTATCACTCAAAGCATTTTCAACTATTCTTTCTATACGCCTGTTGTTTAATCTATCTTTTTTATGCAGCAATAAATAAAGGACCTGTAAATGTGTTTTATTATATAAATCTTTTTGTAGAAAGAGTTTTTTACAAATATGAGTGTAAGAGAGCCAATAATCAGAAGGACTCTGGACCTTTGGTTTAGTTTAAAAACAGATCTGTTCCGTGCAATGCCATGTAGAAATTTATGAAGCAATGTTAAATTCCCCTTAAATTACTGCTTCGAGAACGACTTTATAAAGAGTTGAGGTTAAATGAATTTTATGTCGTATTAGAGCCACATAATGTCACAACGGCAAATTGGCAACGATCTGGAATCCACCTCTAGGAATAATTCGAAGATATGCCATCAAAAGTTTCACTCTATGCGGAGGAGATAGCTTCCCCGCTTCGATAACCTCCAGAAGTAGTTTTTTGAAGGGGAAATTATCCTAAATATTCTCTTCATTCTTATACACCCGCTCTATTCAGACCATTATTGGAAAATTTGGACCATTATAAGAAAACTGAATTCGAGTCATATTTTTCTACGGTGGGACGAGGGATAACGGTAATTTTCATGAAGTTTAGAATATGTCAGATAGGTTTCCCATTAAAAAAAGAAAAAATATTTTAAAGTTTTTATTAAAATCGTTCGGATTATTTCCGATTAAAAAAAAAAAAAACTACCATATATTTTGCAACAGATGGAAAGAGTTAACCATAAGCCCTAATTTTTGTAAAGAAGATAATAAATCAGATAGATTTGTCATCTAAAAAAACACTTAAATTTATCAAAATCATTAGAGCCATTTCCCAGACAACCAAATTTGAACAATATTTTTTAACAGGGGAATAAGGGTTAACAGCCAAAGCTAATTTTCCAAAAGATGATGATAAATCAGATTGGTTTCTCTTTTCAAAGTAGCCTTATTTCTAAGTTTTTATTAAAATCATTTGAACCATATTCGAAAAGACCCAGAGTAAACCCGATTTCTGCCACATTTTTGAACGGCTGACTATGAGTCGGTATCAGATAAGTATATCATCTCAAGAAATCCTTAACTTTAAATTTTTACCAAAATTTTGATTTATTTCTAAGAAAACCAGGTTTTTGTCGCATTTTTTAGAAGGCAGAGTAAAAGTTAACAATGAACACTAATTTTCCAAAAAATCTAAACCTAATTTTCTCAAAGTCCAATGGATTTGTCTTCTCAAAAAATCCTTAACCCTAAGTTTTTATTAAAATCGTTAAATCCATTTCCTAATAAATCCAAATTCTGCCATATTTTCAACCAGCGGCTGATGGTTTAGAAGCGATTGCGAATTCTCTTGGAGATGAGAATAAGTTCAATCGATTTTTCATCCTATAAAACCTTTAACTTCAATCTTTCCTCAAAATTATTATACCCATTTTTGAGTAAACCCATTTTCTGCCATATTTTTCAGCCGGAGTACAACGAGTTAACAGCGAATTTTCTTAATATGAGAATAAATCTAATCAATTTTTCTCTTCAAAACACCCTTAACCCGTAACTTCCATCAAAATCGTTATATTTATTTCGGAATAAACCCAATTTCTGTCATGTTTTGCAACTGGCGGATAAAGGATTAACAGCGAATGCAAAATTTTCTAAAAAAGAGGATAAATCTAAATAGTTTTTCATCCCAAACAATTCTTAGCCCCAAACGTTTATCAAAATCGTTATAACCATTTTCAAGTAACCTTAATTTCCTCCAGATTTTGAAACGTCAGATAAATGGTTAACAGTGAATCTCAATTTTCATGAAGATAAGTCTAATCGATTTTTTACTCCAAAATACATTTAACCTCCAAACGTTCATAAAAATTATTATATCCATTTTTGAGAAATTTCTACCATATTTTGCAAACGGCAGTTACAGGGTTAACAAAAGGCGAGAATTTTTCTGACTATAAGGGTAAATCGAATTGAATTTTCATCCCAAACAATCCTTAGTTCCAAGCTTTCTTCAAAATCGTTATATACTTTTCCGAGTAAACTCAATTTCTGCTACCAACCAGCAAATAAAAGTTTAACAGCGAACGCGAATTTTCCTGAAGATGAGGAAATGTCTAATAAATTTTATATCCCAAAACATTTAATTCCAAACTTTCATCAAAATCGTTATATCCATTTCCAAGTAAACTCATTTCTGCCATCATTTGTAGCTGATTAATAAAAGGGTTAACAGCGAGCAGCAATTTTTCTGAAGATGATTATAAGTCTAATCGATTTTGTATCTCAAAAAACACTTAACCTTAAACTTCGGTGCGAAATTTTGAATTTCGCCAAGGATTTTTACAACGAGATATATAAAGTAGAGTGATAAATGGTAACCCTTGAGAAGGTCCAAGATGAATCATGCGACATGCTCTCCTTGCACATGCGTATTCGGTGGTTTCCTTGGTAACAGCTCATTTTCAGTAAATTTCTATGGCAACGGTTTCAATGTTTTTGTTTACTTTACGTAGTTTAATATTCTTTTGTTCTAAACCATTTTGATTTTGATTTTACTTCTTTTTTATTTCGTGTAGTTGAACTTTAATCGACAAAATGCTTAAAAATAGTTGAAAAATTATTATTTGTTGTTAAATTTAGCTCTTTAAAAGTTTAAATTTTCTTTTATCAACACTTTTAAACTTTGTTGAGAAACGATGAGAAAAAAGGTATTTTATTATTTATTAAAATGTGAAATATGTGTGAAATTATTTTAAAAACAATTTATTTCCGTCATGGGACTGTCATGTTACCTAATAATAATGATAATTTGTCGAACTGATATTTTAAATGCCAAAATAGCGATAAAGGGCCAAACACAGCAACCTATTCGAGCATGTCACATGATTCATCTTGAGCCATGGAAAGTTAATCCTTCATCCATTGAATCAGCACTCTAATTTATATATCTCGTTGGATTTTTATACTAAAGCTTTTCCATTTCTTTAGCACGCGATTTTTATTATTTTTTCTTTTTCTTCATTTAATCAATTTAATGTTTTTCTTTTTTCGCGAGTTACTTTATTTATTTTTGGCATTATATATATATTATATATATATACTAGCAAACCCAGCCACGCGTTGCTGTGACTAAGTTATACGTTGAATTATACGGCTGTAAACTATTTAGTACAGTCAAATTATTATTTACGAACAAAGACGAAAACGTTGTAGCCGATGTAAAAACCCACAGGGTTGAGATTTGAAACTTAGATCAAAATTTGGAAGCGATTGATAAAAATTTTCGTAGTGTTGATTTTAAGCACAAATTAATTTTATTGTAGGGTCCTATAAATTTTAATGGAGAAGTGATATATATTATTTCTAATGCTACTTTGGATAAAATTGCTAAAATGACTAATATATAAATTAAATTCTATTAAAATTCTATTAAAATAAAAGTATAAAAGAAACAGACGATTTTAAATCAATTTTTATGGAGGAGTGAAATATAATACATGCTATAATGGATAATTTTACTATAAAATAACCTCATCATTTTAAATATTTTAAAGAGGGCAACAGCTGTAGTTATAAAAAGGAAAACAATAAGGCTAAACCAGAAAAATAAGTAAATTTGGTAAATATTTTAAAACTTAAAATTGGAAATCTTATGAAATATTGGACATTTAAAGTAAATACATGTATCATTTTAAATAGAAAAAGATTTTGGAAAAGTTTAGTGTATTTTAACAAAGTGATGAGAAGTTTTTGAGTTTGTTAAAATTTTAATAGTAAATTCAAGTTAATAAAGATGGGAAACATTGAGGATTAAGATAAGAATAATTATAAGATTTAAAAAAAAAAAAACTTTTTATATACCATGCTTTTAAATTTTAATATACTAATAATGTACTAATTAAAAGGAAAATGATAAATATTCTATCATAGTTTGAAGTCAAATTTGTTTTCAAATGTCTAAATAAAATATCTGATGTAAGATACTAATATTTTGCAGCGGAATAGATTTCATTTCTGTCATCCTTGGCGAAAAAAAAAAGAATATCGCCAAATTATCTGGCGAAAATATTTAATTCCTTTCAAAAATCATGGTTATTTTAACAACTTATATTAAAAGAGTAATGAATAATATGAAACAATATTTCGTACAATACATATTACATGCCATACATACGTACAATGAATAATATATATTACATTTCGTACAATGCATACATCTGGCATGTATATTTTTGTGTTACGCTTTTGATCGCCAAATAATAATAATAATAATAATAAAAAGCCAAGGGCGACAGAGTTTTGAAATTTAAAATTAAAATTTTGTCAATTTGACAGGAAAATAATTCAATCTAACACCCGCGATAACTAATACATATCTATACCCAAATATAAGGATTAAAATCGGGAAATAAATTTCCTCGATTTTTAATAATTTCTTACAAAAAATCCAGTGGGCAATTAACATAGGAAATCTTTTTCTTGGCTGCACAGACAGTCAGTGAGTCACACTTCGCTTGCGTATAGAACTCATAGATATAGTATAGCATATATAGAATAGAGTGATCATTGGGGAGAAAAAAGTTATTCCTTCTCATTTGGGAAAAGACGACGTTTTTACCAAAATATGGCCGTCTTTCCCCGAGTGAATACACACGGGAATACATACTGATATTTTAGCAAATAAAATTTATGAATAATTTATTTGCTAAAGGGGAATGGAAGACTCCAGATACAGTTTAAAATTCATATTTCTTTCTTTCTTTTCTTTTCTTTTTTTTTTCAATACCACTTAATGGCTGTTTCCAAAGCTTTTATTTTATTTTTTTTTCGGCATCAAAAATCTTTGTACGATAACATGGGGATGAGAGATCTATATATATTACTATATCTGTGATAGAACTACATTAGCACTTTATCAATGTGTATAAAACCTTTAAATTGATTATGACGTCAATTTTCGTGAGATGCATAATTTAACTTTTTATAATTTTTTAACGTTCACGTTTGATTAAATGTATTTATTTTTATGTCGAAAAAAAATGAACTCGTTTTTTTTTTTTTTTTTTTTTTTTTTTGGCAACAATTAAATTAATGGAACTCACAGATATTTTGGAGCAACTTTAATAAAGGTCTATAATTAACAAATAATTGCAATAAAACAATATTGTGACAATAAATTGAGATAAAAACTATCCTATCTCTCAAGTTGGACGAAACTGCACACAGTGTGCGAAATTTCATTAAAATCGGTTCCTTAGTTTAGGAGTTTACCCCGGACAAACATCGTGGCACGTAATTTATATATATATAATTTGAATAATTTAATTCCTTTGCAACGCTCAGCAAATGAAAGATAGATGATAATACCAACATGTGAAATTTTAAATGAGATGTATTTCGATTAAAATTATTTTCACGATAATAATTTAATTTGATTACACTGATTAGTAAAAACATGTTAAAGTACTTATGCAGAAGAGAAATGACACAAACATAACACATGAGCCTAACGATGAGATAATTTGCAAAAACCTTTAAACCAGCAGAAACATTCATCAAATATTAGAAATGGAAAGAGATAAATTAACCAAAAAGATCCAATAAAATAAAAGAGAATTCATGAAATGAAAAATAGAATTTTAAATGCTGAAAACCAGAAATGTTAACACTTCAGGAAACTTGCACCTCTGTCAGCATAATGCAAGATTTCGGAAAGCTGTATAGCTAATTCAAGCAATATACAACTCAAGTCTCTATCTTGCAACAAAACAAAATAAAAAAGGAAATTAGATTAAATAGTAACACAAACCAAAATTGAAACATGGAATAAGTATTTTTAATAAGTCCACATGTAAACGATTCCATACAGAGATAGTAGAAATAAACAGATTTGCAAAACGAACATTAGTTAAAAGAAAAGATTAAAAGTAAAGAAACGATTAACCGATCTAGGTGGTACTGAAATGAAATAAATAAATGCATTAAGTGGTAGTTATTAATCTTTAAAATCTAATAACAATATTAAAATGGTGATATTTAAAAGGGTTATTTAATTTTAACGTTAATATTTTCTAATTTTCAGTTTATATTTAACGTTCAACGTAACGTGAGCAAGCGCCATCTTACGTGAAAAAAGTGATTTACTATTAAGTAATTACAGAAAATGTACGATTTAACTTACAATTTTTATTTTATTTTATTTTAATTTTTATTCTTAAGCAATCTCATCAAAAGGTCAACATGTGATGATTAAAACATGATTTATTATCATTATTATTTATCTATTTATTTTATTTTTATTTATTTATTTTGTAATTATTAAATAGATTTTTTATTTAATTTTAGAATTTATTAAATTCAATGAAACCACCAAATTTGATTATGCATGGAATGAAATCTCAAGTTTGAATAATTAAAGAAATATTAAGTATGAAGAATTGAAACTTGCATAATATCAACCAGCAAAAAAGGATGCATCCTGCAAAGTTAAAATGGGGGTTTTATTCACTACCTTTTAAACCAATTATCTGATTGAGCTAAAAAATACGAAGTTAGATAGACTTTTCCTGTCAAATAAGTGTATTTTTTTTACCGATCTGTTGAATCGTGTAGCTTTGTATCGCGAGCTAAAAATCCGAACAGATACAAACTTTCACCTTTACATAAGAAAAAAAAAAAGGTTTCATTTAAAGTGATAAACTACAAGATAGTAACAACGCAAAATCGCTGCCTGAAAGAAATAGTACGATTTGTCAAATTAATAAAGTACACGAATTTTCTGACAAAACAGGAAAATTTGGTGGTGTTTAAAGCTCTAAACTTTTGAATCATTTGCCTTACAATAACCAAGCTCTAATCACTTAAAATATTACAATATTACAGTCGGTAACTAAAGTGTCCGAACACTAGCAAAAAATCCTACGTAAAAAAAGTACACTTCATATGGTTTTGTTAAATAAATTCTTATCGAATCATGTTCTTATACTGACTAAGAACAGGATTCGACAAGGATTTATTTAACAAAACCGTATGACGTGTACTCTTTTTACATAGGAATTTTTGCTAGTGTTCGGACACTTTTGTTACCGACTGTACATATTAGTTACAGAGGACAAAAATAACACAATAATAATAATTTCGAGATTTATATGATCTGATTCGTAACATATTCAGAAAAAAAAAAAAACTTAAACATAATCTACAAAATCAAGAAAGTGGAAAAGCAAGCAAATATCAGAAATCACCTGCCAAAACTTAGAAGATTTAACAAATTAACCATAATGATAATGTTATGTCTATTATAGTATATTAATCATCGAATACATAATATCATCAATATTTGCATTTGAGTGAAATATCATAATATCAATGAAATATCTATCTATTAACCGTGTAAATCTTTTCAACAAACATACATTTTTTGCTGTTTGAAGGCTGTCAATTCACATGTTATGTTCATCACGTAGCGACAGGAGAGAGCACACTTTTATTTTAAATCACATGCATATCACAATAATCCGAAATTCTACCTTCCTCATTCTTCGAATGCATGACGTAACGCCCTCCGGCCGGAACTGGTGAACACAGCAGTTTCGATTTTGCTAGAAGACACTTGTTGGACATTCTAAAACGCCAGGATTATGAAGTAACGGGTTACGCTCAACGTAAAACTGTACGTAGCAACTCAAAAAAATGTGGACCAAAAAAAAAAAAAAAAAAAAAAAAAGTAGTAAATCTCAATTCTTACCGAAGTTGGGACCGCGTGCACTGGAGGGTGAAAAATCGATTTTCGTTGATGATTCTTCTTTTCAATTAAGGTCTAGAATAATGACCTTTTCTCAGGGTCTAATTTTGTTTGTTTATGTAATAGCTTCTAGGACTACAAGATTATGGTAAAATTACGTGCGATCCAATTCATGCCTATTTTTATAGTCATGGTTAAATGGACGGTGTCAAAGGGAAAGATTTTACAGATAATTTGAATCGAACTCGACTAAAATGTATACCATCATAAATAAAGCAATCTTCCAATAATAATTTACTGGATTTGTCTTTCGACTGAAACGCACATAAATTTAAAAAAATAAATGTTACTTTTGAAAAATTAGATTTAGTTAGACGAAAATGTAGCCAGTAAAATATTTTAAAGAATTTTTTTTTTTTTTTTTTTTTTTTTTAGTTCAAAATTTTAAACTATCTATATAGTCAAACGCAAACATGAAATTTGTCGTACGTTTTTAGCTTATTAATTATAGAGGTAGAGGATTCAAAGTGGTATTGTTCGAAAGGTATAGCTAATGTGAGTTGAGGGGGGGGGGGGGCATATTCTTTTATGGTATCAAGAAGGTATTCAAAAATTATTTTTATGTACTTTTACATTTTATACACGTAATCTTCTATATTAAAAATTCCTACAGAAGAAAGTTGTTTAATCTGGCAATTTCTTAAAATTCAATAAAACCATAGACAAAAAGAAATATAATACTATCTTCTTCATATTTCTGGTTTTTGATGAATTTACACGTTTTGAGTTTTCCTGAACGCAATTAGACTATTTATTTATTTTATTTATTTATTTATTTATTTTATTTTTTGTAAAACTGTGCGAACACTAACTCATGAGCCGAAGGACTTAATTTAACCCAAATTGATATTTGATTGGGCCTTCAATTAAATTGATGCAGATTAGCTTTTGGGCTATATCAACCAACAGGTGGCGTTGTCACATTGCGATTTCCTCTCATTTCAGGATAAGCTCAGCATCTACAGTGTACCAAACTTAGTATAAAGCCTCTATCAGATTCAACAATTTTTCGGGCAATTTTTGACCCAACGCTTAATTTGCGCCGATTTTCTGAGAGAAATTGCTTCAACTCCCAGTGTGATAGCGATTCTGAATTCGAACAACTTTTTTCTTCCATGCCTTAAAAAATTGGGCGTACGAACAATTTTCTTCCAGCTTTCAAACAATCAAAGGTATAGGCTGTGTAACGTCATCCTTCAAGATGGTGGACAATAAGAAAGACAGCATCTCTCTGTTAAAATGAAACTTTTAACAAGGAAACGTTTTAATTAAATGCATTAAAAATTGTAGGTACTGTGGGATGTTTAAAGTAGTCAGATACTTGCTTTCCGTGTATTTCCTTTATTGATGAATGATACGACTAATTTAAGTAAATATTTAAAATTTCAGTGTTTATTCGTATCCATCTTCTATAAATAAGTCTGTGACCTCGAATAGATTTCTATATGTTATTTAAAGCTTCATACTTTATTAAAATAAAATCAGTAAAAAACACTTATTAAAATGCTTTATTGATTACTAAGAAAAAGTGCCTCATTATTATTATTATTAAATTAAATAATTACCGTTTATCTATATTAATAAAATCAGACTTTTGTCTGTAAATTTGTCGGAATCAAAAAATTTTGCGATATCTTCACGTTTCACACACCATGAAAGCCGAAAATGACTTCAGAAAATTTTGCCTGTATGTGTGTCATCGTGTCTGCATGTCGCTTTTTTTTGTCCGGGCATCACTTGAGAACTACTGTACGAAATTCAACGGCGCTTGGCAAGAATTTAGGTCTTCACCCAACTTAAAATTATATCTATCAACTTTTCAGAAATTCCCCCCCGTTCCCCCCTGGGGGGTAAAAGACTAAAACACGTATGTCCGGGCATCACTCGAGAACGACTGGACGGAATTCAACGGCGCTTGGCAGAAACTTAGGTCTTCACCCAACTTAAAATTATATCTATATAGAAATTTTCAAAATTATGATTAGTGTTTAAATTGTGGGTAAAAAACGCCTGCGCATGCGCCATAAATATTTTTTCCCTAAAACGCTTTGAATGGAAAAATAAAATATAAAAATAAATTTTTAAGATAAAGACTTTTTTATTCGCGTGATTCGCACTACAAATTATGAAAAGATTGAAATGAAGTGTTGCTATCTAAATTCCATACTTTAGTTAATTTTAAAAAATCTAATTGTCGTATCGAAAAACTGTTTACACCCCAGGATTCAGAAAAATCACCCCTTTCATTTGGTACTGAATTTGTAACGATAGGTCTGATATTTCTAATTTATTTTTCCGTTTTTCCGTTGCCACTTAAATTTCATACTTTAGTTATTTCTTAAAAATCTAATTGTCGCATCGAAAAACTGTTTGTATCCCTGGATTCGGAAAAATCGCCCCTTTCATTTGGTATCAAATTTATAAATATAGGTCTGATATTTCTAATTTATTTTACCCTTTTTTCGTTTTCAACCCAGATTCGGTAGAAGGTTTTATATTTATATATACTAGTATCGCCCAGTGGTCGAAACTCGACCTTTTTTTTTGCAAAGCGAGGTAAAGCAAAGTTATTGCCTTGTCCTAAACGGAATGCAATTGCAACACAGCTGCGGCAATTGTTTGCCGATATTCACTCTAACTGAATCAGCAGAGTTTTACTTAATATAACTATTTCTCTCTGTAGATGTTAGCCTTTCCTGAAATGAGAGAAAATCGCAATGTGAAAACGCCCCTTGTTGTGTGATACAGCCCAGAAGCTAATAGGGAACATGTCAAACCAAGGCCCAACCAAGTATCAAATTCTGTTAAATTAATTCGGTTGGTTCATAAAGTACAGTGTTTGAACCAAAAAAAAAAAAAAAAAAAAAAAAAAAGATATTTTTCAAAAATGGTCGAATTGAGATCGGGAAATTTCAAAACGTGTAACTTTATCGAAAATCGAAAATCTAAAACTTTTCTGAATCTTATATTTTTTACTTATATATGCAAAGGAAATAATAATAAATATACTTTTTAAAAAATAAAAATAAGTAGTCAATTTCACTTAATTAAAATGCAAGGAAATCTCAAAACGTGTAAATTCATCGAAAACCGGAAATCAAAAGTTTTTATGTATCTTCTACTTGCTTCTTCTACCCACAAAAGCTAGCAATAAAGACACTTTTCTAAAAAAATAAGTAGCCAATTTCAGTTAATTGAAACGTAAAGAAAGCTCAAAAAAAACATGTAAATTCAGCAAAAAACGGAAATCAGAATTTTTTCCGTATCGTCTACTTATACATGCAGCAGTTAGTAACAAATCCATTTTCCTTTTATTTAGTATATTAGTTGAATATTTATTGTTTAAATATCACCCTTTGAAATGAAATGTTTATGTTTACATTCGAAACGGGAAGTTTGCCATTTTTTTTCTGGAGTTTTGTGATTTTAAATTAAAATTTTATCAATTTTACAGAAAAAATAACTCAATCAAACACACGTAGACAGTAACTTATATATAACCCAAATATCGGAATTAAAATCGGCAGATAATTTCCGTTATTTTTTAATAATTTTTTACAAAAAATCCAAACGATTAACATAGAAAATCTTTTTAATGGCTCCATGGACAAACAGTGACGTCATCACTTGGCTTGCGTATAGTGATGCTACATTATACAAATTACTGTGTCTATGGTTTTATTTGAGCTTTATGAAATTGCCAGATTTAACAACTTTCTACTTTTAGGTATTTTTTAATGTAAAGGAATACGTGTATAAAAGGGAAAAATGGGGGAAAATGCATAAAAAATAAATGTATTTTTAAATATCTTCTTGACATCGCAAGAAAATAATATTTGTATTCGCACCTTCCGGCTAACCATACCTTTTGAATGATACCATTTTCAACCCTCTACTCCCATAATTAATATGTTGAAAAGGGACAACAAATTTTATGCTTGCCTATTAATATATAGATTTTTATTTTCCAGAAATAAAATGAAATATTTTTAATTTCACGTGAATAATAATAATAAAAATTAGAGAGAAAAATACCTACAAAAGTTGGTGATTTTTTTTTTTTCTTTTTTTAATCAGGAATTTGTATGTGGATAAATATTTTCATAGAGATATTTAACATTAGTTTCATGTTTTTATTTAATTTAGCAGTACTTTTCTTTCCTGCAGTAAAACAATTTTTTTGTTGTTGTTGTTGTTGTTGTTATTACGTACCTTATGAGGTTATTTTATGTTCTCTCCTTAATTGTAAATGATTATAATTTGGATTTTATTAAGATTTTTTATTTTTATTTTGTAAATATCATAAAAGAATTTTTATTTTATTTTATTATTTTATTTTATTTTATTTATTTGTTTATTTTGTGTATGGAACAGCTATCCGCGTTTGTAATGATCGATAGACGGCGCTTTGTGAACACTGCAGTTGTTAGTAAACATTAGCCACGTGTGTTCCATTAGTGTTCTTTATGTTATTCTACTTAATATTCGTACTATAATTTCTCCGCCATTACATTATGGAAAATTGATTGCTTTTGGAAAAAATACTTCAGTTTATTCAAAGTTCGATCGGAAGTAGATTTTTAACTGAAGTTGAACAAATATTAGCTTCAAATCATCTGATTAATTCTTTACTTCCATTAGCCGAAGCAAGTGAAATTTTAAATTTGTCATTTGGAAATAAATGGAAGCTCAATTCTGGATTTCTTGATCCTTTGGAGTTACACTGTGGCACACAAAAGTATGTGTTATCTTTTTTTACCGTATTTATTCATTTTTATTCGATAAATATATGTGAAACTAAATATCGGCAAGTAATGGCGGCTGTATGGAATTCGAATTAAACCATGTTTATTGTAATTTCACCTTAGCCCACCAGAGGGCGAGCATTTCATTACAATCGCGGATAGTATTGGATCCCTTTGGCAAAATTTGAAATTCGGCACCGAAGAAGCTTGGACTTTTCTCGCCAAGATCTTTAATTTCACAATTGATGTAGCCAATTCAGTTCATCGCAAAAATGGCTTAAAATATTTAAAGTCACCAAAGGGTTCCCATACTAAAGCTGTGCTTTTTGTATTTATTTATTTATAATATTTTCTATTAAAGACTTCCGTGGTCACAAAATTTGGTGCGTAATTGTTTGTATTCATCCGGCACTTATTTTAACAGGATTTCACGAAATTCGAATTCCCCCCCCCCCCCCCACTTCTCGGAGTCGGAGGGCAATAAACATGTGTAAAAACATGTTTTTCTGTTTGAATTCGCTTTGAATTATCTTAGAATAGCGAATTTTGGTGTGTGGATATTGATTAAGTGTACGCATTATGTACATTAGTGGGATTTTGCAAAACTTCGAACTCACCCGCTGAGGAAGGGGAAGTAAGAAGTGCGTAAGTTGTGCCGAAGACAGTGGGGACCCAGACTCCTCACGTTGCGAGCGAGAAAACCTTTACCAATCACAGCGAGAACATAGGTTATTAATAAAGATATGGGATTTTGACAACTCATTTAAGTTTAATGTCCAGCGAAGCGGGCAAAGCCTGCTAGTAGATAATAAATTGAAAAAAAAAAAAAAGAAAGAAAGAAAGAAAGAAAGCTATGAATACTTAATAATTTCTGAAAAATATATTCTCTCGAATCAGCCCTATTTTTGGTTTGACAGAATTTTCTTGAATTTTATTTTTGCAAAAAAAAATAAAAAAAAATAAATAAATAAATAAAATAAATAATTAATTAATTATAACTTTAAAATAAATTTATGTTTTAATTTTGTTTGTTTTGTGAAAAATATACAAGAATAAATATTTTCAGAAAATAAACTCCTCTATATTAATATCTATATAGCACATTTTTTGTCTTCCAATTAATATTATATAAGTAATACAGTAACTGAATGACTGGGGCGTAGAAATAGAGGGGTTGGGGGGGGGGTCATGGAATTTAAAATCCTACCCATTGGATTTTGCATTGTTTCTAAATCCTACCCATTGGTCCCATGGATTCAGTCCTACCCACTGGTTTCTGCATTGCCTCAAAGTCCATCCAATTGGATTCCTTTTAATGCTGTATGAAATAAGTATTCTTTTAAAAATATTTATTTACATTCAATTTTTTTGTAACTGATATTAATAATGAGTAAATATTAATTATACTTAATTATTAATTGATTTTCTTGAAAATAATTTTTATCCATTTTGAAATGAAATTGTTGAACAAAATATTGATGTTATTTTAAATATATTCCCAATATTACGAATTTCCAGGTAATCAAATAAACACAAAACATAAAAAATATATTTTCATTTGTTTAATTTCATAAGTACTAAAAGCATTTTTATTATTATTAAATAAAATAAAGCAGAACTTGAGCTCTAGAAGAAATCAACGTTCCAACGATTTATTTGAGCCAAGAAAAGCGCGATAAATAGTAAATCATAAACCAGTTGTTCGAACAATTTTTGCTACAATAATTACAACCCTTTTTTCTCCTTTCATCCAAAAAGTTGGGGGTAAATATTGCCCCAAAAGTTGTTTGTTCGAAAAATCGCCTAATGTAAAATTTTGCTGATTCGTTTTGAGTACATATCGGACAACAGGTAGCACTGCTATGTTGTAATTTAATCCCATTTTGGGGGAAACTATATTTAAGCTTCTATACTGTATAAATGAACAAAACTTAGCATGTGAGATGGATATTCGGTAAAACTATGCCGATTCACTTTTGATGCATATTGGATGACAGGTGACGGTGTTATTTTTCAATATTTTCTGTTTATGATAAAGCTATATTTCAAATTCTAAGCTATATAAATGTACCAAACTTGGTGGGCAAGATACATATTATCAAAAATTATTCATTTTGAATTCTGGTGTATACGAACTGAAAAAGGGCGGTGCTAATACTTTATGCGGATTTTGAGATGACTATATTTCAGCATCTGTTGGTAACAATCACATCGAATTGCATATGCATAGTGTAATTCCGAGAAAATTTATTGATTAAATTTCTGTTCATGTTAACTAGTAGGTGCTGCTGTTATGTAGAAGTATGTATTGGATTCGTGAAAATTTTCAATTTCCGGTTTTTGATGAATTTACAAGTTTTGTGATATAATAAACATGATACGACAATTTTTAGAAATAACTGTCTGTGTGCATATGATGTGCCAGCAATAACTTGTATCTCCTGAACCAATGGACAAAATTTAAGCACGATTGATAATTGGTTAGATCTTGATTTAAATTGATGCTGATTGGCTTTTGAAATATATCTCTCAATATATTCCAAATTCCACAGTTGTGTATCACCCGATTTAAGCAAAGACTATAACTCAACTTATGTAGTACATAAACGCACCAAAACATGGTATATGAGATGGATATTATATGTAAGGTAAAACTATGCTGCTTTAATTTGGGTACATATCGGCTGAGAGGTGGCGCTGATGTGCTGCAATTTAATTTCATTAACTATTTCAGCTTCTATGATGTATAAATGTGCCAAATTTGGTATGTGTGATGGATAATGTGTAAAAACATGCTGATTCAATCTAGGTGCATATCGAAAAAAAAAAAGATGGCACTGCTATACTCCAATTTAACTCCCTTTATGGAAAGGCTATGTTTCAGCTTCTATGTTATAAATATTCAACAAACTCGCTATGTAAGATATATATTATGAAAAATTATGCTGATTAAATTCAGGAGTAAACCGCCCGACAGGTGTTGCTGCTATTACTTTCTGTGATTTTCCGAACGGCTATGTCTGAGCATCTCTTCTTAAAAATTACACCAAATTTCATACATAAATTGTCCATAGTAAGAAAATTAATAGCAGCGCCACATTTTGGCCGATATATATATGCAATTCCAATCAGCATATATGTATATATATAGAGAGAGAAACTGAAATATAGCCTTCCTTTAAATGGAGAAAATTGCAGCATGAAAGCACCACCTGTGGGCAATATACCTCAAAATTTCTTTAACAACAATGAGTTACAGGTGGGGAAATTCTTGATTTACAGGGCGTTGCATAAATATAAACCCACCTTAGCTTTAAGAATTAGAATGGTATAGAAGTGTAATAAAAAAAAATATGAATAGGTGACACTTGATGCAAACTGTATGTGTATGATTCATTCGTGAATCATGAAAATACGAGTCAAAACAATGAAAGACCAATATGATTTTTCAGAAAATAATTTTATTGAATTTATGACAAAAATACATGTTGCATGAATTTAAACGCACATGTAAAAAATAAATAACTGAGTAACAAATACTGTATCTAATACTTTGTAAAGCCACAATGGGCTTCTAGAACAGCCAGTAGACGCCTTGGCATTGACTGATATAGTAGCATGAGGTCATCCAAGCTGATTGTCTTCCAAGCTAATAGAATGGCCGATTTTAGTTCATCTTTCGTGTTAAACTGCCTGCCGTTTACGTAAACACGGCGAACCAGAATACCCCATACGTTCTCCATTATGTTTAAATCGGAGCTTTTTGAGGGCCTGTGGAGAAGTTTCCACACATACATTCATTTTTAGTCTCTTTCTTTTAAAATCCGAATAATTAAATTCTTTCATTTTTCAGGAGAAAAATTTCCTTACAAAATTAATTTTATTTCATATTAAATTTGCAAATCCTAAAGTATTTTACATTTCAATTCATAGGAGAAAAGTATTAATTGTAATATTGATTAATTATGTACACCATTTTAACCCATTTTATCCCAATTTATTTATTTTGCTGAAATTTGAGAAAAAATATATTTTTTAAGGTTAATTAAACATTAATAATTAAACTAAATACAACAAAATTTGAAAATATATATATATATGATGGAAGAATACTATATAAATGAATGCATGAGTTCGCAGTTTCCTCAAATTAGTTATTTTAAATATATTTTATAACAAATAATTCATACTAATAATTCTTTGTAAAAAACAACAGTCATATAATTAAATAAAGTTTTGCTTACCTGGGTTGTCACAGGTAATCGTATATTCCATTGGTGAAGAAAAAACCTCTTAATTTATCATCAGATCGTACACTTGAATTAGATGAGAAAATACATGAATATATATTTATATGACTTCTGTATTAAAGCGTAGCAACTTCTTTTCCTATAATGAATGTTGTTTAGACTGAGAAATTCTTACATAATATGTAGATCAATTATTATTTAGGATAATTCACACATTGCTGCGTAATGAAAGAATGCCTAGATGTTTTGCCTTTTATTTATTCATCTTAGACAAAAGAAAAATATTATGATTAAATAGAATAAGAAAATGGAACGTCAGTTCCGAATAACGAAAGTTACATGATTGAAAAAAGTATTACAGTGTACTCGTAGAGAGTCGCGACACATCGTCACGTGATGCGGCAGGTGCACCAAAACAATCAGTTGGCGGGAAGCAAAAAACAAAAAAGAAAGTCCGGAACAAGAAAAACGAAAGTCAATAAAAGAATGTTCTGAGATTAAATATCACAACACCCCCTCTTAAGCTCAGAAATTTTTCAATTGTTCATTAATGCATTTCTATGTCTATTAAAATCAGTTTTTGGCAGAGCTTTTGTTAGGGTATCGGCGGTCATTTCTTTGGTAGGTTTGTATTGAAGCTTGATTAGGCCTTCTTGTATTAGGTTTTGCAGAAGATGATATCTCAGCTGTAAGTGTTTTGTTTTGGACTGGAATTTTTCATTTTCAGCAATCTTGATGGTAGATTGGTTGTCCTGGTATAACACTATAGGACATTGTTGCGGCAAATTTAAATCATCCAGTAGTTTGTTGAGCCACTGTATTTCAAGTGCAGCACTCGCAGCTGCGACGTACTCAGCCTCTGCTGAAGACATGGACACACAGGACTGTTTCTTCGAAGTCCTAAATATTGGATTTTTATCCAATATAAATAAATTTCCTGAGATAGACTTTCTATCACTTGGGTCATTGGCCCAATCCGAATCCGAATAAGCTCTAAGAACAGGTTCACCAGAGTTACAAAGTTTTAATTTAATATCTTGGGTATTTTTCAAATATCTAATAACCCTTTTAACTGCCTCCCAGTCTTTCGCTCTAGGATCTTCGTTTCTACGGCTCAAGATGCCAACGGCAACACTTATATCAGGTCGCGATACTGTAGAAATGTAAAGTAACGCGCCTATAGCCTGTCTGTACATTGTGTTGTTTGGTAAGAGATTGTCATTATCAGTTAATTTTATATACCCTGGTTCCATCGGTGTGTCAGAGGGCCGTGCGTTATCTAGCCCAAATTTGGTTACAATGTCTCGTATTTTATTATTTTGATCAAGCGTAATTACCCCTTTACAAGGTCTTTCTATATTTATTCCGAGGTAATATTTGGCTTCCCCAAGGTCGGTTAATGGATATTCTTCCCTAAGTTGATTAATTAGTATGTCAATATTGTGATTTTTACCAGCTATAAGTAGGTCATCAACATACACAAGAATGTAAGTTTCTGTGTTATCTTTGTTACGGATATATAAACACTTGTCATGTTGACTTTGTTTAAATCCTAATTTACACAATGTTTCATTAATTTTCAAATTCCACGCTCTAGCGGCTTGTTTCAAGCCATATATCGCTTTCTTTAACTTACATATTTTATTTTCTTCACCCTTGACAACATAACCCTCGGGTTGATGCATGTATACAACTTCTTGCAAATTTCCATGTAGGAAAGCAGTTTTGATATCTACATGCCTTAGATTCAAATTTTTATATAGTGACATGGTCAAGAAACTTCTTAGAGTGGTATGCGATGCAACTGGTGCAAAAGTTTCGTCATAGTCCACCCCGTATTTTTGAGAAAAACCCTTGGCAACAAGCCTGGCTTTATATTTCTCGACTTGTCCTTGGCTATTGTATTTGGCCTTGAACGCCCACTTACACCCTACTACTTTGGTCCCTGGTTGGGCGTCAACAAGTTCCCAAGTATTATTTTGTCTGAGTGAATTCATTTCGTCGAGTGTGGCATTCAGCCAATTTTCTTTTTCAGCTGGGTTTTGAATTTTTAGTATATCATCAAAACACTTAGGCTCATCAATTCTTTTGTCATTTACTGCAAATGCAAATCTGTCGGGCGGAACACCTTTATTTAATCGTTGTGATCGTCGCGGCAGAGTTTGCGTGTCATCCGGACTATCGTTATCGCCCGCTATATCTATATTTATATCAGTATCTAATATTGGTAATTTGGACACCGGAATTTCATCATTTGAATTTTCATTCTTGATTTGTGATGTTTCATTATTGTGGGATTCTCTATTTTCATCCTCCAAGAATTTTACAGTTCTGCTAATTATTACATTTTTATTATTTGTGCAAATTCTGTAGCCTTTGCTACGATTATCATATCCCACAAAGATTCCTTCTTGAGCGGTGCTATCCAGTTTTCCCCTATGTATTTTATGTACATATGCGTATGCGCGACATCCGAATGTTTTTATATTTGATAAATCGGGTTTACGGCCGGTCCATTTTTCGTAAGGAGTTGAGTCGCATGAGGAGGTCGGGAGCCTATTTTGTATGTAATTTGCAGTATTTACGGCTTCCCCCCAAAAGGAATTCGGTAAATTACTGTCTTTAAGCAGACACCCACATAACACATACGTTCATTTTACATTCATATTTCCTCCATCACGTCTGAGTTACATCTATAGACGAATTTTGAACATAGGCCTCAAGCTGAAATATGTTCAGAATATGTGATGAAAATTGAACTAATCCAATTTACGTAAATACTCGAGCTAAACTGCACCTGAAGGTCGCCATTTTCTTTATGTAGTGTAGATATGGTATGGTAATCAACAAATTTAAGAAAGTTTATATTCTACAAAGTTTTTCGATTCAAATTTGAATTTTATTTATTCAATGTTCAGAAGGCTGCTCTCTCAACGTATCTCCATGGTTCTGTGCATGGAAAAAGAGTGTTTATCCACGGATTATTTACATCGCCTTCAACCGTATTTGTGTTGAAAATTGTGTTTGAAAAGTAAATACCTGTTCTGCGTAAACTATGTTCTTTGAAAAACGTATTGTTATTACATTTTAATTAATATAAACAACAAACCTTTAGGCTTTTAACATTTCATAATGAATTGTTATCGACATTCAAAATATACTGTGATACGTTCACGTGTTACTACGAAATTTATTTATAACTATGCTTAATATGGTATATGTTAAACTTAGTTTTGTGATACTTTAAAAATACAGTTGTTTTTAATAAGATATTATTTATAAGTATGTTTTAAAAAGTAAACAAATTTATGTTTTTGGAGAAACATAACATTTTGATTAATATAGAAACAAAATTTTAGGCTTTAAAGATTCATTATTTATAAATCATTGATAGGCTATTTTGATGATAAATCAATTTATTTGTAATATAACAGTGTATATTCTAATTTTTTTTAGTGTTATGTATTTAACAAAAATAAATAAATAAAAATGTATAGCCTAATATTTTGCATTCAATTATTTTATAGATTTTTTTTTTGTTGTTGTTGTTTGAGTTGAGATTTTGCTGAGATTGTGAGTTTTTAAGAAAAAGCATTAATTCTGAATGTTAAACAAGCTTGAATTGCTTTTCTTAAATTCTCATAATTACCATAAGGCGAGAAATATAAATACTTTCTGGACATGTAAAAATTATTTAACATTTACTAGTACAGATTTGTTTTGAATTTATTAGTTCAAACCATAAACAGGTACAAATATTTATACAATCAGTAATAATGTCTAAAACATTAATAAGTTATACATGTAATAAATATAGATTATAATTATTTTAAAATTCATATTAATTTACTATCCACTTATATTGTGTTTCAGATTTTTTTTTTCTTTTTCATTGTAATTTTAAAATATAACTTATTGTTTATAATACACTACAAAGTTTTTTTTTTTTTTTTTTAGAATTTAAATAAGTTTTGTTTTGTACAAAGGGCAAGCATAATTTGATTTAATTATCGACAAATTGATTGGAAAGAGGCATTTTTCATTTTTAAAATTTTTTAATTTTGTGTAAAAAATTATTATTATTATTTTTTTTTTTTTATTGAGGGGTGTTATAATGAACGAGTTATATTTGTTTAAAAATGAATCCAATTTAAAAAATTTCTTGTTTTTCTTCATAACATTTACATGTTTTAGAGTGCAAACGAAACAGATTCAAGGATTTAAAAATGATACATCCCTTAATTTTAGTAGCATAATAGCCATTTCTGGTACTTTCATATTAATCACATACTGACAGTTTATCCTTTAGTATTAATAGGATGCCATTATATGAAATGAAATAATACAGTGCATACAAATGTTTTATAATAAGTTTAAAATAAATATTAGTTTATCATAATGGTGATTAATTGCTGACATGAAGTTAATACAAAAATATCTCATTTGTTTATATTATAAATTTATCAGGTGAATTCTACATATTTATTATTTTCCCCTCACGTATAAAAATTCAACATAATAGCAAAGAAAAGAATTTTTTTAAAATAGAAATTGTTTTATTTAAGCCTTATTTTGTCGATGAGTAAACACTGGAAAATCATTAGGTTTTTTAAGCATCCCCCCCCCCCATTTCTAACAAATGTATTTAAATGTTATAACTACTGAAATATTTATAAAACATAAAATAAAAGCTTTTTGTTTCTTGAGTAATAGCTATAAAATGCTGTACAAAACTACAGAATTGAATACAACAGGACGTATTTTTAATCTATATAAAGGCATATGAAAACCTGAATAAACTACTACGTCAGAAACGGCAAAAGAAAAATATTTGCGATGCATACAGCTATTTCATATACGAGCACTTCTCCAGATTCAGAATTCTTTTTGCACTGAAGACGGTACACTTAAGGCTACCGAAACAGCTGTATGCATCGCAAATATCTTTCTTTTGGCATTTCTGATGTAGTAGTTTATTCGGGTTTTAATATTCCAACGCCAAGTCTCCTGTTATTATAAAGGTATATGGTAACAGTATTGACTTTCTCAGCAGCGGTTACTATGTTTATTTCTTAAAATGTCATTCATACAGCTTTAGTAGGGGGGGGGGCATCATGGCGACTTCTAAGTCTTTGTCATTCTGGTGATGAATTAAAATGGATATTACAATTACATCAGTAAAGACCTTGACAAGAAATATCTGTGCTACTTGTGTATAAAATTTCAGTTTTCACCAAGGGAATCCTATACTAAAACTGTTCCATTTCTTTCATGTTTTTTTTTTCAATTTATTATTATTATTTTTTTAAACTTGATGTGAGAGTGGGAAAAATGGAAAAGAAAAAAATTAATTTGATAAAAATTTAATATTATTATTGTTAAGCCTTTATTCTTAGATTAATATAAAAAGTAGATTATTTTCATATGCATCAAATAATAAAAGCATATTTGCTTCTTACTTGATCATTATTAAATAAATATTCTATTATTTTTTTTGTTTCCTTTATTAATAAATTATAAACTGTATTCACACATAGATTTGTTTGACAAATATTTATTTCTTTTTTTACTCCCCCCCCCCCCCCTAGGCTGAGTAATTGTAATAAGTGTAGGAAATGTAAATATGCATTAAAAAAAATTAATATGGATATGTATTTACATTTAAAAAAAAATGAAAGAAATATATGAGTGCCAAGACAGTAATGAATACTGTGTCTGTATTTACAGAACAGATCAGAAGATTCCATAATTCTGAGGAGTTAATATTTTACATGTTTACCACTGTTAACTTAATTGCTGAAACTGATTAGAATCAATCAGTAATTCACATCTAGAATCAAACAATAAAATAACTGATTTAAAGATATGTGCGTTGACCCAGTGGTAGAAACATCGCAGCACGGCGACATAGTCGCGGACACAGAAAAACGGCTTGCGGACAGTTTTTGTCTCCACCGATAAAAAAATTTGTCTGCAACTTTCAGATAGCAATTCACTTATAAAAATTTCTGTATCAAAACTAAAACTTTTATTATTTATAATTTATATTGTGTTGCGTCAAACATTGCTATAAAATATTTAATTGAATGAGATGAATTGAATGAATACACACACAATTGTTTATACTATATTGTTCTGTAGTAAAATTGTATATGTGTATTGTTGCACAAGATCACCGCTGATGTCAAGACCCCCCCCCCCCCCTTCATCAGCTTTCAGGCTTTTTGAATGTAAGCCATTTTCTCCCCTGATTATATGCAAATTTTTCAGACAGATTATGAAATTTTAAAAGCCTGGGTGCGTTGATAGGATAAGAAATAAAAAATTGTTACATATATATTTTTATTTAAATTTTTGCAGGAAGGAAGAAAAAACAAAGCAAGGGAAAAAAAAAAAAGATTTCAAAATGATAAATTACAATTTTTTAACCATCTGCAAGTAATGTGGTGAAATAAAAAAAAAAAAAAAGAAAGAAATATAAGACAAAGTCAAATATTATTAAATGAGAAGATCATTTGGTGGAACATGAGTGAATTGGGCCACAGGACCCAGGTTTAAAATGGCAGCTATGATTTATTTTATTAACAGACTCAGAATTTAAATATTGATGAAGGCTGAGTTTTAAGCAAATTGGTTCATAAATACCTTTTCTATACAAGTTTGAAGTTTTCAAGCGGTCAGCACTAAAAATAAGAAAGAAGATGAAGTTTGCAAATAAACATGTCAAATGCGTTAGTAAGATGAGTTTACCCTGCAAGTTTATTTTTATTTAATTCAGTACAGTCGAACTTTGTTAATGTGAATCTCAAGGGGATAAAAATTTTGTTCATGGTATCAGTAACTCAAAAACTAATCTTCCTTTTTACGGGGATTGTGGAAACAGTTCATTTTAAAAGTAATTCATGTTAAAGAGGTTCGACTGTAATAAGTGCAAAACTTTGAATAAACGCCATAAATTGCAAGTGAAATTCGCAAGTTTCTTGCATTGTATGGTGTTTATCCTAAATTTTGTAGTCGCCAATTGCCCATCTGAGCAGCACTAGTGCGACGTAAAACCCAACCAACCAACCAAAATTTTGTACCTATTTTTTCGAAACATCAGTTTTGCAGTGCTGTTTATTAATGAGGTTTGATTGTTATATTAAAAAATTTTCAAGCAGTTGCCACTTGGAAACAAAATGCCAGGAGCAAGTTGCTCACTTAACTAATTCATGTTGTTTGTAAGATAAATTTACTGTTCGGCTTTGATTCGAATAAATTCAATATTTCAGAAATTACTGTGATAACAAAATTTCAGCTATCTTTGTCGAGTCATGTTCTTATATAAGAACATGAATCAACAAAGATTTTATTTAACAAAGCAGTATTAAGTGTACTTTTTTTATATGGGAATTATTGCTAGCACTCGAATAATTTTGCTGCTGACTAAGTTCAAAATTTATCTAGATAGTGAGTTTTCAAGTGTTTGCCAAGTTTTGTTCAAGTAGCCCTGCAATAGTCGGCAGCAAAAACTATTTAAGCACTCATATCCACACTTTATATATATATATATATATTAGTTTGATCGCTAATTTTTATCAACTTACTTTTTTATTTTAAATATTTGTAGTACATGGAAAATGAAACATTAACGTAGGGGCTCTGTAAAGAATTTGAATACAGTAGAGCACTGATTATTTGCGAGAGCCACGGTGAGGATTATCCACGAGTGCGAGCCGCTAAAAAAATTTTAATTAATACCAACCTTCAATAAAACAAATTTTAATTCAAGCCAACAACAGAGCAAACACAAAGAATTGTATTTTCTCTGTTGGAATTTCTTTGACAGTTTTAGGAGGAAAAGAATCTTTCCACTTTACAAATAGGAGTTATACTGTTCTACTGCGTATTTGCTTACTGTTCAAGATTTACATATTTTTGTACAATATACATGTACCTATAGAATACTATGGGTAAAATTGTTTATAGAATTGCGCATTACCTAAGTATTATTTCTAAATTTCCTTTTCACATTCTAAAAATACACAACCATTAAATTAGTACTCTTTTTCCAAAAAATTCATTTTTATATTATAATTTTGAGTTAAAAAATGAGAATTTTCACTAAATGCATTATTTATCATTTTTTTTAGTCGTAAAACAAAATATTAAAAAAAAAAAAAAAAAAAATCAATTTTAGGGAACAAGTACTAATTTAACGGTTGTAAATTTTCTGAATGTGAAAACAAACTTAAAAATTGCAATTAGGTAAAAAGTGATTCTATAAACAAATTTCGCCATAGACTTACATGTGATTTGGTGACTAGAGACGAGGAAATCGCAAGAGGAAGTGAACAGTCTTAAACTTTTCTTTGCCATCATAATGTGATTGTATATATTAAGAAAAAAAAAAATGCCTGTAATTCTGCATTTATTCGCATAAAGAAAAGATGAAATCTATTTCATTGGAGTGCTAAGGCAAGTTAAATATTGAAGGAGAACATCACTTAGTGGAATAATTGTGTATTGGACCAAAGGACCTAAGTTTGAATCCTAGCTACACTGTTAAAAATTTCTGTAAATTTAATGTAAATATTTATCCAGAGTATCTGTAAATTTACTGTTATTCTTAGTTAAACGTGAATAATCAAGATTCTCATTCTTTATTCTGTATTTTTACTTAATTTTATTATTTAATTTTTTAATTTAAATTAAAAATGACTGTTTCTACTTCAGAAAAAGCATTCTAAGTCCGAAATATATTCTCAACAATAATTAATTAAATTAATATTAGTTATTAAAATGAATGTATAAAATAAGTTTTTTAATATCTCTGTGTATTTTTCTCTGTAATTTTACGTAAGACTTAAAATAATAGATTACACAGGGTTTTCTGTTGGAATTTTTAACAGTGTAGATTCCATAAAAAATTTAGTTACATACATAGGCAATGAAAGAAATTTTAAAATATTAAATATTTTGTGCGAAAAATAAATCATGAGAAATTTTTTCTCTCTCTTTTAGCCTTACTCGATATGACTTTGAAAATAATAGTTTAAAGCTTTTTAATTGTATGTTTAAATTATTAAAAATAATGATAATAATTTAAGCTTTAAAATAATCTTTTAGTCTCTTTCTGTGGATTTCACAGAAAGCCCATTATGTAGATTTTGCTAGAGTGACATGTGACACTTAAAAAAAAAAAGACCGTATTCATTAAGGATTTTATTCTACCAGCACTATATTTACATAAATCTAAAAATAACATGAGTAATTTTTGGATGTAATATGAACACAAATGGACATGTCTATATTATGTTCACATATGTCCATTTTACATTATTTTGTACAGCTAAAAGACGTACTTATTACATAAAAGGTGGGGACATTTCAACTTAATATCTACAAAATCTGATAAAATATAGACTGAATCTGGCTGTAATATGGACATGTCTATATTATGTTCACTATACGTCTATTTTACGTCATTGTTTTCAGCTAAAAGACGTACATAAGACGTAACAGGTGAGGACATTTCTACATAATATCTACAAAATCTGATGAAATATAGACTGAATCTGGCTGTAATATGGACATGACTATATATCCAGATTACGTACTTTGACTTAATTTGGACGAATTTGTGTTGTCTGGGCAGCGAGCCATTTCGGTCAGCGTACGATTTTTACGTTCTGCCACGCCGTTCTGAGCACTAGAGTAAGGAACGGTAAACTGGTGCTCAATTCCTTCTTTATTCAAAAATTCATTTACTTCCATACTAGTGTATTCACCCCCGTTATCGGAGCGAATTGCTTGCACTTTTCGGCCAAATTTGTTTGCGGTCATAGCCACATATTCCTTTAACTTAGAAAATACCTCAAACTTATTTCTTAGCAAATATATAATAGTATAACGACTGTAGTCGTCTATAAATGTAAGAAAGTAATATTTTCCACCTACAGTGGGGGTTTTCATAGGGCCACATAAGTCTGTGTGGACCAGTTCGAGTGGTACGGAGGCTCTAAATTGTGCAGCTTTGGGGTAAGGTGAATCAGTTAATTTTGACATTATGCATGTCTTACATTCAGTATTATGTTTGCAATCATTTAATTTTATACCCACAGCCATGTCCTTGTTAACTAAATCTTTAATGTGGTTAGTGTTTCTGTGGCCAAGTTTCACATGCCACTTGTTTATGCAATTTTCGTTATCACAAGTTTGTATTACAATGTTCGCTGTGTGTTTGTTTTCAGAATAATTTAATTGACATTCATATAAGTTATTTTTCACATATCCCTCAATGCATGTATTACCCTGATTTACGATTTTACAGGTTTTATCATCAAATATAGCGATACAGCCATTCTCTGTTGCTCTTTTTATAGAAATTAAATTAGTTTCTATTTCAGGGGCATAAAGAACATTTTTAAGTGTTATTTTGTTCTGTGTGTTTTCCGAATTTACGGTATACAAATCCACAGTACCGGAACCCAAAGATTTTAGCTGCGTGCCGTTCGCGATAGTGACGTTAGAAACGTTATTTTTAAGTTCGCGAAATTTTAGTTTATCATTGCAGATATGTGAAGACGACCCTGAATCAACCACCCAATTTACAGTTTTATCTCCAACATAAAAAGAATACAATTTATCAGCTTTTGGTTTATTGCTCCCCTCTGCAATTTGAGCGCTATCTGGCTTCTCATTGTTCTGAGAGCATATGTTGGATCTGAAGTTGGGTTTTTTGTTGAAATTTTTACTGTGACTTTTAACAGCAGAATTATTTTTATTTTTTAACTTATAACATTCTTCAATATTGTGGTTACTTTTCTTACAGTATTTGCAGAATTTCTCCGATTTGTTATGGTATTGGACTTTTAACGCTGAATTTTGAATAGTTTTGTTTTCAAGCCTTTTGGCATATTCATCAGCTAATTTGTTTCGTATGTATTCAGGTGTCAATTGGGCATCGTCTCTCGATTCGAGACTTGTTATGAGAACGTCATACGAAGGAGGGAGTGAGCATAGCATTAATGCAGCTAGGTGCGATTCATCTATGACTTCACCTATGGCGGTGAGTCTGTCGCGTGTTTTATATATATCAGCTATATGTTGGTTAACATCACCACCTTCAATTAATTTTATGGAATAAAGTTTCCTAAGTAAGAAAAGCTTACTGGAAAGCGATGATCTTTCGTGGACTTGGCGCAGAGCATTCCAGCACTCTCGTGCTGTATCTAGATTCATAACGTACACTATCTGTTCATTATCAATAAGTAAATTTATAATAGCTCTGGCTTTTCTATTTTTTGAACGCCACTGATCGGTTATTGGGTTGGGAGGATCGTCAGTAATGACTGTAAAAAGATCCTCTTTTTGCAAGTACATTTCGATACGAAACTTCCACACATTATAATTTGTGGAGTTCAGCGGTTCGATTTGTATATCTTTTGTTGCTGACATACTTAAACAAAATTTTTGTAATAGTTTTGTTAATATTTGTTCAATTCGTAAATATTCATTTAATATTTTAAATTAACACAGTTTGGATAAATAGTACTTGAAGAAGAAAATAAAATTAAATAGTTTTCATAAAAATAAGTACTTTTCAATACTTTCGATTTAGTGTCACTTTAGTTTTGAAGAAACAAAAACAAATATTTTTGCTTACATTTTCATTTTTTATTTTATTATTTTAAATGTAGCAATTTCTTCCAATGTGCAATGAAAAAACTTTTGTCGAGAATAAATCTAAATTTTCAATTCAAAATCTCAGTCTCATAATCTGATAAAAGAATACTATATAAATGAATGCATGAGTTCGCAGTTTCCTCAAATTAGTTATTTTAAATATATTTTATAACAAATAATTCATACTAATAATTCTTTGTAAAAAACAACAGTCATATAATTAAATAAAGTTTTGCTTACCTGGGTTGTCACAGGTAATCGTATATTCCATTGGTGAAGAAAAAACCTCTTAATTTATCATCAGATCGTACACTTGAATTAGATGAGAAAATACATGAATATATATTTATATGACTTCTGTATTAAAGCGTAGCAACTTCTTTTCCTATAATGAATGTTGTTTAGACTGAGAAATTCTTACATAATATGTAGATCAATTATTATTTAGGATAATTCACACATTGCTGCGTAATGAAAGAATGCCTAGATGTTTTGCCTTTTATTTATTCATCTTAGACAAAAGAAAAATATTATGATTAAATAGAATAAGAAAATGGAACGTCAGTTCCGAATAACGAAAGTTACATGATTGAAAAAAGTATTACAGTGTACTCGTAGAGAGTCGCGACACATCGTCACGTGATGCGGCAGGTGCACCAAAACAATCAGTTGGCGGGAAGCAAAAAACAAAAAAGAAAGTCCGGAACAAGAAAAACGAAAGTCAATAAAAGAATGTTCTGAGATTAAATATCACAACAATATATATATGTATTCTGTATAAGAAATCTTATCCACCTTGTACGCAGGACATTGAAATAAAGAGAATGAAATTTGCACTTATATGTTCTCTTCAATAGTGAAAAGTGCTTTCCGAGTATAGAGTTTTGCTTTATCTGTATAATACTTTCTTATTTACATGATAGTTCTCCAGAAATAATTTTCAACCGCAAAGAGAAGACAAACCACGCCCCCTAATGTAATGATTAAACAAAGATTCCAGATGGAGGAGGAAGAGGACGTGAGATACATAACACGCTAGCAGAAGCTTATATATACCATTCTATATTCCAGCTGACAAAATATTCGCAGCAAGCAAATTCTGATTTCTACATGCTATTTTTCAGCTGACCTTTAAATAGGACAATGGGATAAAATGGATTAAAATGCAGCTTTCATAAATCAAAATTTCATTCATTTTGGAATTATAAATATAACCCATAAATTAAAATTTTCATTTTGTTTAAAATATAAATGTAGCACTTTATTAATAATTTATCCTTTAAAATAAAAAATTAACTTAAAATTCTGATATTAAATTCAACTAATAAAAGTATTCTCAATGTTTTAAAAAGAAATCATATCTGTTTTTCAGAATTACATTAGATTCATAAAATAGCTGATGCAATATTTCTTTGAAATTACGTGACGTACATGTACTTAATCATTTCATTCCCTGCCTTGGTGACAGATAGTCTGTTGGCAAAACGAATCCGCCAATTGCTGGGTTATTTTTAGGAACGGTCATTAAAAATTCAAAATTTTACATTGTTTTCTAGCCATAGACAAACAATTTGGCTTGGCGGTTCTTTGCGGCAGGTTCGCCATGAGCTTTGTAGGGTTACCAGATTTGGCTATGAAAATCGTGCGCTCACTTTGCTCTCCCCCATGAAGGTAGAGGGCTCGCTTCATGATAGATCTAGATCTTCATGCTCTCCCCACACATTTTGCTAGTATCTATTGATCTAATCACACGTTAAAAAGGATACCTCTCTCTCACCTATCTTTTAAGGCACATCCCTGAGATTCTTATGTACAATCAACTAAAATATTTGTTTATTATCATATTGAATTTTGATATTATGCACCATATTTTTGGAATTTAAATAAAAGACGATTTCTGCACTTCAATAATTCTGCCATTATTTTATATCTATTTTGATTGCACAGTGATGAACCTGGAAATTACTATTTGATCACGACCCTGCTTAAATACCAACCAATACTCCTGTACAGGCCAATCCAGAACTTTAATTTTATCGTCACGGAACCATTTTTTCACGAAATGTGCTGTATGTACAGATGCACAATCTTGCTGAAAAATATAATTTCTTCCAGCTTTCTTGATTGCTTGACGGCGGAGGTTCCTTGTGAGCATCTGGACATAATCTACAGAGTTCATAGCGTTCTCCACGAACTCTAATTTGAAAGTCCCGTTAAAGCCTATGGCTGCCCACACCACACCATGACAGACCCACCTCCAGATTGACGTTTTAAATAGTACACTCCTTCGGTTCTCAAATCGTGCCAGTAGCTATGAAATCCGTTCGGGCCATCGAGGTTAAACTTCTGTTCACTGAAGATGACTTTTTCCCAATTTAGTCGATCTAGAATCCATTTTCTTGCCCATTCCAACCGCATATCTTTGTGCTTTTGCGTGATTGGTGGTTTCGCCTTGATTTTCTTAAATTTAATTAATGTTGCAGCTTTGATAGCTCTCCATATGGTTGTCTGATGAACACCCAGCTTGTATTGAGCCTTTATCTTCTCAAAGGAAATAGTCTTATTCTTTGCAGCGTTGCATATTCGACGTTTGACGTAACTGGTGGGCTTTCCTGTTCGTTTCTTATACACTTTTTTCCCATAATTTGCTCCTTTCTTTATATAGTTTCGCACAACATTCTCACTTCTTCCGATTCGACACCCAATTTCACGATTGCTAAAGCCTTTACCACACATAGTCGATTTTTAACCTCTCGTCTACTGTCAGTTTTCCCTATTGCCATCCTGAACAAACTCCGTAAAATTTTGCACTCAAGCATTAAAACTGTTTTTAGAGAACTTTAGCAACACGACTATCTGTGTTTCATTTAATTCCGGTGGCTCTGTTAAATTTCAAACGCAAAATACAGAGTGTGTTTAATTTCGCGCAACAAACAAAAAACAGTGAAAAGTAAGAAAATGCTTAAACACTCATTTACATAATCTTGCATGAGCCTAAACATACATGCTCAAAGCACCTCATTCAGTTGTTAGTTATATGCAATAAATGTAAGTCACATTCCTTCTGGTAAAATTTAAAAAATTCTATTTCTGGTTATTGGAAAAGGTGCATTTATATTCATGCAATGCACTGTACTTGTTACTGACGAGTAATTTTTCGGACAGGACGAGTGGATTTAAGTCAGTCAGTTTCACTATCATTAATTAAAAAACTCCTAAGAGCACACACAATACCCTTACAATAGCGTAAATTTTGTTGTATAGATTATCGACTATATATATCCCTATAATAGCAGGAGACTTGGCGTTGGAATATTAAAACAGGAATGAACTACTACGTCAGAAACGCCAAAGAAAAATTATTGAGGTGCATACAGCTGTTTCGGTAGCCTAAAGCATACCGTCATTCAGTGCAAAGACGGCGTCATCAGTGCCGTCATCAGAATTCTTTTTTGCACTGATGACGGTACGCTTTAGGCTACCGAAAC
Organism: Salticus scenicus; assembly: GCA_963930645.1. Classification (NCBI taxonomy): domain Eukaryota; kingdom Metazoa; phylum Arthropoda; class Arachnida; order Araneae; family Salticidae; genus Salticus; species Salticus scenicus. The sequence continues at coordinate 232,604,725 of OZ005658.1, forward strand.
AGCTGTATGCACCTCAATAATTTTTCTTTGGCGTTTCTGACGTAGTAGTTCATTCCTGTTATATATATCCCTGGCTGGCAAAAAAAATCATTGACTGGTAAGAATTTCTAAAAATTCCCAACCACTGGTTGTTACCAAATATTAATTTTTAGTAAAATTTTCTCCATTAGTTCAGTAGATATAAAGTCTGCAGTGTTTTGCTAACATGCATACAGACAGACATGTTTTGAATATGGTTGATTCGTGTTCAAAATACCTGAGTCAAAAATCCGCACAGCTCGGGACCAGAGGTTGTGCGGATTTTAGGATTTCGGGGCCCATAAAAAATGATTTTCACTTTGAATAATAAAAACAGAATATTATTCAAACTAAACACATACTAGTGAATAATAACACTGAATATTAAATTACTATGTACATAAGAATAATAATGAACATTAACAAAAATATATAATGAAAACAATAAATAAAGAGGGAAAAAAAATTGTCAAACTTAGATAAAATCTGTTCACACGTAGCTAATTTTAAACTGAACTTGAACCTGCACGATTTATTTATTTTTTTATTTATTGTAAATAGTAGTAACACAAATTTATTTTTCTACGAATTTTATTGAGTTCTTCCTTACAAATTATGCCTTTATCAAAAAGTATTTTAAAAAATTAGTTTGTTATTATTTACCTGATTGATATCATCATATCACAATAATCATTATTTTCTTTTGATGAATTTAATATACTGTCAATAATTTCATTAGCGGCAACTTGGATCTTGCAGTCTTTCATATTATTATTTTGTTTTTCTTTTTGTAATCATAAAATTATTATTTAAGATCTTTTTCATAAATTCTGATTTGCAGTTTTGTAATTTATTAATAGTGAATTTCATTGTTTGTATCTGACAAGTTGTGCGGATTTCGGCGGATTTCTGGCTCTCTACTGTATGTATATATATATATATATGTGTATGAATTTATATGTATAAATCCATCGAAAATTAGAAGTCGAAAATTTTCAGGTATCCATTTTTTTTTTTCTCTAACATTTTTTTTTTTTTTATCATTCGTCTTTTGGCAACATAAGTGAGTATTTCTTATTAGTTTTCTTTTTTTCTTTCTTTTTTTTTTTTTTGGAAACTGTTGACGTATTATTTTGGTGTAGACAAACTAGCGTCTCTTTGTAGCAGCAAACGTCTTGGGAGCTAAGTGAGTTTGGCGAGAATTCACGCTTGGCGCATAGAAAACTAGTTATCTGCTGTTTGACGCTATGCACTTATTCACCGAGTTCTTTCGCGTAGGTTTGTTAAGTTTATGTTTGTTACTGTTTGGCTGTTTGATGAGAAATCATAGAATAATAATACGAACAGAGAAATCAAAATCTGCTTTTATTGATTAAAAGTCAGTATTCTTTTCACATTAAAAAAATAAGTCGATCGTTTGGAAAGCAACAAAAATTTTACTTAATATCAAGGATATGTAACAAAATTATGCCTTTGCATTAAAAAAAAAAACTTTCTTCTTCAGGCAATGATTGCAAACAGAAGACTGACATCACATGCAGACACTTTTTACTAGACGTTGACGAGCCTATAAACTATCATCCAGGGTTCTTTGCATATCTGATGAGGGAACAAGTCAGACGAAGCGTTAGACTAGTGTACACAAAAAAAAAAAAAAAATCACAGAATACCCCTATCTCAAAATGTATGAATTTCAAAAACGTGTGAAATTACATATTGCAGCAATTAGTAATACGCACATCAGTGTGCTTCGCATACATGAAAAAAAAAATCACAGAATACCCCTATCTTAAAATGCATGAAATTACATATTGCAGCAATTAGCAATACACACGTCTGTGCGCTTCGCGTACATGAAAAAAAAAAAAAATTCACAGAATTCCTCTATCTCAAAATGCATGAAATTACATATTGCAGCAATCAGTAATACGCACGTCTGTGCACTTCTCATACATGAACACCAAAAAAAAAAAATCAGAGAATACTCCTATTTCAAAATGAATGAATCTCAAAAATGCATGAAATTACACATTGCTGCAATTAGTAATACGCAAGTCTGTAAGCTTCATGTACATGAAAAAACACATTTTAAAAGTAAATGATTAAAATAAAACATTAAATTTATCTAATAGCACGTGCAACAACATAGAATGTGAACATTTTGCTTCATAACAAATCTGAAAAATGTCTTCAGTTGCTATGCGCATATTTAGTTATCTGTGCGCCAAGTGTGAATTCTCGCCAAGCTCACTTAGCTCCATAGACATTTGCCGCTACAAAGAGACGCTTCTATATAGACAATGTTCTTTGCTACTGAAATGCCCAGAACTTTTATTCAGATTAAAAGGCAAATAGATAAGTTCACAGGAATCAGCATCTTTATATAAATAAAGATGCTGATAGATATTATTTATTTAGTTATTATTTGTTTATTTTATTCATTTTTTGAAGGATTGAGTAATTACTAAGAACTTTCTTAACACAGAAATTTTGAATTTCTATTTTTCTTATTTAAATGCTGACTTAAAAATTTAGACTCCACTTGACTTTTCGAACATTGAGTAATTAACGACTGTTTAAAAAAAGTGGGAGAAGTCATTAAATAAACAAAAGAGAAAATTATAATAGGGTGTTTGAGTATTTTCCCTCAAATAGTATGTTGTTTAATTTAACATTATTACACTTCCAATAATTTGAAGCATAATTTGAGATAATGATAAAGAATTTTTCATTGTATCCCCATAAAAGTTTATAACTGCTAGAATACCCAAAATCTATAAAGTTTGTGCGATGGTGACCTGTAACATGTATATAAATTTAAAGCTCAGTCAAATAAGACATTTAAATGCTATTGCACTTTAAATAATTTTAGCCCATAGGCCAAATGATAAAGAACTTGTGTCCCTGTAAAAGAAATTTATAAGTTCTAGATTATCAAAAGCTATACAGTTCATCAAAAGATGACCTATACATAACAACTTTCAGCTCTTTCAAACAAAGCGTTTAGACGTTATTGTGTTCACTTCCACATATACATACAACACAAAAAATTATGCAAAATCATAGATATCTCTAAAAGAGGAGCTCTTGTTAAGAACAATGATTAAACATTATGAAAGTCCCCAAATATAAATTTGCAACATTCTACGACCATTCGTTTTTGAGCTAAGTGAGATACAAGATCCATTTCAAAAATCCTGATTACAATATTTTCCTTACACATGAAAAAGTTCCTTACACATTAAAAGTTCTTTTTCAGTTTGTTCCACTTTTTTTTTTTTTTAATAAATCTAGTGCCGGATTTATCTTTAGTAAGTGAATTCAATATGAACTTTGTCATTCCTTGATGTTTAATACGTGACACCATAGCCTGTCTAAATTATGACATCATTACAACTGTGTTACAACATATTACCACATCATTACAGCTGTGTGATTTTGTTAATATTTCTGATTCTGAAATACTAACAAACTTACACAGCTATACTGATATAGAACCCAATCAGAATTTAGACAGGTGATGGTATCATGTGCTAAACATCAAGAAACAGCAGTCTGAGATGAGGTTTGTATTGAGTTTATCCCCTGAAGATGATTCTGTGGCAGATCAAAAAGACTGAGTAGAATGAACTAAAAAGGTCCTTATTAAAGTAATTTTATAAATTATAAAAGAAAAATCCATATTGATCACTCAGAAGATTAAAAAAATTAGTGATGTTTTAAATATGAAATCTACATATATATAAAGCTGAAAATTTGTCATTATATCTGTCTGGATTTTTAATTCACTATGCAAAGCTACACCATTCAACCAATTGCTGTGAAAATTGGCACATTTATTAATAAAGACAAAATCTAGCTAAAGCCATATTTTTTAGTTCAATTGGATAATCGATTTAAAATACATTGAATAAAAAAAATCACATTATTAAAAAAAAAAAAAAAAAATGGATGTAAAAAATAAATTAGGCATTCATTTTTTTCCAGACATAAAAGAAACATTTAGGGTAGGTGCTCCAGTAATTGACATCTATCCCAAAATAATAAATAAGAAAAATAATAAAATCTTTTTTTACATATAAGAATTTTAACATTTTATGTCAAACACTGGAGCATAGGGTGCTAATAACTGGTAAAATGAATAACTAGCAGTGTCAAACACTGGAACATAGGGGGCCCAATTACTAATAAAAGGAAAAACTGGCAGTGTCGATTACTGGAACATTGTGTGGGTGTCAAATAAAAATTGATAAAAAAAATAATTGTTATCAAATGTATATATTTTAACATATATGTGAATCTGAATGTCTTTCCTACCATATGTACTAACTTAAGATTTCTAAAAATATTTTCTGATTACAGGCATGAGAGTACAGAAAATTAAAAAAAGAGGAAACATGCGTGTTCATAAAATTAATTTCAAATGAAAAATAACGCGTGTGGGGGAAAACTATACAAATGTGTTCATAAAATTTATTTCAAACGAAAAAAATAATGCTCACAGGAAAAAACTATACAAAATATTTTAAAAGTGACAAATTAAACTAAAAGAATAACATATCAGCACAATAGAACGTGTGTTAAAAAAAAAAAAAAAACATTAGCTAGCAATCAACATTTAATAACATTGAGTGGTGGTGGAAAATGGGAAAGGGGGGGGGGGGTCTTAAAAAGTAGTTCATGCGTGAGAAATATCAAACACAATTATTCTTCTTTATGGGTTCTAGAATATCATAAAGTAAGTTTAAAATTAATATTGACATTTTCGTTATGGATAAATAAATATTCAAAAATAAAAGGATTCCCGCAGGAAGTTTGATTGGCGATGGTTAGAGATGAAAAAAAAGGGGGGGGGAGGGCAAAAAAATTATGAGTGAGAAATATTGAATAATTCTGTTCTTTTATATGTTATAGAATATGATAAAGCACGTTTAAAATGAATATTGACATTTATATTTTGAATGGAAAAAGATAGAGAATCTAAAGTTTTTCGTGGAGCGTTTGAACACTGATCGTTATTGGAATTTGATTTTAACAAAATAAAAAAATCGCGAAATTAACGAAAATCACCAAAAAGCGGAAAATCGCGGATCCACGGAAAATTCTCCTGCCTGTGATTACTAGAACATTAAAAACATCAGAGATTGCTCTAAAAGTGTTAATCACTGGTGCACTTACCCTATTTATTATAAGTAAAAAAAAAAAAAATCAGTTTTATTAATTACGCATAAATAAATATACCTTTTTATGTTAAAAAAAAAAAAAAAGAAAAGAAAATGAATGTGCAAACATTTTTTTTTATTATTTAAATTGTTTATTTGTGGTTTCATTTTCGCACAATGAGCTCAAATTGTCATAATTAGGATTTTATTGAGAAAGTACATATAATTATTCATTGTAACTGCTTTTTTTTTATTACATTAATTTTCTCTCAATTTTAACATTTAAATAATTTTGATACAAAAAACTCGAACAGCCAAATAAGTAATTAACTCCTGTTTATTCCTATGCTTAGTATCTATACATAAAGGCAGTGCCAGGCTACTTAATATTTCATTATAAACATAATATTGGTATTAACAAACAGGACACATTATCTAAAATACTTTAGCCTTATGGTTTCTATCAAAATTCTGTCAGTAAAAAAATCACTTATATGGTCCCCTGACAGTTTTTTTTTTTTTCTGGAGAGAGAAGTAAGTGGTGAGTTTAACCTCTGAAACCATAGAGAGTATATCCTTGTCGTTTAAAAGCATAAATGACATCCATAGCTGTTACAGTTTTCTTTTTGCATGCTTGGTGTAAGTACAGCATCCTGGATGACGTTTTCCAAGAAAACTTTAAGGACACCATGGGTCTCTTCGTAAATGAGACTGGAGATATGTTTTACACTACCATCTCTTGCCAATCTCCTAATAACGGGCTTGGTGATACCCTGGATGCTATCTCTGAGCATTTTCCTGTGCCTCTTGGCACTACCTTTGCCCAAACCCTTGCTACCTTTTCCTCATCCAGACATAGCTAGTAAGCATTAGCAAATTCTAAGCGAATGCATGTAAACGTCACTGTTTGTGCTTCAGAGTACCTGCATTTGGTCACAACCAATGCTTACTTCCATTGAAAATGAGAAAAACATAAAAATAATTTTCCAAAAATAAAAGAAAAGCCAAAGAGGATTAAATTTAGAATTTTGGTCGCTGAATCAATCTCTGTGTTAGCAGAAATTATTCGGAGTTAAGCACCAGGAGGTGGAAAAGGGAAAAAAAAAAAAAAAAAATGAAAAGCTCCTTGAAAAAACTAAGTGTAACAGTGAACCTGTTATGCGCGTTGACAAGACAGTCTTGGCGACGAAAAGGAATTTAGAGTTGAGCAGGGTGCCCCAAGGGGCACGGTAAACCGCTCAGAGTCCCGCAAGACACAGAGTAGACTTTTATTCCAAACTATGAAAGAAACAAAGAGTATATTTCAAACATATTTTTACTTAAGAGGAATTTTTAAAGATGTACACAAAAATTATGCAGATTACCTCATTATACTCATTAGTGTGGATTTAAATGAGGTGGTAACATTGGTACAGAGAGGTTGAAAAAAGATCAAGACATTGAAAAAAAATTTATTTTTTTCTCACCATTTATATTTTCTAAAACTGATGGTATATTGAGTAATATTTCAGCTAATTATAATACATGTGAAGATCATGAAAAATACCAGTTAGAAACTGCAATAGCACACTATAAAACTCTTTCTCAAACACAAACAACTTTATGTAGACTCTAGTGAGTGCCATAGAGTGAGATTAAAGCAAAAAATATATATATTCAGATCCTTATAAGTATCTTTAACATTTTTTCTACCTTTCTTCGATTTTATACACTTTTTAATCTAACGAGATTTCAAAGTCCTGTTGAGATAGAAAGGGATAAAAGACACTTATGGCCATATCACTAAGGAGACACTCATTAAGCATTTTACACAGTTTTGATCAAGATCAGCGCATTTTCTGTTCATCAGCTTTTTTTTTTACCCCACAAAGTTCACCATAATCTTGTGTTACATTTATGTTGAACGAAAGTCGCCTGAGTGATATGGCCATTAGACAACCTATTGCAAAACCCCTCTCTGTTTATTCAGAATCTCTGTTTATCACTATAGTCTTTCTCTTTTGCGTCATAAAATGAAAAAAAAAAAAAAAAAAAACTCACAACAATCGTTGAATCGTCGCACTGAAACCGTTTCTGAATGTTGGCACTTTGTCTGCTGCATTCATGACTACTTTGTTCACCTGACAAGGGTCATGTTTTCTTCTTGTAAGTTCTTTGCATTTATGGTGTTTATTCAAAGTTTTTCTGGATTACTTATAAACAGGGCTAGAAATAAGCAGTCGTTAGTCGCATTTTGCGACCAGTTTTTTCATTTTGACGCCTAGAATTTCAATCACAGGTACCATATTTGACGCCTGGATTTTTTCCTCATCATACCTAATAATTTTCCCAATCCCATCAGATTATAAACAAGTCTATTTCAGTCAACTGAACCTAATAAAAACTGATTTAAGAAATCATATCTCTATGAAAGTAGTTGACAATTTGTTAATGATTAAATTAAACAGCCCTAAATTGGAAGATTTCTGCCCAGAAAATGCTATTAAATTGTGGAGGAATGATGTGTCTTCTAGGCGAAGAATAAATTTGCGATTTTAAATATGTAAGTTTAATATTGTCAATGTAATTACATTCATTACATAAATATTTCTTTATATAATCTTGCATATATTATTTATAAGTTGATGCTTTATTATTATTATTATTTTAATATACATATTTAATTATAGATGGCATCTAGATTTTTCATTTTGATGCCCAGTTTCAAAATTCTTATTTCTAACACTGCTTGTAAATGCTAGTCATCTGGTGCTTTTTTATAATAAAATATCACTCTGTCCGTTACAAATGTTGCCAAGGGAAAATAAATAGACATACAAAAATGTCAAAGAAATCTTTTATTGATATTCTTCATTTTTCAAAAGAAAAAAACTACAAAAATAATCTCCACATCAGATACTTAAAAATATTTCGTTCTGCACATACAATTCATATCACACATAACAAAAGCTAATTCAGAGGAATGATTCACAATGATTTTTATAATTCACACTGCAATACATATATCACAGTTAGCAATTTCAAAAAAAATAATCTCATACTTGAAATTTATTAAGGAAAAATATGCAGTATAAAATAAATATATTTATTTATGAACACTTTACAGGTATTTAGTTGAAAATTTGAAAAAAAAAAAAAAAAATCAAACAGTCTTTATAATTATGTAAAATTATTTTATTTACCGTAAAATTCCGATAGTACGAAGCATTCAATTTTACGAAGCATTCAATATTTGGTAAAAATTGGTGTATTCAGATTCATTACAAATAAAATAAATAAATATAAAAAATATATATATATGCATAAATTTGCAATTAATAATACACACAATATTGTTTCATAATCAGCTTTACATGGAAAATACCAAATGACACACCACCACAACAATTATTAAGTTTCTGTAAAACCCATTTAAATTAGGAAAGAAAAAGTCTATAAAGATTAAAAATTTATAATATATTCTTATTGATCTTCTCGACAAAGTGTTCAGATCTCTTATAATAATTGATTAATTTGAACTTTATGATAAAACAAGTTTTGGCAAGAATGGAAAGACAAAATGCTTAAAAATAATAATAATAATAATAATAATAATAATAATAATAATCAAAAACACCTCAGTAAAATAGAAAAGAAACCTAAAACACACAGAAAATGTGCATAATTCACAAAGAAAAATGAACACAAGTGCAGTTCAACATTTTTTTAAAAATAACGAAACAGATAATAAAATTACACAGTTTCAGATACCAATTACTCACACACAAATAGCAGTAAACTGCAAAAGACAGCAAACAGTTCAGCATGACGAAAACTAGTCACATTTAAAATGTATATAGAGTACATAATAATACATATAATAATGAGATTACAATTTTTATTTAAAATATTCTGAAGGAAAAAAAAAAAAAAACTTACAACTTCAGCTTTGTTTTCCTCCATTTTACATATAAAAGCATAAAGAGACAAAATAAAATAAAATAAAATAAAATACAAAATTTGTTTTTATTCTTAGTAAAAGTATCATATGCATTTTCTGATAAAAATTTTATCTGAGATTCTACAATTCACAAAAGGAAAAAAAGGTGAAAAATAATATTTCTAATACTTGAAAAGAAAATACCCATATTCTGAAAAGAAGCCAAATTCTAAAAAGAAAATATCCCTGTTATGTTCTATATTTTTACATGAACAACCATTTTATCCTTCAAAGGCTACTGTCATGAGAATTATTTTTATTTTCTATTTATTTATTTTGTAAACAATGATTGTCTTTTCTGTCTTGAAAATAACACATATAAACTTATATAACATTTAAAAAAAAAAAAAAATCACATATCCCATTTTTTTATTTAATAGTAGCATTAAAATATACTTTTTATAAATTTAGAATAATTAAAATTTCTTTGTCTAAGAGATGTTACTTCCTGTGTGAGCCTACCTTTACCTTAATACAAATCTAATTTCTAAATTTGCTGTTAAAAAAAGACACATGGGGTTTAAATTATTAAAAACTATCATATAAAACTTCAAAAGTTAATGATTGCAGAAATACTATAACTTATTATTATTATTATATATAATTCAATTGCTTTTTGAGAAAAATTATTAAGTTAAAAAATATAAACAGATAAAACAATAAATACTAACATATAAAAATCAGCATAATCTGTCCTCTTATGCACAAACAACTTAATCTTCTAAAAGATGATTAAAAAACATCATTATACAAATAAACAGAACATTCACTAAAAAATAAAAAATAAAAAAAGAACACCAAAAGGCAATTAAGAAATTGTTGAATGGTAATTTTAAAATAGCAACTGCAAACTGAATGTACTGTAATATTAAGTTAAAATTTAAAATAGAATTATATATTTAAAAAAAAAAAAATGTAATACTGTTTAAATAATAAGAAAATAGCATTCAAATACAAATATTGCTGAATATCAAGAAATATAAACCAATAATTTGACACACATTTCTTTTACTAATGTAACAAATATTAATTTTAGCATTCAACAGAAATTCATAACACTGATTATTTACACTGAAGACATACAAAATGGTACAGATTTAACATTTTTTATATTAAAATCTATTAACAGTAATTTGGTGTGGCATACACTGTACTTTATCTTATCCTACATTACAATACATAATTTATTAGAGTTTAATATGTAAAATAAAAAGTAGTATATTTCAACATTTCTAACACTTTAACAATTGAAAATTATTTCAAAAACAGTTTAATTTGGCTTGTGTTATTGCGAGAGAGCAACAGCGAGGCTGCTGTCCTCTTAACATTGTAGTAATATTCATAAAACATTTAAGATTTTTATTAAAATAAAAAATATTATTTCAAAAATATTCAGAAAATTTGCATACTTTAGTAAACTTATTCGACTAATTTTGAGTAACCCTGTATATCAACTATGAATTGCATCATATAAATCACAGTCTGTTTAAATCTAGCATAGCATGAAAAATGCACAATACAATTTCAAGTCATTTCCAACTATAATCATAATACATCCAAATTATTTTGTGCGATTCTGTAGTTTAATGGTAAACATTTTTTTTTTTTATATCATACATTATAGGGTATATGGTTTTGTGCATATATATATATATATAAATGTTTCAATTATTTATGCTAAATACAGTCTAAAGATGTTAAAATATAGTGATGAGAAACTTCCCCCATAGATGTAATGTAGCTGAATTATTTTGTATGCTCCTGTATATGAATCATTTTCCCCAATCTCAATAAAAAGTTTCAGTACTGTCCTCATATACGATACAAATTTCGAAAATGGAATTCGGACTTCTAGTTAATTATCTGATTTTGTTTTATGCTGATAATAGATACATAAGCCAAGTGCTAAAAACCTAATTTTTGGATTCAAGAGAACCAAAAAATGTGTAATTATAGCAAAAATTCAGTTTAAAAAATTTCAGTTGAAAAGAATTTTTTTTTTTTTTTAAACTTTACAAAGGCAAGAAAACACAAAAAGAGTATTCAACAAACTCTTAGTAATCACAATGCTTTATAAATTGCATATTTTCTTCTTCAAAAAACTTTAAAAAAAAAAAAAAAATAAATAAATAAAAGATAGACCAATAAAAATTTTATACCTTCGATATAAAAAAAGATAAAAATCTCAAAAATTTAAAAATTTAGATTTTCCCTCATACTTTTAATTAGAAGATTAAGTAGACTTATGACAAATAAAAAGATAAAAATTCAGTTTTCACCATATTATACAATATTTATATTTTACAAATTTCAAGTCCTTTTGAATAAATATACAATATAAAATTAGACAGGATAAGCAGATTTCTATTACTGAATTATGTATAAGAAAATACCGAAGAACTGAGCATTCATACTTATTAGTTCGAATTAAATTTGAAAAAAATAGTCCCTAATATTTACACAGTAATTTTACTCAAATACGAGCAAGAAAATACAAAATAGATTTTCCATGCTTTGCTATAAACACGCTTGTTGATAATTAATACACACAAAAGTTAACAGAAACAAAACAAATAATTAATACACACTCAGTAAACAAAATTAATAAGCATTTAGAAATAAACAATACTAACCCAATAAATTGCAAACAATTTATTAACTTAATTAATAATTACAAAACTGTGAATAAACATCATAAAATGCAATAAACTTGCAACAATTGTTTAAGGCCAAAAGAACACATGACCCTTTTCATGCGAACAAAGCAGGCACGAGTGCTGCAGTCAAAGCAGCAACGCATTGTTCGCCTGATGAAGGCAGATTTATTTCATTTTATGGTGTTTATTCAAAGTTTTATAATTATTACTTTAAAACACCAGTTCTGAGGTGCTTCCTTATTAACTTGTTAGTTAAAAAAAAAACTTATTTAACAATTTACAATTTATTAATGAAAACAGTACAGCTTTTGCTTATATTGCATGTATTAGAGAGGAAGGGGGGGGGGGGTACTGATTAACAGAGAGCATTAATAAAGTCAAAAACATCAACCTACAGCTTAAGTATTTAATATTTATTTGTAGCATGGTAACACTTTCTCCATTTGACCTGTCTTTTTTTTTTTTTTTAATCATGCAGTAGTTGGGTTTAGAGGGGGGGGGGCAGAGTTATTGTGACAATTTTTTTTAACATATGTTGCTTGTTTCAAAAAAAGGAAAACCTGTAATATTCAATAAAGAATTTTCTTACTTATACTTTAAATATTATTTATTTTATAAATCAATAAAGAGGCATGCTGAAAATTTGCCTGATATCAAAAGGATTAAAGTATCTGCTTATTAATACTGTTTAATAAAACTAACAAATATTGTCAAATCTAAAAAAATTTCTTCTGGAGACAAAACAATATATCAAAATGAGCAACATAATAAAATATAAAATAATAGGAAGAAGAAACTGTACCTATTTATTTACTATTTTTAAAATTTAGAAAAATATATTTGTACGTAAACCATTTTGTTTCACAAATGTACTTCATAAGAAAAATAATTTCATTAGCATTTGTTTTAATACTAGCATATAAAATAACACACAATTGAAAATCATCACTATTTACAGCACAAGTAGCAGTTATTTCTTTTTTTAAATATATAAAAAGCCATATACTAATACATATTGTCTATTAAACACAACCATGTATAATTTTATTCATAATTGAAAAAAATGTACACAACCTTCACTATGTGTTAAAATCAATCTTTAATTGATTTATGAATAGGGATTAAAACTTTTCAATTTTCAAAGAAGAAATTAAATTAACAGCCATGATTATCATATAATAAAACAAAGTACAAAATATTCCAAGTAAATATGTAAACACTTTATTCAACAATTATTTAGATATTAAAAATTTTAAAACTTTTAAACAGACCGATTTACTTAATTACTTTATAAAAATTACCTTTAATAATGCTCTGTTAAAACTCTAGAGACCTTTCAGGGCGAAATCCGCCCCTTCTTCAGTAGTTACATGGTCTGCTTTGGCTGTTGAAACTGATTTCTATCTTCTTTCCTTTTTTTGTGCTGATAAGGAAGGAAGATAGAAATCAATTTCAACAGCCAAAGCAGACCATGTAACTACTGAAGAAGGGGCGGATCTTGCCCTGAAAGGTCTCTAGTGTTTTAACAGAGCATTATTAAAAGATAATTTTTATAAGTAATTACATTAATTAGATGTTACTTTTTCTTGTCACAAATCCCAGTTACGATTAAAAACGAGAGATAAACAAGAATTAATTTAGTCTTGATAAAAAAAAAAAAAAAAAAAAAGTAATAAAATTTAAATAGATCTGCTTATTCAGTGCTGATTATTTTATTATACTACTATTTCCAAAAAATAAAATTTATAATATATTTAAACAAGTAAATCAGCAATTTGCATGCATAAATTTATTATAAATTTTATATTATGGAAGTAGTGGTATGAAAATAATAATAAAAAGAAAAAAAAAGAAAAATGTCGCCTATGGCAGCCCTGCGTGCAATTACTAGTGAAAACTGAAATTTCATGTATTGGAGATGCATAAGATAGAAAGTAGTATACTGTGCATAAATTATGCTTTGGAAGACAAACTCTAAAGAGTATTTAAAAAAAAAAAAAAGATACAACAATGATTAGAAGCACCAAGAAATTTCTGAAAGGCACAGATGAATTTGAAAACCAAGTCAATAAAAGTTTCTCATATTTTTAAAGTTGTAAAACTTAAAAAATATGTAGATCAAGATCCATAAAGATAAAAATTTAAGCCAATTTAAGAAAAACAAACTCGACTACTTTAAATCAGCAAAGGATGTGTACATTTTCTTTTAAAGATAGGGTGCATTTGATTCTTTCTTGTAAAACTTCGTAAATACAAATCAAACTTTAAAAAAAAAAAAAAAAAAACATACTGAATAAATAGTTTAGCAAAAATATATCTTTCACAGAAAAAAAATTACAGTTCACAGTAAAAATATATAAAATTACCAAATACATTTGTATTGTACCGGGTTGAGCAAGAGATTTTTGTTTAACTGTGCCAAACTTAATCTTTTTTAAGTTCAGGCACAGGATCGCTGTTAATACTAGATACACTCAGGCAATGAGTAGTTTCTTCAGACCATATATTTTCTTCTTCAGGAGAGCACACAAGAATGCACTGAATGAACCTGGTAATTTTATCTAAAATATACATAGGAAAGAAAAATTTTAATACATGTTTTATAGTAAATGACACTTTTTTTTTTTTTAATAAAACATATAAAGGATATCTATGCAATTAAAACACAAGGCTGATTCTTTCGAAAATCCAAGAGAGAAAATTATTGTGCTAAATTATTTTATTTTGGTCTAAAATGGAAGTATTGTCTATACAAAGTTTACTTTTTGTGGCCATAATTACTGTTAGTCATAATTAACAAAAGACATCAAATTAAGAGAAACTATATATTTACACATTAAAAAAAAAATAATAATAATAATAATAATAATAAAAAAAAAAAAAAAAAAAAAAAAAAAATGGGGAATTGTGTCATGTTTGGTTAAAAAAAAAAAAAAAAAAAAACATGCATTTGTTTGCATTTTTACCTCACTGCAAATCACAAAACTTGGAATAAACATCATAAAAATTAAAGTACTTGCAACAATTGTTTTGATTTGAAATAAAATATGACTCTTCACCTGGCAAACAACATAGCACGAGTGCTGCAAACAAAGTGTCAACTTTGTTTTGATGCAATAAAGCTCTGTTTGCAGCACTCGTGCTATGTTGTTTGCCAGATGAAGGGTCGTGTTTTATTTCAAATCAAAACAATTGTTGCAAGTTCTTGCATTTTTATGATGCTTATTCAAAGTTTTGTACTTATTATTTTTAAACGACAGTGCATTTTTTTTTTTTTTAATTAATAAATCACAAAATTATTCCAGGATCAGTGAGTAGTGTTATAAAAGCTCAATCAAAGGATTAATTTCCATGTATTTCATGAAGATTTACAATTTATTATTATTATTATTATTATTTGTAATAATAATCATTGGTCATTAAGTAGTTATATTTATTTTTATCAGTCTCATAAAATTATTTGTTTTAATCGTTCCCTATTTTTAGTGGTATGATTTTCAGTATTTGCCAAAAAATCATCATTCTTGTGCACAATTTTTTTTTTCAACTTTTATATATATGAGAAAGCATTGGATTCAAGAAAATTCTCAACCTCCAGTTATAGATCGATTTACACATTTTGAGATGTTCTGAACACATTTTGACCGTTTTTAGAAAATATCTGTCTCTGTGCATAAAATTTTGTAGGTGCTGTATCTCACGAACCAATGGACAAAATTTAACCAAACTTTACATTTAATAGGATCTTGACTTGAATTGGTGCAGACTGCATTTGGGGATGATTGCCAAACAGGTAGCACTGTCATCTGTCATCCTACTTTTTTCATATTTTTTTAAGACAAAATTTCGTATAAATGTATATTGAAAGAATTATTTTTAACTTTTCAGTGTTAAATTGAAAATAAATAAAATATATAAGATATTAATAGCCAATAAGATTTTTTTTTTTTTTTTTTAATATGTAGGAACATTGCTTCCCCCCTACTCTGGAGGTGCAATATGGGTATCTTTGAAAAGAACTCATTGATGCCTTTAAAACAAATAGTTGAGCCATAGATGTGTAATAATTTAAAACAAATTTATAGGATCTTTTAACATTTTTA
This sequence comes from Salticus scenicus, assembly GCA_963930645.1. Lineage (NCBI taxonomy): Eukaryota > Metazoa > Arthropoda > Arachnida > Araneae > Salticidae > Salticus > Salticus scenicus. Next base: position 232,620,644 of record OZ005658.1, read on the forward strand.
ACAAATATATATACATATATAAAAGGCAGAAGGCTTGTTGCATTTACTTTGTATTAATTTGCAATCTTTCTTTTTCCATTAAATTTTCTGTTTCTTCATTTACTTAGTACTAATTTGAAATCTTTCTTTTTCCATTAAATTTTCAGTTTAACCCGTTAGTAGTCGCTAGTTGGTCGATTTGCCGCCCATCCTTCACTGTTGCCAGATTTTTTTTATTCAATAGGCACCAAAAATTTTTAGAAGTGGCATTTGATATACATAAACCACCAATAAAATCAAAGAAACATCGATCACATCACTTCTTAAAATTATTGGTGACAGTTAGTATGCAATCTGTAATAGGTGGCGCTGTCTATAGCAACTACTAACGGGTTAATCATACTCTTAAACACATAGTAATCAATCTATAAATTTCATTGTTGCTTCATAGTTTCATTATTCTTTATCTGCTATGAAATTTTGCTTTTTTTAAATCAATATGACTCCTATTCTGGTCTTGGCAGGCTGGGGGAGTGTTGCCGGTGTGAAACTAGTTTAACCCCACAGGCAAGTCACAAGTCTTGCCGCCTGCCTCCTTCCTTAAGTTTCTTAAATTAATTTAACATAAATTTTGATTTAGTTGTTAAGATTTTGTTGAGTTAGTTTACTGTTTCGTTTGTTATGCAGGCTAATAATTGATAAATATGGTTTCTTTAAATACGTGTATTTCATTCCCTGATGAATTTTTTCACCTTTCTGAGCTTCTCCTACATACCGAAATTTTTCATTCTTATTCGTCTTTGAGGTTTCAGTGATCTTGTATCTGTTGCTTGGCTTCTACTATGCTTAATAAATCATTATTATATAATATATAAATTTTTTTTTTTTTTAATTTGCCGGTACAAAACTGGCTTTCTTCATACATTTAGTGTTGTATTTCTTTGAAATAAAAATTGTCTGCGTTTATCATGCAAAATAATTTTAATAAAAAATTAATAAATAATTTGTATGGCATAAATTTATACAGGAAAATGCAGAAAAAAGTCTTGTTATGGCCACAACATACTAGTTTTTCATAGAAAAAGTAGGTTTTAAGTTAGCACAATGCTTCTCTCAGCCACTGTGCAATGACCTCATTTGTATATTTATACCAGACAATTATCAAATAAGTACAATTTAGTATACTGTATTTTAGACAATCTTTATAATTTTCAAAAAATGTACTATGGCATGTGGGTATTTCTCAATCGTAGCAGTATTAGTAGCACTAAATAATAAATAGTTCTTTTGCTTTTAAATTGTAAGAAAATTTAATTTTTCTTTCAATATAAGATACCTACCTCATTTGAAATAATTCCCTGTAACTTCTCAATTCCCCCCTCCCACGAAAAAGCCAACAATACCGCTTTCAGCATGGTTTAAATCTCTTTGCCTGGTCTAGAATTTTTTGCCTAATTCCTTGGTACTTCCAGAAATGCAAAATTTCCCGAGAATTACCTATTTCCTCAGACTTCTAGTCACACTGTTACTTACAAAGTTCTCATTCTTCACAATCCACCAACATATATATATATATTTTGTGTGTGTGCATTTTATTGAAAACATTGATTAAAATATACATGTAAAACATAACCATTTAATTTTAAAAAGAACTAAAATATTATCTTACCTGATAGGACAGTTATACATTCTGGCTTCGTTTTCCAGACAACAAATATGAAATACACTGGGATCCCAGCCAATGTTATCAATAGTGCAATGCCAGTTTGGACAAAACTTTTATAAAATGGCAGTATAACTAAAAGTGATCCAACAAGTAGGAAGACAATAGGGAAAAATAAATTCACCTAAAAAAGAGAAAAATAATTCTTTGAACTCACTTTCTCTCTCTATTTCTATGTACAAAAGAAAATAAAACTGCAGTGATCAATTTATTTTGAAAAATAAATCTGGAGTGACTCCACTCGACTTTCTGAACATTGAATAATTAATGGTTGTTTAAATAAATTTAAAAAAAAGAGAAGTCATTAAATAAACAAATTTGAAAACTAAGTTAGGGTATTTGAGTACTTTTCCCCATATAGTATGCCGTTTAATTTAATGCTATTGCAACTTCAAACAATTTCAGCCAATCTGTCTTTATAATAATAAAGAATTTTTTGTTGTGTCCCTGTAAAAATCTATAAATGCTAGATTTACAAAAATGTTTATCGTTTGTGCGATGGTAACCTATAACATATATATAAATTTTCAACTGTATCAAATGAAGTGTTAGATTATTAGATTCACCGAAATCTATACAGTTCATATGAAGGTGACCTATAATATGTGCATAAATTTTCAGTTCATTCTAAATCAGTTAAATGTTATCGCATTTTAAAGAATTTGAATCCATATGCCATAATGATAGAATTTTGCTTTGTGTCCCGGTAAGAAAGGTATAAGTTCTAGATTCACCAAAATCAATAGGATTCGTGCTAGACACTCTTGTATTAACACACACACATACATACATCACTGTAAAGTAGTAAAAATGAATGCAGGGGACCTTAAAACGTATAGATACACCAAATTCTCTAAGTCGAATTTTTGTCATTATTACACTACTTTCCTTACAAGGAGACGGCAAGGGTGTGGGGTCCTCAAATCGAACGGAGGTTCCACGTGTAATTAGCACTCAGTGAGTGTATTCATATACTCAAACCCTAGAGCGCACTACTTAGCCATCGCCGAGAAAAAAATTCCTGAAGTTTGAAAAAAAAATTTTTTTTAATTTGTATTAAAATTTAATGAATCGTTATACACAATTTCATTTCAACTTTTATACATTGTTAAATCGCGAATTTAATGATTTCTAACTTTTTAACTATTAGAACTTAGAACTGTAGATAGAATAAATACAAAAGCCACAGTTCTTTTAAACATTACCATTTATTTTTTATAAAATAACATATTATTAAATACAATGAATGATTATACGTTTATAGCATTAGCAATTCTTTCAATCATTCATCTTTACGAATACACAAACCTGGATGATATTTATCATAAAAACAAGAAAAACACAAATTTTGTCGACAACTTGCACAACAAATAAATGCAGCTTTTTTACAGGAGCACGTAAATTCTTCATATTATTTTTGATATAACTTTTATTTAATTCCAACCACATGCGAATAATAAATTTCCATATGTTTAATGTTAAAAAGTTAGAAATCATTAAATTTGCAATTTAACAATGTATAAAAGTTGAAAAAAAATTGTTTATAATGATTTATTAAATTTTAATACAAATTAAAAAATTTTTTTTCAAACTTCAGGAATTTTTTTCTCGGCGATGGCTAAATAGTGCGCTCTAGGGTTTGAGTATATGAATACACTCACTGAGTGATAACTACATGCGGAACCTCCGTTCGATTTGAGGACCCCACACCCTTGCCGTCTCCTTGTTAGATTACATATGTATGTTCGGAAAGTAAAAATTAAACCATTTGTTTTGTAAAATAAATAAGCAATTAAATATTTCTAATAAGTGTTTATAACTGGAGTCACAAAAATCAGAATTCTACCATTACAAACATTTATAAATGATATATGCATTATACATTCCATTCACTAATGTTTTTAATTCAATCTTCACAAAGATGTGCCCAAAACATTAAGAAAAATTGTATAGGAGTGCAAAACAAGGGTCTTTTTCTAATGTGGGTTTCATACTAAGGTTTATTTTATGAATTGTTACACCCATCAGAAAATTTTAAATAATTTTAGTAAATTAAATAGTAATTTAGTTCAGCTATTATCTTAGTGTGATATGTTATCTTCCAATGTTATATTCTAAACTAATAGAAAAACATATATATTGATATTCAAGATATACGATTTTCTTCCCAATTTCAGGCATGAGAGTGCAGAAAATTAAAAAAAGAGGAAACACGCGTGTACATAAAATTCATTTCAAATGAAAAATAACGCATGCGGCGAAAACTATACAAATGTGGTTCCTAAAATTTATTTCAAATGAAAAATAATGCTCACAGGAAAAAAATGTACAAAATATTTTTTAAGTGACAAATTAAACTAAAAGAATAACACATCAACACAATAAAACATGTGTTAAAAAAAAAAAAAAAAAAAAAACACTAGCTAGCAATCAACTTTTAATAACATTGACTGGTGGTGGAAAATGGGTAGGGGGGGAGGGGGTAAAAAAGTAGTTCATGAGTGAGCAATATTAAACACAATTCTACTTCTTTGTGGGTTCTAGAATATCATAAAGTAAGTTTAAAATTAATATTGACATTTTTGTTGTGGATGGATAAATATTCAAAAATAAAAGGCTTCCCGCAGAATGTTTGATCGGCGATGGCTAGAGATGAAAAAGGGGGCCGGGGGGGGGGGGGGGGGGGGGGGAGGGGACAAAAAAATTTCCATGAATGAGAAATATTGAATAATTCTGTTCTTTTATATGTTATAGAATCTGATAAAAGCACATTCAAAATGATTATTGACATTTATATTTTGGTTGGAAAAAGATTGAGAATCTAAAGTTTTTCATGGAGCATTTGAACACTGATTGGAGTTTGATTTTAGCAAAATAAAAAACCTCGAAATCAATGAAATCACAAAAAAGCGGAAAATCGCGGATCCATGGAAAATTCTCATGCCTGCAATTTGCTGATTATGTGATATCAATAGAAAAACACTTTTACTATTTAATTTTCTGAAATTATTTTTAAAAATTTGTGGTGGGTGCAACATTTCATGGAATGACCCTTATATATACTGGTTTTAAAGTTCTCAAGTCCCCTGATTTATGGATTTTCAAAAATCCCTTTTATATTTATTTGTAAGTTTTAAAGGAAAAGTCATATTTTTAAATATAAACAATAATATGTGCCTAACTTTGTGGAATAAAATTTATTTATTTATTTATTTATTTTTTATTATTATTCATTTATTTCAGATTTTTAATATTTTTTAATGTATGCATGTAAAAACAAATTAAGAAACTTACTCAAGTGAAATAAAAAAAAAATAAAAAAATCAATGATTATTATTTTACATTGGCATAGTAAAAAAATTCCATAAATTAAGATATACATACTCTAAAATAAATGCATAATCATTTCTTATACATTCCTAAATTCTAAAGTTAATACTTTCTGAAAGGATTTTTTTTTTTTTTTTCCCTATGTATATTTTCCGAAAATAAAAACGAAATCCACATTCGACAGTAAAAAGAAAAAAAATAATAAATAGCATAAATAAGTATTATAAATAAGTAGAATGTAAATTAATGAACTTTCATATTCCTTTTTAAAAATTTCTTCCAAACTAAAATAACTTCAAAAAATAAAAAACCTGATTTATAAAATTTAATAAATTACATTACATAAAACATTAACCCACCACCACATTCTTAGAAACAGTATTTTTTAAAACAAAACTATTTTTAAATATTCAGAATTAATAAATAAATAACACAACCTAATTATAATTAGCAAAAATGCATTTTCTAAATAATAATTATACAATTAATCTAATTAGCTTATCAAAAACTCATATACTTATTTTAAGAGAGCTTACTTTTATGGGTCGCACTGCATTTGGATCTTTAATGCGTAGATATAAGAGTGCAGCAATAGTTGCTGTCAAGAAGAGGGCTTCAATGAAGGAAGTGAAGTTTATCAGCACATATACACCTCCAACCCATAAGTACAAAATTGTTAACAGACACTACAAAAAAGAATTTTAAACAAAGTAAATTATCATTATTTTGATAAAAGGAAATAATGTTTTACACAAAATACCAAAGGCAAAATGCTAACTTACCAGTTTTAAAGAAAATATTTAATGATAATTAAAAAATGTGAAAGGCAACACACCAAGGTTGGCTTGATTTTGTGGGTTTTTTCAAAATTCTTATATAAAACTGAACTTTTATCTAACTTATAATAAACATATAAATATAAAAGAAATATTATATACATTATTAGAACATTAACAAAGAATTTTCAGATATATTGGAGGGGCTCAAACTGCTCTATAAAACAAAATCCTGAAACATTCCCATGAAAAAATTTATAATTAACTTATTAAACAATAAAAATTATATATATAAAAAAATAAAAGTACAAAAAGCAGTTGTTTCCAGAATATTCCTGGAAACTTTGATAAAACCCGAAAATACTCCGAAAAAAACCTGATAAAGCCCAAAAGACCCTGATTAAACCCGATAAAACCCAAAAAACCCTGGGTTTTTTCCAACCCTGCAACACACAGATAAAAAAACAGAGAGGAGGGGAAAGGGATTTTAGAGTAACATTTTTAAATAAAAATTAAGATGAAAACAACTTAAAGGAAATATATATAAATATTGGTTATAATTAGTCTTTACATAAAGATTACTCAAGGAAAGATTTTCTAAAAACCATGTGCATATTCCATGAAGGTCATACGATTAAATAAAAATTATTTAACCTTGAGACGCAATGTTTGTTCCTCATCATTCAAGTAAATTAATCAATTACTCTTACCAAATTAAAAAAATAAGTTTATAAAACATTTTCAATTGAACTTAAGTACTTAAATCATGTTTTGTTCGCACCCACCACTTAACTTAAATGTGCTAATATGATCTCTCGCCATAAACCATATAAATTAAGTAACAGACAAATTACTAATATTTAAACTGATTATTACTCATTTTTAAAAAGTGAAACATCAGAAAGTGATTTTCAAGTTGATAATTCAAAAACTCTTTATAGTATACTCAATATTTGCATATATAAGTGAAATTATATGCAATAAGTTTGAAAAACTCTTCAAATTTTTCAAAAAGACTGGACTGTATATAAATGTATGAACTTAAGGGGATTCTTCACCGATTGTCAATGGCAGACGAAGGCCATGTTATTCTATAGAGAAATTTCACATTTGAATTACTCATTACATAATGTATATTTTTAAATTCTGTTTCCAAATTCGGAAAATTTATTTTTAATTTAATATTTTGTTTTAAAGTTGTAAAATGTGAAAGCTAAACCAAGTTTTTTTTTTTTGCACTTTATAGCTTTAAAATGAGATGCTAATTTTTTTTTTTTTTTTTTTTTTTTTCCTTAAAAAAAGGTAAACAAAGGCACATTAAACTAATGTGAATTTTCTGAATATGAAAACTGAATTTAAAACATACATTAAGTAATGAGTAATTTGGGTACCAAATTACTCCAAAGAATAGCATGGGATCCAGCTGCAGTAAATAAGTAAAAAGTATGCAAGTAAAAAAAAAAAAAAAAATCTTTACAGAATAACTAACAAGAAAGAATTTTGAAAATCCCTGATATTTCCTTGTAACTTGTAATCATTTCCCATATAACATTATGCCAATTTTGCCTCTCTTTTAATACGTTTATTATTATTATTTTAGTTATTTTAGCCTGCAAAATTTCTCAGTATTGCTAACTTGTAAGGACTTTTCTATTTAATATTTACCACTAATTTTGAAGAATGGTGTTTGATAAATATAATATTCAATTAAACAAACATACAATTAAAAAACATTAAAATTAAAAATTAGTGATGGGTACTGAATATAACAGGCAATATTGAAGTACCTTGATTTCAAACTTTTCCCCGATTTACTGAATTCTTTTTCCAAATTTCATAAACACAAAATTCCCTTTTCTCCCACCAGATTCTCCAGGCTGCTGGACATTCAGACTTAAGCTGAATACTTAAAACATTAAAAAAATGAGAGGGAAGCATAAAAATTCAAGTGTTATTAGCTTAGCTTTACTTTCCAATTTTAAAAGAGATTCCTTTTTCCTACAACATTTTTATTGCAATTTGCATTTTTAAACACAACTGTGAATGTCTCACTTGAACAAACTAAGAATGATCAATGGAAATAAATTTGAAATATTTTGTCTACTTAAAATTCAATCACCATTTAGACAAAAAATTTCTCCAAGGGGAGGAAAAAAAATCATATCACTTACTATAAATATTAGACTTGGAGATGGTGTAAGGTATTTCACAGTAATCATCGACACAACACTGGGCAAATGTCCTTCACGTGCACCCACAAAAAATAATCTAAACAAAAAAGATTTATATAATATATGTTTAATTCTATTATTTTTAAATATGCCACTCAAAGTCATACATATTTTTCAAAAATACATTGTTAAAAAACATGTATAATATCTATATATATTAAGAATTTGTTGTAATTGCAATAATACAAATCAAAGGGGGGGGGGGGGAATCTAGTTATCCTAATATACACTTTTATTTCTCTAAATTCAAACTTCTCTCCATCAACTGCAATGCATATCTGGACTGGACCCTTCTTTGAACTTTACATAGCACATATGTCAATTGCTATTATGCAATGTAAAGTTTAAACAAGGATCCAAAATATGCAATTCAGCTGACGGAGGAAAATTTGAATATTGAAAATAAAGATATATTGGCGATGACTAGTTTTTTCTTTCCAAGATTATTTTGGCATGTCACAGTGTAAGAAATTGCTAACAAATAAATGCACCTTTTTAGTGTACTTTTTTCATCATTTAATAAGGTGTATAATTAAGATGTCTTTCCATACTGCTCTACAACTTTGTAAATCCCCCCCTCTTTATTTCATACTGTTTTCGAGATAAGAATGCTAGTTTTAGCATTCTTGCCAATTTCCATTAATTAGCACAATAAGCAGTCTTACATAGTAGCACATAACCACTTTACCATACCTAAACACCATTTTTAAGACTATAGTTGCAGCAGTTCAGCAGTTAAAAGGGTGGGATTGGCCTTTAGTGAGCATTTGATACATAATTCACTCAAGGCTGACAATGGGAAGTTTTGGAGGTTTAAACTATCCCCGAAAATTTGTAGATTCATACAAAATTTTAGAGTTATATATCATTTTTAACACTCAACATTATGCATCAATGCTCGGACTTCCACCAAAATTTTTTTCTGGCTATAGCCTCGAGTTCATTTTACTAAGGATTTTAAGTAAAATTTCATATGCAATAACAAGAGAAAAGGATATTGAACAAGATAGAACCAGCTAGGTAAGCTAATATCCATCTGGATCTGATAAATTTTATGGGAATTGAATTTTCAATTATACTATGTTACAATGACTGCTTCTTTCTTTTCTCTATGATTTTCTAAAGGATTCAGTCAGACAACAAACAGTTATATTTGATAATATAAAATTTAATTTTTTTAAATAAAAAGAAAATAGAAAAATGTATGTAGACTTTACAAATTTATATTATCTGCCCCAAGTAGAAACACTTAATTCAGGCATAATTAACTAATTAATCTATAAAAAATAAATAAGAAAAAACTAATGCTAATATTGATTAGGAATTTTCGTTTACATACATGTTAAAATTTCAATTAGGAGTACTATATAAACAAGCTTTAAAAACAAATAATACATGATACTTTTTTCATGTTACAACTAACTACCTAAAATGCATTAATAATTTATGTTATAATTAGAGAAATGTTTCTTAGCAGGAAAAAAAAAAAAAAAAAAAAAAAAAAGGCTTAGTAAGAGAAAGATATTAGAAAGAAAACATGCAGTTAAGAAAAGGAAATAAGACACCTACCAATTTCAGACTTTGAAGAAGAATAAATATCTAAAGAGAAAAATCTCAAATTAATAATTAAATGAAAAAGAATAGAGAAAAAGTACAGACAGCAAAAGCAGTTATCTTCTTAATTAAATAATTAAATTCTGCCAGAAAAATCAATAGTAATTATTAGAAAATTAGATTGAAAGAAAATTAATAATGATAAATTAAAGGGGAAATTGAAAATTCATTATTTTAATTCAATTAACATAGAACTATATATGATAGAGAAAATTATAATAATTTAATGAAATTAAATTTTGTTTAATTTTAAGCATTAGTGGAAAAGAAAAATAAGTAAGTTAAATCAAAAATATGAGAAAAGATATTATGTTGCTGCAAAATTAAAAAATCAAAAAAGATCAATATTAGCAAATTAACAAGCCTAAATTAAAAAATGATTTACTTAGCACAGTCTTCATAAACAATAAAATATATTGGAAAAAATTAATAGACAAACAAAGATAATCAGTCACACTATGGTAAAATGATCATTATCATATTTTGCCCTTATTAAATAAATTACTTTAACATATTCTGTGCTAAGCCTGCCGACCTGCAGGCTGAGTGTTTGTATACACGATTATGGGGAAAATAGCCTAAAATGTGAATATGTTAAAACATCATATCAGTGATCAATCCAGGCAAAAATTGGGACCCTTTTGCTGCCTTTCACAAAATAAAATTCAAATCTATAAATGGGCCCTTTTACAAAAATTAAATTCATAAAATAGGTCCCTTCACAAAATCATATTTACAATAATAATAATAATAGCCACTTTACAAAATTAAAATTCATAAAAACATAAATTACAGCAAAATCTTACAGCCTTTCTGTAAGATTTTGTTTGATAAAAATGATCGTTTTACAAATTTTCCTCCATGTTTTTAAGCATGTATGATTTTTAATGAGTGCCTATACATTTTGTTCAATGAACTTACATTAAACATTATCTAAATACCTGCTAAATAAGTTTTCACATTGAATTTAGAAATTTACTCATCAACCATGAAAGTTCATTTCAGAAAATTTTGGAGTGGAAGGCTGATTTTTTTTTTTTTTTTTTAATACCAACTATGTGAAAAATACCAGAGCCGGGAATCGAACCCGGGCCTTCTGTTTACGTGCGGATGCTCAAACCATTGAGCTACCCTGGCTGATTACCAGCTAGGCATTTCTCACATAACATTCGTTGGCAAAGTCACTGAGACTGTAAACACAGCTATATCAAGTGGCATTAATATTCATAGCACAACTCCAAAAGACCACAAAATTTTAATTTAATTTAGAAATTTACTCATCAACCATGAGAGTTCATTTCAGAAAATTTTGGAGTGGAAGGCTGTTTTTTTTTATTTTTTTTATACCAACTATGTGAAAAATACCAGAGCCAGGAATCGAACCTGGGCCTTCCGCTTACATTTTAACAAAAATAAAAAGAAATTTCACAAAAATATTTTATTTTTTTATAAAAACAAATAAAAAATTCACAAAATCATTCATTTTGCTTATCACAAAAATGGACCCGAACTTCAATTTTGCTGGTTCCTTGACACTAGAAGAGGATTATTCAGGATGGTACGATTAAACCTCTCAACCATGCCGTCCAACTGGGGATGTAGGAGTGTTCTCTGAGTTTTGTCTATGCCGAGTAATTGACACAGTCTTTGAAAACAGCAGAGGTAAAGTTCGTACCTTGGTCGGAATGAAGTTGTAGGGGAGAACCGTATCTTGATAACCACTGCTGCACTAGAACCTCTGCAACTATGCATGCCTCTTGATCGGGAATGGGATATGTCTCAGGCCACTTGGTGAAATATTACTTACAAACTTTGAATAAACACCATAAAATGCAATAAACTCGCAACAATTGTTTCGGGTCGAAAAAACACACGACCCTTCATCAGGCGAATAAAGTAAGCACGTGTTTATTCAAAGTTTGTAAGTAATATTTTTACAACGCCAGTTTATTGATGCTTCTTTATACACTTGGTGAAATAGTCCATCACAACGAGAATGTACTTATTTCCACTGGAGGTCCGTGGCAAAGGACCCAAGATGTCGAGTACAATCTGTTCAAATGGTGTTCCCACGTTATATCATTGGGGTCTTCCTCGACTTTTGTAGTTATTTTTCTTTGGGCCTTTACGTGTCACACAAGCATCACAGGATTTACACCATTTCTCCATGTCCTCCCTTGCCTTGCACCTGTAGAAGTGTTTTCGAACTTTCTGTAGAGTCTTCATCACTCCTAAAATTAGCTATTTTAACACAAAAAAGAGCTAGACATGCAGAAAATTGACATTTTATCACCTGACTAAGCCTCTTTGAATGAATTTACAGAAAAATAACTACAATTATTTACAAACTCGTAACAATATATACAAGAATATCTTCTAAGTTATAAATCGTTTTTTCTTTCTTTAAAAATAATTGCTTACATACTGCTTTTGTCACAAATAGTGTATTTACAGTGAAACTTTATTTTTTTCCTTTCAGTTCCTGAGGGATGATTTGCATTACATACCTGCCAACATTGAAGAATAAAAATAACGGAGATTTTATAAGCGGCATTTTCAGGCCTAGAAAACTTTGATGTGTTTTCGACATATGACAGTATTTTAAAAATAGGGTCAAACACAAGGATAGGATAAAATTAGGATAAAAACACAAATTATATTTTTTTTTAATTAATTCTAGCAATTCCTGGTCACTGTGAGAAAAAGAAAAAACACTAATCTATAGCTGAAGAATGTAGATTAAAAGAAAAGATTGTGTGCCAATATACAGTACAGATGCAAGTATGTTTCTTAAGGGGTTACACAGGTTTTGTCACAAAGAGTATATTTAGTGTGAAAAAAAATTTTTTTTCCTTTCAGTTCCTGAGGGATGATTTGCATTACATACCTGCCAACATTGAAGAATCAAAATAACGGAGAATTTATAAGCGGCATTTTCAGGCCTAGAAAACATTGATGTGTTTTCGACATATGACATACTTTAATAGTTTAATCCATGGCTTAAATTATCAAAAATTTATGTGGGTAACTTAAATTTAATTATTAAATAAAAATTAAGTAATTATCAATTAAAAATAGTAACATATATAGAGATTCATGAGAATTTTTTTCAGCAAAAGCAAAATTTTGCTTAAAAAAAATGAAGGTTTGTTGAAGTTTTGAATAAATTGTAGGTATAATTTTTAAAATCTTCAGAATAATGGAGAAATGTTTGAGAATAACGGAGAGTGGAAGACAGTCCCAAAACAACCGAGTGTCCGTTGAAATAATGGAGAGTTGGCAGGTATAGCATTATGTTTATTTTTAGGTTTTCTATACAATCTTTCATTATACTTGAATTCTACATACAGTTATTTCATTTGATTGATTTAATGATAAAACTGTAAAAATATCTCAACCATAGCTTCTTTACTAAAAACTTGATTACCTTCAAGATACATTTATATTTATAATCCAATTGCTAATTTAAAAGCTTATGATATACACTTTGCATTTATGTGATATATACATGTATTTATATGGCAAAAATGGGGTTTAATTTTTAACAAAAGGATTAAAAAAAAAAAAAAAAAAAGTGGAAAACCCTATTATTCTTTAGAACTTCTATTCGTATTGTCTCTCATTTTAAAATTCTCTTGACAAATTTTGAAAATTTTTACTCTAGATTCTTAAGTTATGAATCAAACTTTACAAAAATAAGCAAGGCATAATACAATTTCAATTTTTATTTAAAATTTCCAATGTTTTTATCTTTAAAAACAAACTTACTCATAATCTACTGTTGAGCTCTTTTCTGCTTTTAATATTTTATTTAATTAATAAAACTTGAAATTGTGGTTGCAATTTGATGCTCAATGGAGGATAAAAACACAAATTATATTTTTTTATAGTTAATTCTAGCAATTCCTGGTCACTATGAGAAAAAAAAAAAAAAAAAAAAGAAAAGAAAAACCACTAATCTATAGCTGAAGAGTGTAGATTAAAACAAAAGGTTGTGTGCCAATATACAGTACAGATGCAAGTATGCTTCTTAAATGGTTACACAGGTTTTGAAGGCTAGAAAAAGCATATTTTCTCTATTCTCTCCCCCCCCCCCCTCCCTATAAAATAAATTTTCTTATTCAAAATTTTAAGCATATACATTCTTTGACAAAAAAGATAGGTACAAAGGGTTTTTTCTTTGATTTTTCATAAAATAACATTATCTAAATTGTGCTTATCATTTATTATTACCATAAAATAACACGATTACCGGATTAATTTTTGTTTTAAGACTAATTTAGAAAAGTTTTAAGACTATTTTTTTTTCTAATTTAAGAATACACTCTGCGACAAAAAGATAGGAACAAAGGTTTTTTTTCTTTAATTTTTCATTACATTAATTTAATTTTTAATTACATTTTTAATTTTTTTAATAACATTATCTAAATTGTGCTGATTATTTATTATCATAACAAAATATTATCATATTAAATACTTGAATCATATTCAAAATATTCATATTCAAAATAATTATATTAAAAAAAAAAAAAAAAAACCTTTGTTCCTATCTTTTTGTTGCGGTGTGTAGTCTTAAAAATTAGAAAAATTTTAGTCTTACAATTTTTCTAAATTAGTCTTAAAACAAAAATTAGTCCGGGAATAACGTTATTTTATGATAATAATAAATGATAAGCACAATTTAGATAATGTTATTTTATGAAAAATCAAAGAAAAAACCCCTTGTACCTATCTTTTTGTTGTGGGGTATAAAAAGGAGCAACCATTAAACAATATTTTATAAAATTTTTATTAAAAAATTTGAAAATTCAGCCCATGGGCCCTGGTTTTCAGTGACCCTTCAGAATAGCGGAGGACACAATGTATGTCTCAAGAACTAATGCACCAATCTTATAGAAATTTTGCACGCTTTTTCAAAACAGAATTGACTAATGCTTAAAAGATTTTTTTTTCTTTTGGTTAAAACTGATTTTACAAAGCTATACATGGGGTAAAAGTACTAATAATTGTATGGTTTTTGCATACAACTCTGCCAAAAACTTATTCATTTATTTATTATATACTTTGTTCGAACATTAGTCAATTCTATTTTGATGAGGGGTGCAAAATTTTAATAAGATTGGTACCTTTGTTATTGAGAAATTGCATCTATGATTTTTCTAATGGGTCTTCAGAAAACAGGATCCAATAGCTAAATTTTCAGAATTTTTTTTATAAAATATTGTTTAAATGTTACTCTTTTACAAATTTTACTTTTGTTTTAGTTCTTGAAATACATGTGACCTTTTAAGAAAAGAATATTAGAGATTGTAAGAACAGGAGATTAAAAAATAACAATTTCGTGTACTTTGGACTTTCAGAAATGATGCACTGGTAAGCTACAGTACACAATATTAATGAGTTTCCATGTGTTCCATCTAATACATAAAAACTCACTAAAGTAAAAGTAGTACAGGAGCTGAAATTCATGCATTCCCATGCAAATTAAGTCATAGGCATACATTAAGCATTTACGTACTCACGAACACTGCTGCTTTCAAGCTGTGATAAAAGCACTGTCACCCACAAGTCAAAAATGACCTAGGATAAAACATTTGCGGAATGAAACACTTTCCCATGATATTGGATATAGTTATAACTGCACACACATGCATAACTCATAAATTCTGAAACATTTTCCATATTTGTTGTGAAAGAAATAGTCATGGTTAAAATTTAATTTTAAATTATTTTATTTTTCTAATATAAAAAGAATTTTTCAGAATAAAGGAAGCATAAAAAAGAATAGTAACAGTGACAAACAATTCTATAAAGAGGTAAAAAGGAAAGAAAAAAAGGGGGGAACTCTTTTTTTTTTAATATTGTACCCCTTAGAGTATGAATAGAATCTTCTCCATTTACTGCCAATTGGAGTTTATGCAGTAAGCAATGGTTTAATTCAATAAAAAAGAAAACTCAAGTGAAAATAAAGATCTTACACAGCAAAATTTGATAATTCATTGATTTTTCACTTAAAAAAAAAAAAAAAAAAAAAAAAAAAAAGATAAATCAACTGTTACAATACAGGTGCCTTTAAAAATACATAATGCTTCAGATTATTTAGACAAACTAAATCAAATAAAATACAGCAAAGTTGAAATTTAAATGTACAGAATCTTTTGAAATATCTAATTTTAAGAATATTTTAAGTACAATAAAGGAAGAAGAAAGGAGGAGAGTTTAAAATTTCGAAGAAGGAAATCTAAATTCGGAAAAATAAAACATTTTCTAATGTACTAATATCATTTAAAAAACAGATGCTCAGTCATCTACAGAAAAGAAAATAATGATATTGAAAATCTTTTAAACAAACTTAATAAAATAGACAAAAACATCAAATTTTCCTTAGAAAAAGAGGAAAATAAACTAAATTGCCTTGACGTAACAGTAATCAGAACACATGACCAAGAAGTTCCAACTACAGTCTTCTGTAGATAGCAATGAAATAATTAACGCAAGAAGCAAATCTCCTAAAAATTTAGTGCTACACAATTGTATATCAATTGTGCCATTAATATCTGTTTTACAAAAACACTAGTTAAGGAAGAATTAAGTAAAATTGTTAAAATTGTTCAAAATGCAGGTTATAATAAAAACATTCCTAATAAATTATGTAAAAACCAAATTTAAAACTCAACTTAATAACAGTGCTCAGAAACCAAAAGCATAATATACAAATTCCATCCCATAAAATGAAGGCATATCTAATAAAATTTATTAAACCTAAAGCAGCTAAAATAAACATAAATATACCTATTAAACCCAACCCAAATATATTTCAATGTAACTGAAATGATAAAGATCTAATTGACTCCACTGAAATAGCCAGGATCTATAAAATAACTTTTCAAAATAAAAACAACCAAACTGGAAACAAAACATAAAATTAACCAAAGGATTGCCAACATTGAAGAGTCAAAATAACGGAGATTTTATAAGTGGTATTTTCAGGCCTAGAAAACAATGATGTGTCTTCGACATATGACAGTATTTTAATAGTTTAATCCATGGCTTAAATTATCGAATAGTTATATGGGTAACATAAATTTAATCATTAAACAAAAATTAAGTAATTATTGATTAAAAATAGTAATATATATAGAGATTCATGAGATTTTTTTTTCAGCAAAAGCAAAATCTTGCTTAAAAAAATTAAGGTTTGTTAAGTTTTGAATAAATTATAGGTATAATTTATAAAATCTTCAGAATAATGGAGAAATGTTTGAGAATAACGGAGAGTGAAAGACAGTCCCAAAATAGCAGAGTCTCCGTTGAAATAATGGAGAGTTCGCAGGTATGCATGAATGACATAAAATTTGATAAAATAATCACAGCCACTGCCTTAAACTAAAGTAAACAGAAACCAGCAAATTAACATTGACTTATATATATATTATAAAAATATTATATCCTCGCAACTATGAAAATTATAACTATACACTGAATCAGGAGACACTAGAAATTTTAGAAAAACAAGCAAGTTGTAAAACCATCCGGAACTGCAACAAAGAGAACATCAGAGCTCCATCATATGTAAAAAAAAAAAAAAAAAAAAAAAAGAGTAAATGACAGGAATCATCAAACAACAGCATAAAATAAGCCCGGGACCTTGAGGTAAACCTAATTGCTGGCCTTATTAAAGGTATTTACTTCAATTTATGTACTTAAATAGGTCTTTAAATGTATAGGTAATAAAAATTATTAATTTAAATATACTTCTTATTACTGTAATAACAGTCCAACTGAAAACTAGATGCCAGTTTCAAATACAATTTTTGTGCTACTCATAAAAATTGCAGTTGAATTTATGGGAATTGCAAAATTATACAACTTATTCTATAAAAAAAAAAAAAGAAAATCATAATATTTTATATAGCTAAAGAATAAAAAATAGCAAATATCAGAAAAAGTAATGCACCAGGGGTTGATCCAGGCAAAAATTGGGACCCTTTTGCTGCCCCTTCACAAAATTCAAATCCGGGTCCCTTCACAAAATTCAGATTTATAAAAACAGCCCTTTCACAAAATTTTGTTTTATAAAAGTAATACTTTTGTAAATTTTTTCTATGTTTACAATATTATTTTTAATGAGTGTCTATACTTGTTTAATAAAATGCTATTAACATGATATTAAACATTAGACAGAGTAAGGGGGCATTCATTAATTACGTGAGGTGTTCAGGGGGGGGGGGGGGGGGTCGAGCCGAATCTCACCCAATCTCACGTGGGGGAGAGGGGGGTCTCGGCAAATATCACATAATTTTTTTTTTCCACAAAAAACAGTGTAAAATTGTGAGAAAATTGAGTTAAATTCAAGTAAAACATGTTTCTTGACTTAGATATGGCAAAATCTGACACGATAATATTTATCGTGGCTATCTGAATGCTGCAAAGCAGCAAAGTAGCCTTTCAATTGTTTTAGGCGCCACCGGCCAGCCACACGCAATCTATGCACATCCATGCAATCTTAAAAACTAGTCTTCACTAGCCTTCAATAAAAATAATAAAACAAATTGTGTTTTTTGGAATAAATCCAACCCATTTACAGTAAAAGTACAAATTTTGAAAAATATCACGTGAGATTAGGGGAGGGGGGAGGGGGTCGACTCAAATCTCACAAATTCTCACCAGGGGGGAGGGGGATCAAAAAATTGTCAAAACCACCTCACATAATTAATGGATGCCCCCTAACTGCTAAAATGAAAGGTTTCTAGTGACAATTCTTTTTTTTTCACAAAAATATTCTGATTTTTCACAAGAATAAATAAAAATTTCACAAAAATAATTTGTTTTTCACAAAAATGGGCCCCAAAAGTTAAAACCTGGATCAACCCCTGTACACAAAAACTGAAAACTAACAACGACTAATTTTAGGTTAAAAAAATTAAACAGTATTGCTCTACCAAAAGACAAAAAAAAAAGACTCACCTTGCAGAAGCAAAAATACCTCCATTGAGACTTCCAAAACATGATAAAGCAACACAGAGTGGCATAATCCAGGCCATTACTCCAAGAACTTTTATGCCAAAATCCTAAAGAAAAAAATATATGTATAATATTACCATTAGATGGTCTTCATTTTTATAAATTAAAAATTTACATTTACTTTAGTTTGTATATAGTAAAAATATATTAGAACTGGTGAGCTTTGCCTCTTTTGCTGGTCACTATATTTAAATGAATTACTTTATATCTGAACAATTTAGAAAAAAAAAAAAAAATCCATTAAAACTCGTCAATTAGTTCTTAAGAAAGAACCCAATTTGCACATGTCTTTGGTAACATCTTTCCCAGACACCCTTCACACTTACTATATCTTTTATAGCCTTTAAACCTGTAAATGATATGGTGGGTCTGGTTCTCACAGCCTTTGGCTGTGCCTTACATGGGATCAGGGTTTAAGCTGAGTAAAAATTCTTTAGCAATAAAGCTAAAATCTGAAAAAAAGCTTTAGCAAAATGCTAAAATGCCAGAAATAGTAGAAAAAGATGAATATCAGTTTACACATTATTCTAAACGCCTCGATATGTTTGATTTTCATTTGTCATTTAAACTTAAAAGTTTTTAATCGGGTCTTTAAAAAGTTATACACAGAAGGTAATTTTTTTTTTTAATTTGAAATGAAAAACAAAAAAGTAAGACTGTAACCAGATCAATTTGAATATAGTACAAGCATATATTTTAACTCATTTATTGGCAGACATGAAAAATATTAAACTTTTTTTATTATTACTTTATATTGTAAACTTTTTTAAAGCAATATGAACGTCTTAGATACGACTTATATTCTTTTTCTGGAGATATAATTATCACTATAGCATGTAAAACTACATTAAGCTTATACTGTATCTGAAAATAAAACATAACTTACAAAAATAAAAAAAAAGGTAAGTAATATAAGTGAAATTTGTTTATTACTATTCAAAGCTTTTTGGTTTACAATTTATAATTTTTCTTTCATTCATATTAGACCACTCTACAAATGCCTCATGTTTATTTACAAGTTGATTTCCTGTATGCGATTCTTATGTGTAGTTCAATGCTTGATTTTCCTTATATGCATGAACCAATGAATTTTTCTTGATCAATGTTGCGATTTTTTTTTTCCATGAAAGGTTCGTTATAATATTTTCGCTGAAGATTTTTTTTTTTTTTTTCCAATTTGTGCTTAGTAAGATGCTTTAGCAAAAAAGCGAAAAAATGTTATTTCATTTGTGCATTTTGGATAAGCTTTTTAGCATTTTGCGAAAAATGCTACCGTAGCAGAAACACTGCATGGGATGATGCAAACATGCAATTTTGTAAAAGATACATAAAAGAGGAATTAATGAAATGTACTAACAGACTTGATGTTTGATAAAACAAAAGTAAAGAATAATCCAGTAAATACAGATTCATAAAATAAAGACTAATAATCCTCCCTCCTACTCCTCCCAATAATAATAATAAACAATAAAAATGACTAATAAAAAGTTATGACAATACCATAACACACACAATCTCAAAAAAGGAAATGTTTTCTTTACTTGTGTTGCCATTTTATGTTGTTTTCTGCAGAATATCTTAAAATCTATTTAAATCAAGGAAGTTTTATTTCATTTTATAAATACAGAAAATTTTAATAATAAACAAAATCATCTTAATTTGATTATTTATCAAAGGAAAATGTGTAGTATTCTGCAAATATTTTAAAATCAATTCGAAAAAAAAAAAAAAAAAAAAAAGATTTATTTCCATGGATTTTGAAAGAAAAATTGCATGAATGACCCTTTTTGATGATTCAACCAATTTTCGAAATGAATTATCTGAAGTAGCTAACACAAACTTTATCTTTATTCAGGGGTCAATCCAGGCAAAATTTGAGTCCCTTCACAAAACTCCACATCATAAAAAGGGACCCTTCACAAAATTCAAATCTATAAAAACGACCCTTCACAAAATTCAAAATCTATAAAGAGGGACATTTCACAAAATTCAGATCTATAAAATGAGCCCTTTCATAAGATTCTGTTTTATAAAAATGATCCTTTTATAAAATGTTTTCATGTTTTCAATATTACTTTTAACTAATGCTTTGGCTCAATGAAACTCTATTACTAAACTCTATTATTAACTTGATATTAAACATTAAATACAATGACTGTAAAAATGGAAAACTTCACAAGATATTTAAAAAAAAAAAAAAAAAGTCCCGTGTGCGCTGTGCACGCATACAACAAATCATCAAACAAATGACATATTTGGAAATAATTATATATATATATATATATATATATATATATATATATATATATATATATATTGTAATATCAAACAAATAACTTTCAATCTTAATGCTAAAAATTATAAAATTCAAATTAGGCCATTCAAATTAGCAAAATAAATTTAATAATTAGGAATAAAAATCCTAATTGAAATTATATATGTTTGATAATCAATAAAAAATAAAAAATCTCAATATCTTACTCCAGCAACAGCTTCAGAAGTTAAAATTTCATCTGTTGACATCACAGAAAAATAAGCAACATTTGTCAAAAGGTATATTAAAGATATCAGAGGGATTGAAATGTATATGGCTCGAGGCAAATCTCTGAAATATAAAAACAAACCATGAGCTGATAAGAATTAATACTTTAAATTAAAAAATCAAAATACCGTATATTTCCGTGTATAAGCCGAGAATTTTTGGAAATTTTTCGGAAGCTGAATTACGGGGGTCGGCTTATATACGGATCCACATTTCTAGCAAAAAACGTACATTAGAAACAATGATTGAATACATATATTTTAGCTTAAAAACTATATATAAAGTAAAATAGTAATATTAAACGTTATTTTTAAATAATTATCACATATAAAACTCTTAAATTAGCAATTTTAAATTTATGCAGTCACGTGTGTTTACATTTCTTTTTGACCTGCTGGTAACTGAAGTCATCGGCAGAGTGCACGAACGGAATAAATTCTCTATCTGATTCAGAAATAGTTTAAGAGAAACTTAAACCAGGACTCCCGATCATATTTTTAATTTATACAATTAAATTTAAATCATCTCTGTTTAAAATGTTTCTAGGCTTACACTAGCAAAAGTGGCAAATCTACTTTTTTTTTTTTTTTTTTTTTTTTATAGAAGTATTTTTTTTTTTTGTTGAAGATTGCCTTGAAGCACTGATAAAAATACTCAAAAGTAGAAATATACAAAATAATTTAGATACATTATTAAAAGAAATCGATGCAATTGGTCTTTAAATTAAACGGCTTATTTATGTAAACATCATTGCTGCCTTGCATCATCGACGTTAGGGTTAGGCCTCCCGGTATTACATTAACCATCGTTTTCAGCTGCCGGGACTTGTGTGTGCGATGCATCTGTGTTTGCCTCTCTTTTGATAGAGTTGCCAGAGTTAAAACTATCGCCATTGCCAAACACACTGCGATCGTTTTACGTTATAGGTAAGCAAGGTAAGGAATTCTATTGGATAAGCATGTATTTCGCGCAATTTCATTGGACAGATTATCCTGAAAGTTGTATAGATTGGCAATATTTTTGCCGTTTTGGCAATATACTCTAACTTTAAAAGATTATTTTTTAATTCGGCTTATACCCGGGTTTGCAATTTTGGGCAGATTTCTGCAGGGAAAAACGTACTCTCGGCTTATATTCAGAAATATACGGTAAATGTAATTATTTTTCTTTGGCAATACCTTGAACTACACTACACAAGCTTGCAAACATTAACACAGTTCAGAGCATTATAATAAAGCTCCTTATTATTGCTGAAAATGTTAGAATAGTTATTAAATATGACATTTAAAACTTATTAAGCTATTAACAAGAAGCAAGTTAAGAAAAGCACAGAAATGAAATGCTTATTTCAAACATTTGTGATACTTCCCGACAAACATGAGTCATTGGCTAATGCCCTTATTACACACGAGTTTACACACAACTTTTGAGCCAATTGTTAATTTGAGCCAATTTTGTTGGCTCAAATCACCTCAAAGCCCAGTGTAATAGAAATTGGGAATACAAGCAATTTTTTCTGGCTAGTCAGAAAAAGTTGCTCATATAAACAACTCCTTTTACTGTGACAAGCCAATGAAAAGAAAGCTCCTTACGCTTTGGGAAAAAAAACAGCGCCAGAGAGAAATTCATTCACCGCTGTTCTCTTCGCTCTCCCCCCATCGTCCTGTTAAAACAGCGATAAGTAGCTTCATTTGTCATGTACTGTGTTCCGTGCAAACCAGTTTTCGAACAATTTTTGATTCAACTATTGTGACCCCCTTTCAGATGTTGGCTTTAAAAAATTGGAGTAAAAATCAGCTCAAATGAGTGTTGTCTGAAAGATCGTTGTGTGTAACCAACGAGATATATAAAGTAGAGTGATAAATGGTAACCCTTGAGAAGGTCGAAGATGAGTCATGTGACATGCTCTCCTTGCACCTGCGTATTCGGTGGTTCCCTTGGTAACAGCTTATTTTCAGTAAATTTCTATGGCAACAGATTGGAGATTGTTCTTCGTATAAGTCATAACCGCCAATGTTTTTGTTTACTTTCATAGTTTAATATTCTTTTGTTCTAAATCATTTTGATTTTGATTTTACTTCTTTTTTACTTCGTGTAGTTGAACTTTAACCGACAAAATGCTTAAAAATAGTTGAAAAATTATTATTTGTTGTTAAGTTTAGCTCTTTAAAAGTTTAAATTTTCTTTTATAAAAACTTTTAAACTTTGTTGGGAAATGATGAAAAAAAAAGGTATTTTATTATTTATTAAAATGGGAAATATGTGAAAAATTATTTTAAAAACAATTTATTTCGGTCATAGGACTGTCAGGTTACCTAATAATAATGATAATTTGTCGAACTGATATTTTAAATGCCAAAATAGCGATAAAGGGCCATACACAGTAACCTATTGGAGCATGTCACATGATTCATCTTGAAACACAGAGAGCTAATCATTCATCCATTGAATCAGCACTCTAATTTATATATCTCGTTGTGTGTAACCAGAGATAATGTTTCGCAGGTCTGCACTTGGTTAGTTGGTATAGTTTCAGTTGGTCTAATGTCTACTTTTTATCTCCTCTGTTGGCATTTAATTTGACAGTTGACCCACCAAAATGAACAATGTTATGAGCCCAACAATAATAGATGTGTTAAATTTGCATATAATGGCTCATTTGTAATCACTGTGTAACTTCAAAGAAAATATATAATTTTATTCCATGCATTAAAATATCATCAAGTATATTGATTATTCACAAGAAAGCATAAAAATAGCAAATAATAAATATGAAAATGTATTGCTGAAGTAAAAAACAACATATGGACTAATGGTTTGCCAACAATTGGGTCATCTATTTAGCCAATGGCCATTTATAATCATTGGCCAACAAAAAATCTATTGCTGTATCAATGTTACCTATAAAAATTTTGTTTGTAGGGTTAAGAATTTAGTGTCTCAAATTACATCATAAGATGAGGGACGATACTGACAGAAGTGTTTAAAAAATAAATAAATAAATAAATAAAATAAAAATGCAAAATACTGTAATTTTCGGAAGAAACGCCACAGCATTTATGTGTTTAAAAGTTACATTTTTAGCTGTGCGGCGTTTACGATGTGAGGGGGAAAAAAAAAAAAAAAAAAACCTGCCGTTTATAATCTATATTAAAATGCCGCTTATAATATATATAAAAGTTCCGTTTATAATACATATAAAAATTCCATTTATAACCCCACCCCCTCCACCTGAACAATCAGTTGGCTAAGTTTTCTATTCTTTTGTTTTTCTCCGTCAAATTTACAAATATTTTTTTTAAAGCCTCCAGAGGTTTTATATACATATTTAAAAACATTAATTTGCATGTAAACGTATCCAAGCGCTAATTGTACTCAGCTTTTTAAAGTAAAATATCTCAAAATTCAAAAATGCCGTTTAAAGGAATAAATTTTTTCATTTAGATAAGTAAGTAAATATTTTTATTATAATGTGCTTTACTGTAATATTTAAATTTTAGTTTACTAATTTAGTGCACTATTTTTAATTTGTTTATTGTTATGAAAGCTGATATAACATTCATCAAATTTCATCGTACAGTACGAAGCCAAAAATCCGGACAATTTCGGC
This sequence comes from Salticus scenicus, assembly GCA_963930645.1. Lineage (NCBI taxonomy): Eukaryota > Metazoa > Arthropoda > Arachnida > Araneae > Salticidae > Salticus > Salticus scenicus. The sequence continues at coordinate 232,645,473 of OZ005658.1, forward strand.
TGCATTAACCACAATCTTTTTTTTTTTTTTTTTTAAAGTATAACTATATCTAAAAAATCTGATGTGGGCACCACATGACTTCCTTATACACTTTTAGAAATATACATAATGTTAAAAAACATTGTCACTGGACCCGAAACAGTTGGCTAAAAATATTTTTAAAAAATGCATGCATACGTAAAAAAAAAAAAAAAAATAAATAAATAAAATAAAATTGTGCCTTGAGGGGACTCATGTCAAAGTTGTGCCTGGGGGGGGGGGGACTCATGTCAAAGTTGTGCCTTGGGGGGACTCATGTCAAAGTTGTACCTTGGGGGGACTAATGCCAAAGTTGTACCTTGGGGGGGACTCATGTCAAAGTTGTGCCTTGGGGGACTCATGTCAAAGTTGTGCCTGGGGGGGACTCATGTCAAAGTTGTGCCTGGGGGGGACTCATGTCAAAGTTGTGCCTGGGGGGGACTCATGTCAAAGTTGTGCCTGGGGGGGACTCATGTCAAAGTTGTGCCTTGGGGGGGACTCATGTCAAAGTTGTGCCTTTTGGGGACTCATGTCAAAGTTGTACCTTGGGGGGGACTCGTGTCAAAGCTGTGCCTTGGGGGACTAATGTCAAAGTTATGCCTGGGGGGGACTCATGTCAAAGTTGTGCCTTGGGGGGGGACTCATGTCATAGTTGTGCCTTGGGGAAGTTTTAAATGTCTAGCTGGTCGGGAAGTTAGTTAAAAATCGATTGCAAGATTTGTACTGGTAACGCTGCCGAAGGCAGCAGGAACCCTACACAGTTGGCTAAAAGTATTAAAAAATGCATTTTCACCGTGTTCTGATCTAGTCTGAAAGTTTCAAATGTCTAGCTAGTCGGGAAGTTAGTTAAATAATTTTTCTGTTGAATCGCATAAACGCTGCTGAAGGCAACAGGTATCGGAAACAGTTGGCTAAAAATATTTGAAAAATGCATTGTCAACGTGTTCTGAGCCTTTCTGAAAGTTTCAAATGTCTAGCTTGTCGGGAAGTCAGTTAAATTGCAAGATTTGTCTAAACCGTTTCCGAGTTATTACCGTTTTTTGAAACATTATGGCCAAAACCTATGTATTTTTGTCATTATGAACCTAATTTTCCTAAATATCTCCAAAACCGAAAATCATAGAAAGTCCAAAAAGGGAGGTGCACAACTAGATGTTATAACAAACCTATGTACCAATTCGCAACTTTCTACGTCCAACCGTTTTTGAGTTATGCGACATACCCACACACACACAGACACACACACACACATACAGACGTCACGAAAAATCGTGTAAAAACCCTTATATCTCTAAAATGAGAGCTTGTGTTAAGACGATACTTGCAGGTGTGCAACTAGACATCATGACAGTCACACGTATAAATTGGCAACATCCAGCGATCATTCGTTTTCGAGCAATGTGAAATACAAAATCCATTTCGCAAATCGGGATTACTATACTTCCTTATACTTTGTATAAGGAAGTAAAAAAGAACCAAAAAAGTACTTTATTTCTTATTAATCTTCAAACCCCGCATTTGCAAAGTCTGAATGAGGAGGGGATAAATAACAATAACAGTAACAATTCTTAAACATTTATCTCATTGAGAGCTAAATTTTATATTCTATTTCAATTATGCTCAAACTTTTAACTGAAAAACCTAAAGTACTAAAAAAAAAAATAAAATAAATCACGGAAATGTTTTAAAAAATGGTATGTTTTTCTTATTTATTTTCTTTTATTGTAACTTGTACTAATTTTTTGTAGGCAAGCAGGGGTTGATCCAGGCAAAATTTGGGTCCCTTTTGTGGCCCCTTCACAAAATTCCACATAGTAAAAAGGGACCCTTCACAAAATTCAAATTCATAAAAAGGGACCCTTCACAAAATTCAAATTCATAAAATGAGACCCTTCACAAGATTTTGTTTTATTAAAAATGATCCTTTTATTAAATGTTTCATATTTTCAGTATTATTTTTAATTAATGCCTTAATTTGGGTCGACGAAACTCTATTAACTTGATATTAAACATTACATAAAGTGATTGTAAAAACGGAAGATTTTACACAATATTTTACTTTTTCACAAAAATATTTTACATTTCACAAAAATAAATAAAAATTTCACAAAAATATTTTGTTTTTCACAAAAAACGGACCCAAAAATTAAAACCTGGATCGACCCCTGGCAAGTATTTCAACAAATCTGTTTTGTTTTTCAAGTTTAATTTTTAAGTTTATTTATTTTTATTTATTGCTAAAGTTGATAAAAAGAATATTACAGAATATGTTTAAAAATCGTAATATATTATTTTTTACTTGAATTTATATGTTATCCAAGTACTTAAACCGAAACATTATATTTTTTAGGCGAGACTAAAAATCCAGAATCACCACAGTCTTGACAATTCCCGATTTTCAGCTTTGTACTATATATGCTGCGGCATTTCTGATGATTTTTAAGTTTTTTTATACTAATTTTAATCAAGTGCGGCATTTACACCGATGCGGCATTTCTTCCAAAAATTACAGTACTAGAATTTGAGTGGTAAAAGTATCATATACAGAAATAATTTAATAATTTTATCTTTAACTTATAAAACAAAATTAACTAGTTGTTTTCACTAACATGATCATGTAAAACCTTATTTCAATAAAGAAAGAATAAATCAACATAAACACTGAATTCAGCTGAAAAGTTCACAAATCTCATATCTGTAAGATTTAGACCAGTGGTAGTCAACTTGGTCCCTACTGACCCACTAGTGGGTGTTCTAGCTTTCTTGGTGGGCGGTAGGGATTTTGCCCGACCCCAGTGGTAGAAAGTTTTGTAGCTGTCTGCAACAGGCTTTTAAAATTTCACAATTTGTCTGTGAAATTTGCGTGTAATCAGGAGGTGAAAAAGGCTTACACTCAAAAAGCCTGAAAGCTGATAGCGGCAATCATGGTTGGGGGGGAAGCTTAACAACAGTGTGGTCTCGTGCAACAATACACGAACACAATTTTACTACAGAACAATATAGTATAAACAATTATAAAATAATAAGTTGAACTCATTCAATTAAATATTTTATAGCAATGTTTGACACAACACAATATAAATAATTATAAATAATAAAAGTATTAGTTTCAATTTTGATACAGAAATTTTTTATAAGTGAATTTTGAACTGGAGGAGAAGTTTTGGAGCAGTTTTAAGAGGGTATTCTAGTCTAGAAATTAAAAAAAAAAAAAGAACTTCTCAAGAGCTGAATTATGAGAAGGAGGAAGGCCCAATGTATGGATCTGGGATCGCCGATTGATGCAAAGTGAGTATAACATATTATTTTCAGAGTTATTCCATTAGAATTGTTTCCTAAACTTTAAACGTGTTTTTCTCGAAACTACTTTTTTTGAAGTGGTTGACATGATATTTCAAGTTCTACTGAACCGATTGCTTTGAAATTTGGTATATATATTTTTTATACAACTCTCTATCGCGTCTGCCTTGGATTAAAAAAAATTTTGATTTTCAATATTTTTAAAAAATTCGAAAAGGTCGAAAAAAGTCGGGTAAAAAAAAATTTTTTTTTTTCAAGTCGACGCCATTTTGTCTTTTTTTTTTTTTTTTTTTTTTTTTTAAATGGTCAACCCGATAGCGACATCTTTATTAATGAAGAATTTGTTTGATTTTTTTGTTTTAGATCACTACAAGGGTTGAAATCATGTCAACCAGGACGCACCGTTTTTTTTTAAGCCCCCACTCCATCGGCCTGTATCTCGGCGAATTTTGGTTTTTTTTTTTTTTTTTTGTGATTTCTTTTTTACATTCTCAAAATGTCAATAAAAAACATATAAAAAAATGGATGGTAAAAATGTTTTTCATTTTTTTTTTTTATCTTACTTTAAAAAATGCCTAAAATTCAGGCTTCTAGACCAGAATACCCCCTTAAATGAAATTAGCACTTTTCTATGTTTTCATAGAATCTCAGTAACAGGTAACAGGAGAAAAGAATACATGCATAACGCTGTCTTATCAAGGGAGATCTAGACTCCCTAGGTCACCGTTGTTAATCAGTGTTTTGTGTGTTCCTACCAAGGCACCTATAGGAGGGCTCTAGAGTTCCTACCAGAGAGCATCTAAGACATCATACATCGGTAGCACATTGTTGCGGGTGAAAAATGTCTGTAAATTGCAGACAATTTTTTTTATTAGTGCAGATAAAGAGTGTCCAAAAGTTGTGGACTAATTTTTTTTTTATTAGTGCAGTCAAAAACTGTCCGCGACTATGTCGCCGTGTAGCGGTGTTTCTGCCACTGGGTGTCCGACACTGGAGCACTTTTCTTTTTTAAAATTTAATTTACTTTTTTAAATCATTGAAGTGGAAATATGCTTTATTATTACATTTGCTTTAACTTGTTATAACTACGCTTTAAGTTTTTTTAAAAATTACTTCTGTACTTTATAAATTACCATTACTGTGGAACAAGCTGGCAATTAGAAAATTTTACTACTTACATAGACACAAAAGTGGACAGTGGGTTTAAAATGGTTGACTACCCCTCATTTAGCCCTTAAACTTGTAAAATACCCCTTATGTCTTTAAATACATAAGTTATTTAATTATTTAATACAAATTCCCTATTTCAACATATTTACAAAATCATTTTCAACAGTAAAATTTGAAAACTTATGTTGTTCTTATTCAGGGAGTCAAACAAGTAGAATGTGGTCAATGGCATAGTACTTTTAACAGAAAAAAAATAAATGCTTTTCATCTAAATGTGAATAAATATAAACAGGGTTGCTACACAAATCAGGAGAAAAAATTCTCCGAGTTTTCCCTGTCTCTTTTAGAAGTAAAATAGATGACACGCAATCAAGCAACATTGGAATCTAATATGTTTACAAGTAATTTAAAATATTTAGGGTTTATTAATTTTATTAACTTACTACAGTTGAAGAAAAAAAAAATGATAACTGTTTCATTATAAAGCACTAAAATTTTAAAAAATATTTAATTATGAAAAAAATTTCCATTTTTTTTTTTCCCCAAAAAAAAATTTAAAAATTCCCTGAATTTTCCCTGTTTTTGCAATAAATTTTGAAATTCCCTGAGTTTTCCCTCTTTTTTAATAGGTTTTCAAGTTCCCTGAGTTTTTCAGGTTTTCCAGGTGCCATAGCAACCCTGATAAAGCATGTAGTTGAAATAATTTTAACATGTAAATGATTTTTTCCCCATGCGTTAGATTTAAAAAAAAAAAAAAAAAAAAAAAAAAAAAAAAAAAAAAAATGTGAGCTACAAATAAAAATAACCAGTTTGAATATTTAAGAGAGAGAAAACACCTTTAAGTACTGTTATTTTAGTTTTATGCGCATTCTCCCTCTCTCTCGTACACACAATTAAGACAAACACTTATTATCCATCAGCCATTTAAAAATTTTAACTTTAAAATTTCCAATATTGCATTTACATATCTGACAACCTCCTTTTCAAAAAGTGCATAAGAAATCAGAAAAAAAAAGTAAATTTTATGCATTATTATTTTATACATAAAACTAGAAACAAACACAATAGATGGATTTTACTTAAGTTTTTATACAATAAGGATTCTCAATACTCTAACAATAAAACATGTAATTAAATAATCAGTGGATATGTAAATCAAATGTACTTGACATGGTATTATTACAAAACTATAGAAAGATAATCATTATAATCAATATGGCACAATCATTATAGTCAACGCCCATTACCTTTATGCACCAAAAGCAACTGGAAATTAAAAATTTTATCATAAAATACACAATCTTCTATATAAATGAACATTTGGTTAAAGATTTTGAAAATGCATAAGATTTCATCTCTGCGCAGAAAACATTGTTAAAATGCATAAATTTTCTGCAAAAAAACAGAAAAGTTGTCAGCTATGCATTTAATTAATGTTTTTCAAAAGTTTACACCACTTTCTAAGAAAAGTGACATCCTGTCTTGATGTCTACATATTTATGCCTATCAAAGTGAAGTGCTTCCAAAAAACAAAGCATTTTAAGAGAACCAGTATTAAAATAATAAATATTCCACAGATTTTTTTTTTTATACATGTTTTGCTAATAAAGTGAAAATAATAATACAGTAGAGAGCCAGAAATCCGCCGAAGTCCGAAATTTGCACAGCTTGTCAGATACAAACAATGAAATTCACTATTAATAAATTACAAAACTGCAAATCAGAATTTTGAAAAAGATCTTGAATACAGATTTTATGTTTGCATTTTATGATTACAGAGAAGAAAAACAAAATAATAATAATGTGAAAGATTGCAAGAACCAAGTTGCTGTTAACGAAATTGACAGTATATTAAATTCATCAAAAGAAAATAATGATGATATTAATCAGGTAAATAATAACAAACTAATTTTTTTAAATGTTTTCTGATGAAGGCATAATTGGTAAGGAAGAACTGAATAAAATTCGTAGAAAAATAAATTTGTGTTACTACTATTTACAATAAATAAAAAAATTAATCATGCAGGTTCAAGTTTAGTTTAAAACTAGCTACATGTAAACAGATTTTATCTAAATTTGACTTTTTTTTTATATTTTTATTTATTGTTTTCATTAAATATTTTTGTTAATGTTCATTATTATTCTTAAGTACCTAGTAATTTAATATTCAGTGTTATCATTCACTAGTATGTGTTTAGTTTGAATAATATTCTGTTTTTATTATTCAAAGTGAAAATCATTTTTATGGGCCTTGAAATACACAAAATCCTAAAATTTGCACAACCTCTGGTCCCAAGTTGTGCGGATTTTTGACTCTCTACTGTATATATATTAATTTTCAATGAGGTAGGAGAACAAACTGAATTATGGCTATATTCTAATACACAGCAAATGTTTATATTAGCTCTTCTCACCTAGTGGGCTGCTTCAATTCTTCTGTCACAAAGTTCAAACAATTCCTAAAAAGAAATTTTAAAAGACGGCACATTATTTCTTAAAATCTTTAATAATAATTATTTTAACACAATATCAAGAAATGAATAATTCAAAATCATTTCTAAAAATGTATACATTTAATTCAATATTGAAAATTACATTCCCGCTGATAAATTTGTTATAAAATTGGAAGAAATTTAAGTTTAAATTACTAGCTGAGATTTAAAGTACCGTAATTTCGCATATATAACCCGCGGCGGAAGGTAGCCCGCAGCATTAAAATTTCATTTAAAAATAAATATTCCGCACTAGAAGATACCCCGCACTTCTAAAATCACATGGTCGGCAATTGCTATTTATAATTTCAATACTAATTGCTATTAGTTTAATAATAAGTAGGAAAAGATACAAATAATAAACAAATATACAACTAAATATAAATAATAAACAAATATTCAACTAAATATAAATAATAAACAAATAAATTTACTTACCTGTAATGAAAAAGCAAATAATCATAACATAGTATTAACCTTTCTCTCCATATAAATTACTATGAACTGGAGTAACTTCTCATGATTAACACCTTTATTCAATTTATAAGAAAATTATAGCTTAATAATAAATTTATTTACAAAATTCATTCAAATCCATCGAAATCGGATTCTTCCGTATCAGAATTAAAATGTTATATTGTTTAGGACAGTTCGTCTTCATCATCCGTATTATCATCAAGTTCCTTTTCACTGTCCTCAATTTCATCGTTATTATGAGTTAATAATCCAGACTTCCGAAACAAAAATGAGACTGGTGTTGATTTTCTCGTTGTTCGCGATAGATACCCCGCAGGACATACAAAGTCAGGTTTTTATTATAGATTACCCGCGAGTTATATACACGAAATTACGGTATATACAGTCGAACCTCGTTAACGTGAATCTCAAAAGGGATAAGAAATTCGTTCATGTTAGCAGTAGTTCATGCTATCAGTAACTAATTTTCATATAACTAAACTAATCGTCATTTTGACAGGGATTGTGGAATTAGTTCATGTTAAAGATAATTCACGTTAACAATGTTCGAATGTTTTAAAAAACATTAAGAAAGCACATAACAAAAAGAGAAAAATTTTGGGAATAAAACAAAAGCTTACCATCCAGAAAATGAAAACATTCCAGAGTAAAAGGCCAGTGCAATATCTGAGAAACTCCAAGAGGAGTCAGCAAAGGGTTCAGACATATGTTCAGTGTGACCTAAAATCAATTTACAAGTACTATAAGCAAAAATACACCATAAAAATCATTATTGTTAATGTCATTTTACTTAATGAAAGGGTACTTATGATACACAAAATATTTTTAAATAAAATACATTCTTAATTGATTACTGAACCCTTTTTTAGAGAAGCCTAAACAGGGTCAAAGCTAAACTGGAAACACATGAAGCACCCAGAGAATCATCGGGTGACTTAGAATTTTTATTTATTTATTTGTATTGTTGATATTAGAATACACTATTATTAAACATGATAAATTAATTATTAAATATTGAATGCAATTTTTATAATTTAAACATAAAGTTAATTCTTATGATAGTCCATGAGAGAAAACTACTATGTTAATTTTCTTTATTTTAGTCATCAATAAAAGAGCTTGTCTATGAATGTGACAAATTTAGTTTTTGTGAACACAATTGTTGTTAATTGTAATTAACAATTAAAAAATTGGTGTCATGTTTAACATGCAAACTATCTATATATATTTATAATGCAAGTATGATTCTTGAATTAGCATGTGAGGAATTACTACAGTATTAATTTACTTCATATAGTTTTTAAAATGATACAGTTTTGCACAATACAGTTCTACACAATATTAATTAATCACAATCAGCAATTTGAAAAAAAAATGTTTTAAGAAAGAAATTATGTAAAAGTTTTTATAATTTTTTTAGTTTTTTTTTTTTTTTTTTTTTTTGGGGGGGGGGGGGGGATTTATTTATAACTGATATCTTTTGGAACAACTATCCGATTATCCGATTAAGCTAAAAAATACGACGTTAGCTAGATTTTGTTTCGATTAATAAGTGCACCAATTTTCGTAACGAACGGTTGAATAGTGCAGCTTTGTATAGCAAAAGACCCGATATATTCAAGATGAAACACAGCAAATGATGATGACGTGAACTGTCTGACTGCAATGTCATAAAACTTTTTTTTTTTTTTTTTTTTTTTTTTAGGGGGGGGGACGGGGGGAGAAATGTTTAAGCGTTATAACTTTTTTTTTTAACGATATTTATAATACAGTAACCGCCGCTTATTCTGATCAAACTGTCAGGACCGGAATCAAATCAATACAAACTACTTTTAAAGCCGCTGGTTAATAAACTCAAAAATACCTTTTCAGCAGCAAAAAAAAAATTATTTACATTGTGATTTTTTTTTTTTTTTCAGAAGTAGAAAAAGAAATTAAAGCGCAACAAACTCTCCATTATCGCTCATTGTCAAATATTTTACACTTGCAACACAGTTAAAAGTTAAACACGCCCCATAATTTATTTCTGTAACAATTTAAAGGAACGTATTCTTCAAAACGCAGTAATAAGTTACAAATTTGATTTGAAATGATATAATATATTTTATTTCTAACTATTAAAAGGCAAATTCTAGTTCTTATTTTGATATTACTATAATTCATGATGTTTAAACGGAAAGATTTTAAATTTATAAGACAAGTGTGAATTTTTGGTAAAGTAGCGATGATTTTCTCAAACGAAAGTGCATGGAAACTTGGAATGTGTTTAATTTACTTATATCAAAGAAACAATTAATTAATTATCTGTAAAAAATTTATTAATATTTTTACTAATTCCATTCGTTACCTTTTGAAGCTTCTTTCCAAATTCAGGGAAGTAATAGCTTTCCTTTAAGTGCAGAAAGGTTCGTCGGATATAAAAATCAGCCGCTTAATAAAATCACTTTGGCTCAGAACGAATGCGATTTTAATAAGCGGCGGGAACTGTACATAAAAAGTGAAAAATCAAATTGGCCATTTTAATACGTGGCTTTCATGATTTTATTTATTTATTTATTTATTTATTTATTTTTAAGTCGGATGATATAATTTTCGATTGTTTGTTGTTCTATTTATTAAAAAAAATCCAACACGACTTTGATTTTTAAATAACTTTTTTGCAAACTGGAATTTTTTTATTGTTTTATTTTCATATAGAAGTTATAAATCTTGTAGCGACGCTATATTACAATTATGATACGAGAACTTAGCGAGCAATCTTTTTGCTCAACATTTTAATGTTTTTAAAAGTTCGTTTTCAATTCATCCCAATCTAATTTGAAAGAATTTTTTTTGTTTAAACGTTTTGAACAATACTGTCAAGTACAATGAAAAAGTTCATTGATAGCACCGTACTGTTGCAACTAAACCTGTGTGCAGTTGCGCGCAAAGCTGGTAGACGTGAGGTGCCGGCCTAGAGCTCGTCGGCCTAGCCATTCGGAATTTTACGTGGTTTTCTCCAAAACTTAACGTAAATACGGGATAGAGCCCCTTAGAAACACCCCACACACACCCTCAGGCCCAGGACCCCAGTACAGTCAGTCGGCCTTAATCCCCACAACACACCCTTTGTGCAGTTGCAATGTCTGAAATTAAAAGCCATTTCGCCTAGTTTTTTTTTTTTTTTCCCCTCTTCTCCCTAAGAAAATAGAAATATGCCAATATGTATATAACTATATAGGTAAACTAAGTGATTGGAATAGGTCGATTTCTAAAGAAATCAACCTAATACTTTCAGCTCATGCGCTGAAAATTACGTCTCCTTAGCAGTGCCTGATTTAAGGCAGGGCATTCGGGGCATGTGCCCTGGGCCCTCTCACTGAAGGGGGGGCCTCCAACAAATTCAATCATACATTTAAAAAAATAGTTAAAATGAAAAATTTCCAAATTTTGCTATAATGATCATTGCTTTTTGTTTTTTCATCAATAGATGGAGGTATTGATGCGCTGTTACATAAATCAGCGGTATAATCTTTCAAGGAAACTGTCAGTTCATTGAAAAAATTGCAATATTTTTGCTAAACGCAAATACAACTGCATTTCAAAGTCTTACTAAGGCTAACTAAATCCGAGGCAAGCACCACAGTGCAGATACACGGGTGCGATGTACATTGATCCGATAGACAAGCATCGGATCTAGTTAAGTCTTACCAATAAAATGAAAAGAAGAGAAAATTTTTAGACACGTGAATCAAAAATATGCGGTTTGTTTTGTTTGTTGTAATATTAAAGTACGAGGAAAAGGGGCCCATTGAACATGAGTGCCCTGGGCCTCCATCTGAGTAAATCGGTCCCTGCTCCTTAGGTGACATTCAAAAACCACAGCAATAATAGACCGTAATTAGCAGTTCTCAAGAAAAAAATTTCCAAGAATTAATTAAAGTGGCAGATTCTGAAGTAACATCGAGGTAAAAATTATGTAAATTAAGTATCTACTTCAAAAAGAAGATGCGAAGAAGAAGTGAACTTATTCCGCATTCTCCAACGATAGAAATCATTCGCACGAAATGATTTATTTGTCCTTGATTTCGCAAAAGATAAAGCAGCGAAATAACGAAGACGTGCATACAAAAAAAGAAAAAGAAAGGAAAAATACGGTGACAGACAGACTAAATTTACAATACAGGGCACCACACATCAGATAACTTTCACGTGACCTACTTTTAACCCGGTTCAAACGGACACAACTCATTCACTTTCAAACGAATAAACGGTTCCAGAAAAATACTCGTTTCTGTCTTACTTGAAAAATCTCTACTTAATTCTCCCATGCGCGTAGCCAGGGGGGGTGCCCTGGGTGCCTGGGCACCCCCCCGCTCACGCATAGACATTCAATATATTTAACAAAAACATATTGAAAACAGAAAATAAATAAAAGATTTGTAGGTAAAAAAAAAAAAAAAAAAAAAATCACTAATGCCAATGATTCTATGCAATAGAAAGACACTTTCTTAAACATGGTGGTAAAATATATTTAAAAGAATAATCTAAATTGTTCATAAATCCGAATTTACTTGCACATTTCTTACAAAAATTTGCAAAGTAATATATATATATATATATATATATATATTTTTTTTTTCTTTTTTTTTGGGGGGGGGGGGGGGGTAAACAAAAAAAAAAGGAAATCAGAAGTTTGATTTTTCTTCAAGGAAAAGCAGGAAAAGAGGCGATAAAATGATGGATTTTTTTTTTTTTTTTTTTTTGTCATTTCTTTATAATACAGAGCATTTTTTTTTTTTTTTTTTTTTTTTTACTGTTTACTTTTTACCCATACATGTTGGATAATGTATTGCGGTCCAATTTTTGAATATGAAATAGTTTTTACAATAGTATGTTTTGAGGTCCGCTCAGTTGTATAATCAGGTTCTTGTGGTTCGTCTGCATGGGCATAACTCAAAAGCAGGTACTGGCAGGAAGTCTAAAAATCGTATTCAATTTATATCATAATGATCCGTATACTACGACATGCAAAGAGTCCAAATACATTATTGTTTAAGTACAAAACTTCTACTTGGTACATATCAATAACATTTGTAAAGGGAACTAAACATAATGAAACGAACATATTTTATTGATACAAAATAATTTTCGTATAAAAGATTGTAAGAAAAGTTAGGTTCGATTAAAAGCATTCATACCAAATTATATTGTGTTCAGTAAAAACGCTTAAAAATGATAATTACTTTCCCTTACCATGAGTTACAGAAAGTATTATTTACGGGGTCGAATTTTCGAAACAAAATATTTGCGCTAATTTCAGGTTTTGAAGTTCTTTGAATACAAGAATACTTTTTTTAGTACTTGTTGATTTGAATGCATGTTTGGTATCATAATAGCTTACCGTAAATTTTTTCCGATTACACTGGTCTGCGAAATCGAATTTTCAACCTTTTTATGTACTGCGTTGGGTGTCTCTAATGTGTTTTGATAATATGAATTCAGAAATGATTATTTTTTTTCCTATCACGTAAGAAATTTTCACAAAGTAAGGATGAAAATCGGAAGAATTCGTCTAGAAGTTATAACAAATTTGAAACAATTTATATAAAAAATGCATTGAAACAGGGTATTATTTACACATTATCTTTTAAATGTATTTCTTCACGTCGAATCTCCCTTTAGAGCATTTTACCTTGTGCAAGGCTTAAGGATCTTGTGTGTGTGGGGGGGGGGGGGGATTCTTTATGCAACAATATTCTGCTATCATGTTAAAAATGTATCGTCTCTGATAGCTGCTTTCCATTTCTTTGATGTCTTGATGAAACAGCTCTCCTTGTTCTTCACTCACATCACCCAAATTTTCAGGGAAATAATTTAGATGGGATTCGGAAAAAATGGAGCTTTAAGCTCAAAGAATTCCTTTTTTTTTTTTTTTTTTTTTTCAAAATTGTACGTGAAGGAAATTTTTAAATAGGTTTTCCTTAAACAACATCCAAAAACATATCAGAAAAACATATCAACCTGAAGAAAAAATTTCGTCGGCCTATCTTATTTGCTCTTTTTAAAAAAAGACAGCACTGGAAAGTTCAAATTAGTATTGTAAATCATATCATAAGCAGACTTTTCTTGAAAAATTTACTGTGGGTGAAAGTTCTTTGAATCATTTAAAAAATGTTTTTAATTTAAGCCTTAAATGTTTTAAGAATGCAGGTAGAGTAATCAAATAGAGGGTTTTGAAGGATGCAATAGACATGCTTCCCCTTCACAAAAATACATGCCAAACAAAATTGCTTCTAAAACAATTTTCAACTTTTTTAAAGCACCTCAGAAATGGTCGGTCAAGTATACAATATCTTATTTTTGTGACTAAGCCTGCCACATTTTATTTATTTAATTATTTATTTTACCTTATTTAAAAGCTGTCACTCAAATTTAATAATAATAAAACATTTTAGAATCGTTTGCATTACTTTTGAACTTTGACAAACGATTTATTGCTGAAAATCAATTATGTATTTATGAACAGACGATTTTGTATTTGTAATTAATAAAGAAAGACAACTATTAAAAATTAGGCTACAGTGTAAATATTTATTTGGATTCCTTCTTCTCATGCGATTTCATGAAACAATTTCCTCTTTCCTGAAAATCCTGGATCTGGAGAAGGTGGTGTATAATTCTATTAAAGCTGTATTGAATGAGTAAAGAAACGAAAAAATGTTCTGGAATCATGCGCAAAAAGTGAAGGACCTGATAATTATTCCAACCAAAGAAAAAGAGAGAGTTTGAAGAGGAAGCTCAAGACAACACAGAAAATACGAACATCAAAGAAAGGTATGCGCAAAATATGCTCCATTATTTAGTCTTTTAATTTTGACTTTCTGCTATATGTAATATAGAGAAAGTATTGGATTCGTGAAAATTTTCGAACTCCAGTTTTCGATGGATTTACACGCTTTGGGATGTCCTGAACACGATTTGATAGTTTTTACAAAATGTCTGTCTGTGTGTGTGTATCACGATTTTTGTGGACACTGTATCTCACGAACCAATGATCGAAATTTAACCAAACTTTGTATGTGGTTGGATCCTGACATAAACTGGTGCTGATTAGATTTGGGGATCAATCGCTCAACAGGTGGCGCTGTTATCGCATTTTTTTCTAAATTTTTAACATGGCAGTATAGGACAAAATTTCGTATAAATGTACATAATGAGAGTTATTTTAAACTTGTGATTGTAAAATTAATATGAATTATTGATAATGGTAGTAGTTAACTAGGAAAAAAATTTCGTGCATGTGGGGGCATCGCTTCCCCCCTTGGAGGAAGTAAACCCCCGGGGGGGGGTAAATTTTCAAGATGGGTGTCTTTCGAAAGGTCTCATGAATACCTTCAAAACGAATGGTTGAACTATAAATCTGTGATAATTTAAAACAAAGTTATCGATTTTTTTCTCTTTCAACGAAGAAAAAAAGTATTTTTTTTTTTTTTTTTTTTTTTTTTTTTTTGTATATTTAGTGTTATACTACTTCTCTAATATGGAAATCATCTGCATTATCATGGAAGATAATTTTTTTAAAATAATAATTTTAATAAATTATTTTTACTAAGTGAATTTGTATAGGAAAATATAGAAGAGAGTCATGTGGTGGCCACAACATACTAGTTTAAATAGCAAAGGCGTTTATTTGTGTGGATAGAAAATTTCCGACATTATGTCATGATGATTTTTCCTGCTATTTTATTAATTAATGTTTCTGGATTCGATTATGTATGCAATTTTGAATTGTGGTGGTTTCTAGACAATATTTTCGGCTGATGGCCAGTGCACGGTCAGATAATGAGACACCCCAGTAGCTTTTTATCTGTCCTCCATTTTGATACATTTACTTTGTGGGGATTTTCAGTGCAATTTTATTGGTATGTGTCCCTTTTAATGTTTTCATTTTACTTTATGCAATTTTTCATGGAATTCTTATGTGCAGTGGTAATTCGTAAATTTATTTGGCTAATGGTCAGCGCTTGGTCCGGTCTGTGGCGTGTTTCTACACTTTCCCCGATTCGATACATTTGTTTAATGCTGATTTTATTTTTTGCGACTTTTACACACATCACATTTTTGTATTATGGTACACACAACAGTTTATTACAATCTTATTAATAAGTATCACTTTAATTTTATAGCGATCACATTACCCGTTTGTACTATTCTGTTTGAAACTAACATCACAACTACAACAATACGACAATGTTTTAAAATATAGAAAATAAATGTTATTCATGAATATGGGAACGAATAAAATAATAATTTTAAAAAAGTAGCTACAAGATTGTATTAATATATATATAAGTTCATGATTTGAAACTGGTAAAATAAAAAGAAATGAAATGAAATTATAAATAAAGTAAACATATCATTATAATTCTACTTTATCACTTTGTGTGCGCAATTTAAGTTCCATAGTATAAGTTTTTCTGTAGTTTAGATTTTAAGTTTTCGTTTATAACTTAAGGTTTAAGATTTTTATTTAACCTTTTAACGTTCATTGGTTTCGTACTGAAACCAAATATTCAACACCATCTAATATTTTTTATGCAACATTCTTTCCTTGTTTTAATCAATTTTCAAACTTCTGTTCCTCTTCTGTTAGACGGATAGCGGCACTATTCTGAAAGTCCAAACATTATCAAATGATATTTCAAAGGAAGCCAAATGCACCGGTTTACGTTACCGAAACTGCAGTCTGCATTAAACATTTTTTTTTTACATTGGCATTTTTAACGTTGTGTAAATATTGATATTTCTGTTCTGCGCCAAGTCTAGTTATTTATTCTAAGAGAAAGTTACTTAATTAATATGTTAAAACGTACATGTGTTAACTTGTGTAACTTTTATGCATGTGTTAAAACACACACATGCATACATATGCGCACTATGTTCATAACATTGTAACTTTTAGTTTAAAATTTGGGCACCCCCCCGCTCTGAAAGCTGGCTACGCCTATGTCTCCTTTCATCAAAGTTATAGGTCGGAAAGTCAACTTAACACAATTTTCATAATTAAAACGTCAGCGTCTCTGTCACTCAACCCATTTTGTCATAATTATATTTTCATCCCGTTCTCTATCAAGTCTAAACTAACATAGTACAATGAAGGAAAAGTTTGTAAGTAAACCAAAATTTAAGCAAATTTTTCTTTCACTATATCCCTTAATATATCGTATTTTTTTCGGCCCTGTAAATGACTGGGGAGACTGTTTCATTACCACATTTTTTATGGAACATACTTTTCTACACATTATATTACTGCAGCAAAGTTAGATACTTTAATTCCATACTTAATAGATACACCCCGCGACAAAAAGATAGGTACAAAGGGTTTTTTCTTCGATTTTTCATAAAATAACATTACCTAAATTGTGCCTATCATTTATTATTATCGTAAAATAACACTATTCCCGCAGTAATTTTTGTTTTAAGACTAATTTAGAAACATTTTAAGCAGGGTTGTAGTTTAGGACGTCCGAAACTGGTTTTGAACAGGACAGGTGGTTTTTACCGTCCAAAAGTGTCCTAAACTGTCTAAAAGTGTCTTAAATTGTCTAAAATCTAAAATTAGGAGAAATTCTGTTTTATAATCTCTTCATTCTTAGCATAATTATAATTAATAATTAAAGGCATTTTACACTGAAAACTTAGCTAATTTTTTAAATATATTTTTTATATGTGAATAGAAATTTAAAATTTAACAATAGCTATATAAAATAAAAATTTCAATACACTTAAAACTTTTCTTGCAATAAAAAATATGACTTGGTAAGAAATATTCGTTATTCCAATTTATTTTTATTCATATATATGTTACCGCTAAAGTGCAGAAATCAGTTAATCTGCAGATTAGCTAGGTAATCTGCACATTAACTAGGGTGATCCGTTAAAGTGAGAAATATTGTTTTATTTCTCAAATTACCTAGGTAATCTGCGAATTACCTAGATAATCTGCACATTACCTACTAGGTACTAGTTAAAGTGAAAATAAGATCTCTGGTGTTGTAATTTTACAGCACGCTGTGTTGTATTTGTTTTTTTCATTCGGAAAAAAAAAATAGTTTTCTTTTCTTTTTTATTTCTTTCTTTACTAATTTTCTTTCTTTACTAATTTTAATCTGTATGTGTTTCAATTTTTATATCTTTTAAAGTTATATTTGTTTTATTTTTTATTTATTTCATCTTTTTTATTCTGTCAATATAAGTTTGAAGATGTTATGCATTTTTAATATGAAATATAATAGCTTTAATAGCTTTTATAAATGAATGTTAGAATTGTAATACAGTAACGATTTCTTTTCAAAATAAAAATATTTAACAATTTAAAAAAAAAAAAAAGTTTTATTGACAACTTATATTGCTATTACTATTTAAATACTAGAAACATTAAATTACATAAAATATTACTAGAAATATTAAATTAGACAAATCAGAAGCATTATTTAAGAAGTACTTCAAATAATTAAAACTGCTTTTAACATTTTTTAGAATGCATGAAAATTAAAATGACAGTTTTCAATGCTTTATTAAACTGTATTTTGCAGCATACACATATCTGTACAAGTTTAGCAAATATATTAATTTTGCAAAAAAAAAAAAAAAAAAAAAAAAAAAACCTTTATTAACACTTTTTATGTGATAAACTACAACGAAATTATCTGAAAAAGCGAACAAAATTAAAAAAATAAATAAATAAATAAAAATGTAATCATGATATATAAAATATGTACAGAGGGGTGCAGAAAATGTTCAGACCTCTGAAATTTCCCCAGAACACATTCTAAATTTCCCCAAAAATAACGCACCAACCTATTATCTGAAAGTTTTTTTTTTTTTGTTCTTGTTGGTGGTGGTGGGGGGGGGGGGGTAGAGGAGGAAGGGGAAATCTTTCTTTAGTCCAAATACTGAGGGAGATTTTTTATGCTACTATATTACATTTTTTTTCTTAACTACATCTAAATTTAATGTTGCTATTAATGTCCACCAGATGAAAAATTAAAAATTTTAAGGTAATTGGATTTATTAACTAACATAATTTTTAAGGCTATAATTCTTAATAATAGTACATAATTATACATAAGTTAATGTTGCTTTGTTTTATTGCACTTTGCTGACTATGAAAATTTAAAATACCTTTTTATTACAGAATTACGAAAACAAGAATAAGACAAACATGTATGAACTATAATCATTCAATAAAAATTCTGTAATTTTCTGCTTACAAGATGAATTATTGTGGGACACGGTATAAGAAAAGTAAGCAATATGACTTAACTGATATGCACGAAACAGAACAAAATCTGTACAAACAGAAAAAAAAGTTATATGCTATAAATAGGAGACAAATTGGTATAGAGATACAAAATGGGCAAATTTTAACTTTGAGCATATGAGTCATATAGCCCGAGAAAATAGTGCTCAAAGAATGACAGAATCAACAGCTAATTAAGACATTTGTTGATATGTATTAATACATATATATATGAGTTTTAAACCCTGCCTTTTTTTTCCCCCCAGGGAGGAAAAAAAAAACTTATGTTGAAGATATCACAAAACTAACTTTCTTCTATATTTTCCTATACAAATTCCTGCAATAGAATTTTTTTTTTTTTTTTTTATCCTTTATTAATAGAGACGATTTTCATTTCAGAGATGTATTACTAGTCGAAATGTCCAACAGAAGTGAATTTTTACCGTGCAGATATGTTTCCCATTCTCAAGGAAAATTGCAGTATAGCAGCATCACCTTTCGCATATATATACCCAATTTAAAAAAAAAATAATGTCTCATAATGGCTTTTCCATATATTAAGTTTTGTTCAATTATGCACAATAAACCCTGAGATATAGATTTCTCATAAATTGCGAAAATCGCTGTATAACAGCGTCACCTGTTAAGCGATTGGCACCAAAAGATGGCATAAACTAATTTATGTTAAGGTGCATCTACATACAGTTTTTATATGCAATTCTATGCTGTAGTTCCTGAGATATAGCCTTCCCTGAAATTGCGGAAATCGATGCATAACAGCGCCACCTGTTGTGCAATTGGCACCAAAAGTTGATAGGCGCTAACTTATGTCAAGGTGCATCTGCATATAAATTAATATGCAATTTCATGCAAAAGTTCCTACGATAGAGCCTTTTCTGAAATTGCGGAAATTGCTGTACAGCAGTGCCTCTTAATGAGCGATTGGCACCAAAAGTTGATAGACAGTAATTAATGTCAAGGTGTGTGTGTATATTAATTTACATGAAATTATGTGCAGTAGTTCCCAAGATACAGTCGCTACAAAATTTTTGTCACACACACATAAATGGACAGATATTTTCAAAAATTGTCAAATTGTGTTCTGGTACTCTCAAAGCATGCAAATCCATCAAAAACCGTAACTCAAAATTTTTTTATGAATCAAATACTTTCTTCTATTGAATAATAAAAAAAGAAAAAACTGAAGAATAGTATGTATGTTACTTTAATGCAAAGTAATTTTAAATTGAGAAAATAATACAAAGAATCTTAAGCATAATTTTAGATTATTAACAATTAATATGAAATGATTAGGCTTCTATAAATATCCATAAAAGAACAACAGAAGTTTTAATTAATTGCTAAAATTAATATTGTTATGTGGAAACTAAACTTTAAGACAGTGGCGGATCCAGAACTTGACTTTTGGGGGGGGCTAAGATTTTTCAAAGTGTTATTCTAATCCAATAAAAAATTTACAATTGCAATATTCAATAGTGAACGTCAGTGTTTTGGGGGGGGCTTCAGCCCCCTAGCCCCCCCCCCTTAAATCCGCCACTGCTTTAAGACACAAAAGAACCAACTCATTCAAAAACTTACGTTTAATCACTGGCTAATTGCTCAAATACTTTTTCTTTCTTTTTTTTGTGTGTCTGTGTGTGTGTGCGTGGTCCGATTGGGAGGGGGAGGAGGGGAGGCAATTGCTGAATGCACAATTGAAACTCATAACTTAACTTCTGTAAATGAGACTCAAAATCATGAAAAAAAAAAAGTCTTTCCTACTTCTCTTTCCCCTTCTTCCCTCCCTGTTTTATCAGCTAAAGTAAACAAACACATCATTTCTCCCAGCGTCCTGTCATTAAAGTGTTTGTTTATTTATGTGGACTGGGTAATTATTCTTGTTTGTAGCATTTTAGCAAGACTATATAGGAAAAAAAAAAGTTATATTTGATATTTTCTCTAGCTTAAATGAATCACCAAATATTTATCATCAAATTTCAAATACTTAGTACTTTTTTTTTTTTTTTTTTTTTTTTTTTTTTGGGGGGGGGGGGGGGGGTAATGGGTATTTAAAGGGAATACACTTGTAACAGAAGAATACAGCTGTTAATTTGTAGTTTAATATTAGAAAGTTTGTTTTTTCAGTAATTTTTTCTTACTTCCGTTTTTTTTTTTTTTTTTTTTTCCCCTAAGATAATAAATATTCAAAATTTCCCCAGACAGCCAGAATTTCCCCCGAACATCGTTCGCGCGTTCGGACATATTCTGCACCCCTGTAGTACAGGTAACTTGAAACTGAAAGAGAAAAAAAAAAATATATAATGAAATGCTAAAAAATGTACAAAAATTTCATATTAAGTATTTATTAAATGCCATAATATTTTTCAAAGTTAATAATTAATATATCTTTTTTTTTTTTTCCCAGTAAGTAATAGTAATTTAAATCAATTTTAAAATAAATTAGTTTTAAAAAGTTATGGTTTAATAGTTTTAGTTCGGAAGGAAATAATTACTGTAATGTAAATCTAATATTCATAATTCAAAATGGAGTTTCACGAGAGACAGCTTTTAATTAAGATTAAATTTCATTAATAAAATACAGACCCTTATCAAACTTATATTGACAGAATTAAAAAAGATAGAAATAAAATCAAAATTAAAACAATTATAACTTACTTGTTACTTTAATTTTTGTGTAGTCATAATAATAAACCTATTCATGGCTTCCATCCTCCACATTTTGCGTTTGCCGTTTATCGGTTTATCATCATAGCGTAGCGGAAGTGAAGGGGTAAAAGTTTTAGTTATGTTTGAAGGTCATTCGCGTATATGTATCACATGGCTGTTTGACGTCATAGTGAATGTAAAAAAAAACTAAGGCTCGAAACAAACATTTGAACTTTAACGATACTGAAACCGTTAATCTGCAGATTACCTAGTTAAAATGCGGAAAACTCTTTATTCCGTACTTTAACGGGTCATTTTAGTTAATCTGCAGATTAGCTAGGTAATCTGCAGATTAACGGATTTCGCGTTTTAACGGTAACATATATATATATATATATATATATATATATTTTTTTTTTTTCCCCATGACTTACTTAATCATTATTTTACAGAAATTCTATTAAAAAAAAAAAATCCTTAAAAGTAATATTGATTAAAAGTTACCGAAAATAAACATAAATTAAAATATAAAATTATAGTTAGGCAATCAAGTCTATGTATTTTAGTGATGGCCTATATATAAAAAATATAAAACATGTATTTAAGAAATTTAAAAATTCTACATATATATTCCCTTCCTCATTAGAATATATGTATATAATTTCTTTTAAATATTTATTACAAAATTATTTTTTTTTTAAACATATTTTTTAAAAAATTATAATAATTAAAGATATTTTAAAGCAAATGCAATATTTATTCATATTGCTTAACGTGTGTATGTCTATAAATATTACAAATGTCAATATCTGAGACACAATTATCTTTTTTTTTTTTTTTTCATTAAAGCTTCAGTAATACACTTTTTTTACTGTTTTATATTATAATTGTTCTCTCACTATGTAGATTATCAAAATTAAAACAATGGCAAATACTGAAAGAAGTTACAAAAAAAAAAAAAAAAAAAAAAAAAAAAAAAAAATACATGCATGTATATGCACACATATTTATAATAATTATTTTATAAACTCATTGAATATTTGCATCATTCTTAATAAAACATAATTATATTGAAAACTATAGTTTTGGACTGTTTAGGACACTAGGGTTTTGGACAGGATGGTAAAAATCATGGTTTATACCGTGGTTTTTACCATAGTGTCCGAAACCTTGCTAACCCTGATTTTAAGACTAAAATTTTTTTAATTTAAGACTACACACCGCGACAAAAAGATAGGAACAAAGGGTTTTTTTTTTTTTTTTTTTTTGAATATGATTATTTTGAATATGATTCAAATATTTAATATATTTTTGATATGATAACATTTAAAATTATTTATTTCAATAAATTGATTTATCTTTTGCATCACGCTATCCAAAACATAGTATCATAGTGTCCAACTAAGTGAAAATTTGCTCAAAGAGGTAGTGTGACGTAAAGAAAACATTTACACAAATTTTACTTGCAGTTTTGGATAGCGTGACGCAAAGGATAAATCAATTTATTGAAATAAATAATTTTACTTTATAATGCTAACTCAGAGAAAGTATAATTATTTGACAGTATATTTGAAAATTAAAAGCACTGTTTAAATGTGTAAATATATTTTATTAGCAAAACAAAAGTAATTTTAATGGAATCTAAAAACAAATATTTTAAAATAACACCGAGGCGCCACTGGAATTTTTATATCATTCCTTTTAAAACTGTTATTTTGAATTTGAAATGCGAATGAAAAAGCATCAGTGAGTGTATTTTAAATATCTGTCTGATCTTGAAGTTAAAAATATTACGTTTGCATTATAAATATAAATAAAAGATAAAAGTGAATGATCAAATAAGAAAATCTATGTATATTTTAACTAATTGCAAAGCGTCACTTAAAATTTAATATCATTATTTTTAAGACTCATATTTCAAATTCTTATAGCCACAAAGTAGCGGCGTCACAAACTTTTAAGCCGTTAAGGGTTTTTTGTACTGATATCATTACTTTTTAGTGGTTATTGATCAAAAAATTAAAACAAGTCCTTCTGGCTCCTAGGAAGGGTAAACTAATTTATCTTTTCGTATGAAGTTGTCACCATTTTTTTTCAAAATGGCAGCTACAATTTATTAATGACTTAGTGGATTTATAAATGAAGGCTATTTATATATGGAGTTTTAAGCAAATCGGTTCATAAAACCTTTCTAATGTAAATTTGAAATTTTCAGTGTGTTGGCACAGGGAAACAAGAGGGTGGATTAAGTTGGCAAATGAACATATCAAATACATTTCTGAGATAAATCCACACTACAAATTTAGTGTGAATTAATTCAGTATTTCAAACGTTATCATATTCACAAATTTTCAAGTAGCCTGCCACTTGGAAACAAAATGGAGAAGCTTCGCACTAGAAAAATTTATTGACTGGGATTCTCAAACTCTTAAAAAAAAAAAAAAAAAAAAAAAAAAAGTAAGTGAAAATTTTTAAATTTAAGTTAGAATTACGTAATTTACATTTTGCAAGTTTCTTTTTAGAGAATTACAAATTAAACAATTAAAAAAATATATAAAGTAAATAATAAAAATGGAATTTTATATATTTTCTTTCCCCTTTTGAGGCTAAGTATACTGCTCCAATATTCACAATTTAAATTTTCATCAAAAGTGCAGGTAAAAATTACTTCCTATATATTTTCATATAAAACGTTTGGGGGGAAAAATAGACAAAATATAAATTAAGCTTTACATTTCTATAATTTTAAAAATAAGATAAAATCACCTGGAGAAAAATTTTATGGAAAATATAAGTTAAGTTTAAAAAAAAAATGAAATTTCTGCGTAAAAGTACTATTTCATAAATATATTTACAATTACAATAAACAAAAAACGCTCCTTTAATTTTAAATAATTATTTCTACATGTTTCGAAGCTATTAAAAGTTTTTTTCTTTCTTTCTTTTTCTTTCTTTCTTTCTTTTTTTTTTAAGAAAAATAAATTAAATGTAGTGGCGCCATCTAGTAGTTTTTTTTTTAAATCATATACATACAGATTTAACTTTTTTTTTTTCATAAAAAAAAAAAAAAAAAAACTTGTTTAGAAACAGGTAGAAATAGTTATTTAAAACTAAAGGAGGATTTTTTGTTTACTGTAATTGTAAATTATGAAATAGAATTTTTCCACAAGTTAATTAATTAAAAAAAGAAAAGAAAGAATAATTTTTTTTAAATAAATTATTATGGGTTTCAAATTAAAGATGTTATTTATTTATTTTGACATGTTTTTTAATAATTGCTATTTGACACATTTTTCATGAATTTTACCGAAATTCATGAAAAATGAATTTTATTAAAACACTGTTTTTTCTAATAAACAGTGCAAACATTGTTTCATCCTCTAGTCATTGCTTTGAATAATAATAATAAAAAAAATTGATTATGTTAATATTTAAAATATGTATCATTTTAAAGTTTGAAAAATAAATAAATGAATAAACACTAACTGTATTTTTAAAAGAGATTTTTAATTTTTAAAAAGAAATATATATATATATATGTATTTACGAAAGAGTATGTTTTAAATAAAAACGATAGATGGCGCCAAAACTGTATTTACTGTTTTTTTCCATTCCCGTAGCGTAAGGATACATGAATAGGAATCGCAAATCATTGAGTTATTATAAAATCGATTTTCATGAATGATTAAAAAAATTTTCGCTTTAAAAAATTGTAAATTCATCATTATTATGATAAAATGGAATATCTAAAATTATAAAATACTTCCTTATTTAAAATATTATCTAAATATTTCTTTGACTAAACATGAAATTTTGAAATCAAAACTATTTTTTTCATAACAGAAGAGAAAATATATTTAAGTGAATTTGACTTAGTATATATATGTTACCGTTAAAACGCGAAATCCGTTAATCTGCAGATTACCTAGCTAATCTGCAGATTAACTAAAATGACCCGTCAAAGTGCGGAATAAAGAGTTTTCCGCATTTTAATTAGGTAATCTGCAGATTAACGATTTCAGTATCGTTAAAGTTCAAATGTTCGTTTCGAGCCTTAGTTTTTTTTACATTCACTATGACGTCAAACAGCCATGTGATACAGATACGCGAATGACCTTCAAACATAACTAAAACTTTTACCCCTTCCCTTCCGCTACGCTATGATGAATGATGATAAACCGACAAACGGCAAACGCAAAATGTGGAGGATGAAGCCGTGATTAGGTTTATTATTATGACTAACACAAAATTTAAAGTAACAAGTAAGTTATAATTGTTTTAATTTTGATTTTATTTCTATCTTTTATAATTCTGTCAATATAAGTTTGATAAGGGTCTGCATTTTATTAATGAAATGTTATCTTAATTAAAAGCTGCCTCTCGTGAAACTCCATTTTGAATTATGAATATAAGATTTACATTACAGTAATTATTTCCTTCCGAACTAAAACTATTAAACTATAACTTTTTAAAACTAATTTCTTTTAAAATTGATTTAAATTACTATTACTTACTGAAAAAAAAAAAAAAGATATATTAATTATTAACTTTGAAATATATTATGGCATTTAATAAATACTTAATATGAAATTTTTGTACATTTTTTAGCATTTCATTACATTTTTTTTTCTTTCAGTTTCAAGTTTCCTGTACATATTTTATATGTCATGATTATATTTTTATTTATTTATTTATTTTTTATTTTGTTCGCTTTTTCAGATAATTTCGTTGTAGTTTATCACATAAAAAGTGTTAATAAAGGTTTTTTTTTTTTTTTTTTTGGTAAAATTAATATATTTGCTAAACTTATGCAGATATATGTATGCTGCAAAATATAGTTTAATAAAGCATTGAAAACTGTCATTTTAATTTTCATGCATTCTAAAAAATGTTAAAGCAGTTTTAATTATTTGAAGTACTTCTTAAATAATGCTTCTGATTTGTCTAATTTAATATTTCTAGTAATATTTTATATAATTTTATACTTCTAGTATTTAAATAGTAATAGCAATATAAGTTGTTAATAAAACTTTTTTTTTTTTTTTAATTTTAAATTGTTAAATATTTTTATTTTGAAAAGAAATCGTTACTGTATTACAATTCTAACATTCATTTATAAAATAGAATTTATTGAAAGCTATTAAAGCAATTATATTTCATATTAAAAATGCATAACATCTTCAAACTTATATTGACAGAATAAAAAAGATGAAATAAATAAAACAAATATAACTTTAAAAGATATAAAAATTAAAACACATACAGATTAAAATAAGTAAAGAAAGAAATAAAAAAGAAAAGAAAACTATTTTTTTTTTTTTTCGAATGAAAAAACAAATACAACACAGCGTGCTGTAAAACTACACCACCAGATATCTTATTTTCACTTTAACTAGTGCCTAGCAGGTAATGTGCAGATTATCTAGGTAATTCGCAGATTACCTAGGTAATTTGAAAAATAAAACAAATTTCCTCACTTTAACGGATCACCCTAGTTAATGCGCAGATTACCTAGCTAATCTGCAGATTAACTGATTTCTGCACTTTAGCGGTAACATATACAATAAATATTTTAAACATGTAATAAAGTACTTTTGCGTTAAAAAAAAATTCTAAATAATTCATTGGCTGCATTCAAGTCGGTCAACAAACCAACCCACATACCTTACAAGTAAGAACCGAATAACAGCGTTTTCACCCGAAGAAACATATGTAATTGGCGGAGTAATATAGTTCCATATTTAAAGCGATTTATATAAAAAACAAGAGTTTTCCTGGAAAAAACGAAAACGTTACTAGATTCAGAAAGGTCCTATTAACAACATATATTAATTATATGAAAATCCTTCGAGCCGTTTTAGAGATATTTTTCAGAATTTCAGTCCATTACTCCAATCGTTTTCCCATTTTGGCTTTAAATTGAGATTCAGATCTCAAAACATATTGCAGGTAGAAATGTAAAATTTTCAGGATAGATTAAGACCGAAGATAAAAGATTATTTTAAAAATATCAGAACAAAATATGGTATATTTGCTGAGATATTAAGTGTCGGCTTTTACAAATCTCTTTGATGTCGAACTAGGCGTATATATGAGTTCGCAGCTTTCCGTCCGTTTGTCCTTCCGCTTGCGTCACTCGAAAAACTGCCGTTTTTCATGATATAAATATTTATCCAGAGTCTCTGTAATTTTACAGTAATTCTTAGTTAAAAGGGAACAATCGAGATTCTCAATCTTTATTCTGTATTTTTACCTAATTTTATTATTTATTTAAAATTAAAAATGACTGTTTCTACTTTAGAAAAAACATTCTAAGTCTGAAATATATTCTCACCAATAATTAATTAAATTAATATTAGTTATTATATATAAGTTTTTTAACATCTCCGTTTATTTTTCTCTGTAATTTTACGTAAGACGTAAGATAATACATTACACAGAGTTTTCTGTTGAAATTTTTAACAGTGTATATTAACGTGTTTTTTTTTTTTTTTTTTTTTGGGGGGGGGGGGGGGTCAATCATCGTTTGAAATTCCCTGACGTTACCAGATTCTGGCTAAAATATTTAAATTCCCTGACTATTCCAGATTTTCCAGGTAGCGTGGCAACCCTGTTTTACGAATCCAATATTTTCGTCTACTGAATATAGAAGAAAGTAAAAAGGTATCAATGAGAAATTTCGCCCATAATATATTAGAATTCTTCTGTATATCCCTGTAATAAACCTGATTTCAAAATAAAAAGCTTCAAGTAATATTCCTATATGATACATGACCTACATGTTTGGACATTTGCTAATACAGTAAAGCACCGTTTATACGTCTCTCGTTTATACGTCTTTTACATTTATACGTCCTTTTAGTGAAGTCCCGATTCATTCCTATTCATTTTAATGCAAAAATTCTTCGTTTATACGCCGCTAATATCGGTTATACGTCTTTTCCACTTTACTAAAATGCGCAAAATTTCTCGACCTGTCATTATTTTTCATTATAAATAAGACGGATTTTTCCTGAAAGCATCTTAAATGGAGGAACACAGGAAAGATCGGAGAATACTGATCAAAGAATCAATTGAATTCACAGCAGAATTTTTAATACTCATAGACAAGCAGCAAATCAGACAAACATTAAAAAATTTTAATGTTATTAAATAACTATCTGTATGGCCATAAATCGTATGCTTGTTATTAAAGATACGCAATACATATAATTAATGTTCAAAATGTGTTCATATAGTGCTTAAGATATGTAATATAATACTCAATATATGATATATGTAATTAGTCCAGTCATGCATTAATAGTAGGATTTTTCTCACTTTTTATAATAAATCTTTTATTATTATTATTATTTATTAGTTATTGTCTTAAAAGAAATATAATGTATATTTATTAACTTTAAAACTTATTAATTAGTATTTTCATATAAATTTTGCTTAAGTATCATTAAATTTATAGCATTCAAAGTGTTATTATTAAAATTTCGATTGTACGTCTTTTCCTTTTACGTCAGTCCCTTGAAAGACAGACGTATAAACGGTGCTTTACTGTATATATATATTTGAGTTATGCTGATAACAAGCGCGCAGACAGACAGACACAGACCAACAGATAAAAAGCTAATTTTCGAATTTGGAGACCTTAAAATATGTAACTTTATAGCAAACAGTTTCAAAAATCTGACCCCAAAACAATGCTTTCGCAATGCTCTTTTCATAACTACTGTTATCTCATTTATCAATTTTGGTACATTTATATGTTAGAAGTGATTTAGCCTTTCTATTACGTGATAAATGCCCTCACAGCAGCAACTGCCGGCACTCATAACTAGCAAATGCACTCAAATAAAAACAGTATAATGCATCATAATTAGCCTCTTATATATCACGTTTTATGCACAAACATGCGAGAGAATCGACATATCACCATTCCGTTCTCAGGAAAAATAACAGCATAGCAGATACTACTGGCCGATATGCACCCAAATTGAATCAGTATAATATTTCACAATGGCTTGTTTCTCAATGTTTCTCGAAACGTGTAAATCCATCGAAAACCCGAATCTATCAAAATTTTTAATGAATCCAATACTTTCTTCAGTTGAATACAGAATTAAGTGAAAACGTAACGTAGATAACAATCTGAGAGCCTGGCAAAATAATAGAAGAATGCGAAATTATAAATAACTCTATACACTGTTCTAGTTCTAATCTTTCATAACAGAAAATTTAGAAGGGTTTTTGGAAATGATTCTCTAATATCAATAAGGTCTAAACTAAACTAATTTCAAACGTGGACTTCTGGTTTGTTTATTTTAATTATCTGCGGCATAATAGTTTGTATAAAATTGGGTTTCTATATTTATAAAAATAGTTCAATGTTTGTTAATTCATCGTTAAATTAGTGGTAAGTTAATTTCACTTTTATCAGCTTAAAAATAAACTTAAAAAACTCATTAAACATTCCATCAGTTAATTTTGTGTTTTATTCATATTTCAGAGCTTAAAAAATAAATAAACAGACTCATGCATATTTAAAAATTATCGTAAACTGAATAATTTTAAGGGAAATTTTTGGTTCCAAGTTTACTTCCATAACCCTACTACCGTAGGTAACTGAAGTATTGTATTCGGTCCAAAAATTCGATAACTTGATTGACACGAAAATCCAAAATCCACTGAATCCAAAAAAAAGTAGTTATTGGCAATTAGTCAGTGTGTGTGTATGTATGTGGGGAATCTCCTGGCTATCATGCATCCGAAACTAATAAAAATAGAACTACGAAATTTCAGAATTGATACATGTCTGGTGTACAGATGAAATTCCCAAATTTTAGTGAAAATTAAAGTGGGACCGTAAGTCCATATCTCAAAAATGGCTCTAACGATTTTCTTCAAAGTTGCTATATAAACACTTTACTAAATGTCCTTTAGATCTCGGAAATTGGTGTTTAAAAAAATAACTTTACCTTTTTTTTTTTTTTTTTTTTAACATCCATTTACCCGACTACCGTAGGTAATGGAAGTATTGTATTCGGTATCTCAAAAACGGCTCTAACGATTTTCTTGAAAATTGTTACATAAAATCATTTTAAATATCCTTCCTCATGTATCACGTGGTTATTACAGGAAAATTAAAAGTCATCCTCTTTAGGTAAGCTCTGTTTTAAATCTCGTAAATTGGCGTTTCAAAAAAATCACACTACTATTTTTTTTTTTTTCTTTTCTTTTTTTTAACTCTTATATAAACCTTATGCATATAATACATGTAAAACAGTGGGTAATGGAAATTGTGTGGTTGTTTCACACCAGTTTTTTTGCTTTATCAGTATTTGAGTAAAGAAAGATTGCTGAATAATTCTGTGGAAAATTTTTGGTAATTTAAATATAAAATAACCTATATCAGTGCAGGATACTAGTTTGGGAATGTGTTACACATGTCAAGATTTTAGTAGGTAGATTGCACCGCATTTTTAAAAGTACGGAGTCAATAATATGAAAAATTGACCACCCCTTTCAGCGTCGATGTGATAATATCCCAGCCAGTGGCGATTCTACATTGAGGGCCAACGGGCACGGCCCCACCTAAATTTTTTCTCGATTAAAATAGTAATAATAATAATAATAATTTTGTTTTTTATAAATGTTCAAAAACATATATACAAAAATAACTACGTCTATCTAACTTTTTCTTAATCTTCTTTCATTATCATTTATTTGTCAATATATTTTTCCAGCTGTCACAAATCACTAATGACTGAGAGAGAGACCGCTACTTCCCTTTTCCTTATCTAATACAGCGGGCCGTTTTCATTCGGCCCGAAATTGGCGTGTTTATTTGTACAGTTTATTCTACTAGAAGATCGGTTAACATATTTGGCGACTAATTGCTTTATCAGTTTAAGCACGCTGTAATTTTCTGGTCGATGGGACAGCTGAGTCCTGCCCTTTGGAACAAAACTATAGGGAGAAAAACTATCTGTTAACCACAGGTAATATTTGGCGACTTCTGCATTACGTTTTTCTTTCTTTTTTTTTTTTCCCCCTCATTGATTTTTCGGTGAATTTTTTAGAGTTATATATGGCAGTTTAAAAAAAGAAATATGGTAATAGTCAAAAATATTTTCTAGACTAGCCTTTGAGATAAAAGCTTGCACAAGAATTTAAGACCTCTTTAACTAAAGTGTTTTGAATTTAAATGAGGGGGGGGGGGGAATAAAAATAATATGCGATTTTTTTTTTTTTTTCCTTCAGAATAGTGTATTAAAACTTTTATGTAAATAAATTGTAAAATTTTTTGATAAATAATTAATGGATTTGCATGGATAAATGGATTAAATAGCTGCATAAAATTGCGATTTATTATTAATATTATTATTATTAAAGGACTTTTCTTTTAAATGAGATTTTATAGAAACATCTGCAATGTTTCTTTTTTTCTTTATTTTCTTTCTTTCTTTCTTTCTTTTTTAAGATGGTAGCCCGTTTTATTTCTTTATTTATTGAAAGTTAATTTAAATTATCTAAAATCAAGTGAGAAACATGTTTTTTTTTTTTTTAATATGTATCCACATTACATTAATCATGACTTTCTAAATTCCAATAGATAAGAAACATGAATATAACACTTGAAATTCTATAATTAAAAGATTTAGGGATATAATTAGCGTAAGCTAAATAATATTACACTCTGAGACATCTGAATTTATATTTTAATGGTGTGTAGTGTTAAGGTTAAAGCCAGTTGACTAAAAGAGGTTCCTAGACCTGAGTCGTGTACTCTCTGTAGAAATTTTCTCTAAGTGCTACATAGCCCTTTTTATTTGAGTTTTGGAGAAAACCATAGTAAACTCCAAATGTATATGTCGACGAAAGCGATCTGGTATCGAACTTGGCAGTTTCCGTCTACTAGCTTCCAGATATTTAAATTTTGATACTCCATTGATCAGAACATTGCAGAAGTTTTCAATTGTATTTATAAAACTTTAATTTGTGATAATTTTATGCAATGTTTTCCATAGTGTTGAATTTAAGATTCGCCATCAAATAATAATAATAATAAATAAATAAAATAAAATAAAATAAATAAATAAATCCGAAATTTCGTTTTACATCCCATTTTATTAATGTTTGTTTTCATGTTTCAATAATGAATAGTATTAAAGTTAAATTACGCATCATACGATGGATCGGGCCCCACCTGTGAAAAATTGTATGAGCCGCCACTGATCCCAGCTAATTTTAATTCTCAACTGCAAAAACTCGTTCCGAAAATTAAAAAAAAAAAAAAAAAAAAAAAAAACTTTAATAATATAGAGGAAAAACTTCATTTATTTCTTCTCTTTTAGATTTGTTAGTAAATTCTAGAAACAGCTTTTTTTTTTTTTTTTTTTTTTTTTTTTTAACTTTCTCTTACCGTTAAGGCAGAGAAAGTACTGTTTTTGGGTGAAATTTTCAAAATTAAGTTTTTGTTATATTTACACGTTTTGAGGTCCCCTGAATCCAAAAATCATGTTTTTAGCGGTTGACCTGTGTGTGTGTCCGTCTGTTATCAGCATATCTCAAAAACAAATTATAGCAGAAAGTCCAAATTTGGTATTCTAAATGTGCATCATATAGGGATACTACACTAAACTTTTCGTGGAGATCAAGAAAATGGTTCGTGTACAGGGACATCCAAGAGAATTCAAATACATTACGTCTATGGAGAAAATTGCAGATAAGTAGAGTTTAGCATCTATAGACTGCACTAAACCAAATGAAACGAATATATATTTTTTATATGCGTAAAAACATGTTTCATGTATAATATAGTATAGAAATCATTCACTGTTCGTTTACAGGGCTACACAAATGAACTGGATTATAGTATGACAATACTTGAAAATTGATGGAAGTGTTCAGGTTGTGCCGTATTTTATTAATATGGGATTATATTTATGTCCTCCACGTGATGTATACATAACTTTTAGAAGATATACAGGACTGCCAATATTTAAGCCATAACATTCTTTTTTATTATTAGTGGAAATGCTTTACTATGTCCAGGAAATTTGCTCAGGAATTGAAATTAATTTCTCATAGCCATATAGTAAATGTTTTTTTTTTTTTTTTTTTTTTTTTTTTTTAGCTAAATATTCATCGCTTGGTTTTTTGTATAATTAGACGTTTTGAGGTTTCATGAATACCAAAGTCAAGTGTTTAACATTTGACTTTTGTCTGTGTCTGTTAGAATAAATTAAAAACAAATAATTTCAGGCGATTCAAATGTTGTATTTTGAAGTTAATGTGTTTGTTACTAGAAAAATTTGATCCAGATTGATAAGTTTCAAGGACTGTTGCTGTGAAAGTTGTCTCAATTTTAAATGAACTTTTGAATTTAATAACAGATTCGAATTCTATATAAATGTATGTACAGTAATGGAACGGGGAGTTGAAGGGCGGTACCCCCCCCCACACACACACACACAGAATTACTTCTCAAATAAAGCTGCCCCGAGGCCTAATTTGAATTGTTTTAACGTAGGTTTATGTAACAGTACTTGTTATCTTACCTCTTAATCTCCAATCTGTATTTATAGTATTAAATTTCAGGGTAAGAGAAAGTCGTGTGATTGACACACCAGATTATTTTCTATGATGAGCGAAATTACCTTGTCCCTTAAAAGGCTATAACAAATTAGTCGTGGTATTTATACCATTTCGAATAGGTAACATATCAGAGTGATTTTGAAAAACATATCCGTTTTAAGGCATTCTAATTAAAATATTTAGGGAAACTATTGCGAGGAAAGAGAGAAAATAGATAGAAAGAAATAGTAGTAGAGAGAAAATAGTACTGATAGAGAGAAAATAGTGAAAAGGAATTGCATAAGTAAGCAAAAATAAAAGTTAATTGAAAGTTAAATAAAATAAACTAATATAAAATATTACTTCATGATTCTAGTGAATTAAAAATTAAACAACTAAAGCAACATATTGAATTGCAGCATCAATTTTCAGAGTAATCACAGGAAAAATTTCGGAGAAATGCGAGTATTTCCTAACATTGTCTTTCATCAGCAATCTTATAACAGTGGAAAACTTCGTGATTTACAATCCGATATGTGTTACGAGATTTATCAACCTATTTTTAGAGACAACACCGAATAATTTATTTTTGTTTGGAGAAAAATCTTTCAACAATCATAAAACGCAAAAATGTTGAAGAATTTATCAACTTAATCAATTTTCGTTCTCACCCAAACGCAGCCTCAAAAAATGAATAGATTAAACTTTAAGCCGATTCAAAATTAAAATATTAGAATCCTTTCCCATTTGGAGACGAATGATATAATAGCGAGCAAAATATATTTTTTACTTTCTTCTATATTCAATAGAAGAAAGTATTGGATTTGTAAAAAAATTTGACTTCCAATTTCCAATTGGTTTACACGCTTTGAGACGTCCAGAACACGATTTGACTAGTTTTAGAAAATGTCTGTTTGTGTATATGACAAAAGTTTTGTGGCGACTGTATCTCAAAGTACTGCACAGAATTGCATATAAATTTATATGCAGATGCACCTTGACATAAATTAGTGCCCATCAACTTTTGGTGCCAATCATTCAACAAATAGCGCTGCTATTCAGCGATTTAAGGAAAGGATTTAGCTCAGGTTCTATTCCGTAATATTGAACAAACTTCATATGTGAAAAGGTCACCATGAGATTTTATGCTGATTCAATCAGGGTGCATATCGGCCGCTAGGTAGCGCTGCTATACTGCAATTTTCGCCGAGAATGGGGAGGATGTCATCGGCATGGTAAAAATTTATTTCCGTTGAACATTTAGTGTAATACTGAGATGAAAATCATCATGATGGAAAAAAATAATTTGTAATGCGTGAATTTGTATAGAAAAATATAGAAGAAAGTTTTGTGATGGCCAGAATATACTAGTTAGTAAATGTCTGTCTGCCTGCGCGTGTAACACAATTTTGCGGCGACTGTATCTCAAGAACTATAGCACAGAATTTCATACAAACTGGTATGTAGTTCCACCTTGACATTAATTAATCCCCCCGTGGCAGAAACACGGCGACACGGCGACAATGTCGCAGAAACAGAAATGCTCTTGCAGAAAGATTTTACTAAAGTCAAATAAATTTTGACATTGTGTTAAAAAAAAAAAAAAAAAAAGAGAGAGAGAGAGAGATAGAAAGAAACTCAAAGAATGGTTTATAAACTTCTGCAGAACAAATTTTCGTTTCTGCAGATACGATCGCCTCAGTCCTGAATAAGGAAAGGAGATAAAGCGGATGCAACTCACTTGTGGTAGCTTTGATACGACATGCATTAGCGATTCGTGATGCGATGCGGTGATATGATACGGTGTATCGACTCTTTTCACTGGTAACCTCTTCATATCGGAACTTCATTTTCGTGTCTCGAAACTTTGTTTTCGCGCCGCGCCTGCCGTTCGTGTCGTGTGTATTTATTGTAGTGCAAAAAGATGTTTTTTCGAAAGAATGGGGCTTTGCGACCATTTTCCGAATTTCATATTTGATGCATTTTCAGAGTCATGCATAACAAAATAGCTGCATCCAGTGATTTT
Organism: Salticus scenicus; assembly: GCA_963930645.1. Classification (NCBI taxonomy): domain Eukaryota; kingdom Metazoa; phylum Arthropoda; class Arachnida; order Araneae; family Salticidae; genus Salticus; species Salticus scenicus. The sequence continues at coordinate 232,681,477 of OZ005658.1, forward strand.
TTTTTTTTTTTAATAAGTGCGTGTAAAGATTTTCATACATTTTCTGATTTACGCGCGACAAATTAGTTTTATCTAGTGATTTTTTTTTTTCTTTAATGTATGCGAAGCGAGCATACGTGCGTAGTAGTAAATACACGTAAATTTTTAAAAGCTGCATTAATTTTAATGTTTGGTTCAAACTATGCAATACATTTCACAAATATATACAGAAATAAGTCTATGGGGAAATTTGTAACGTCTGTAATTATACGCAAAATAAAAAATGAAGCTGAATGCTTACCTTGCTTCAAAAAATAGAAAATTAAGAAATTAATCTTAAAAATACTTTGAATTTTAGCATTTTATATGTAGTAAAAGATCTTAGCAATAAATATTAATGGGTATCTTAAGTTATAAAACTGGTAACTTTTCTAATTTTTTTCATTACTAATCATTAATTATTTTTATTGTGATTAAAATTTTAGCTTTAAATTTTGTTCATTAAGCATATGAAGTCGTTAAAAAAATTATTAATTTATTTTACAAAAATACGCTTATCACTAGTTTCCACAGCTTGTTCATTTCATTTTATAAACATTTGAATGTATAATTTTTTTTTTTTTTTAATTGAAGTATTGCAAATTAAATAGTTATTTTGAATAAAAATCAAGCCAAATGTTTTGTTGAATATCTTTTTTTTTTTTTTTTTTTTTTTGGTAGGCAAAAGTAACTTTATCTAATGGTAGTTGCTTTGAATAAATACTAATTAAACAGCAAATGCTTTTATTTATTTATTTTTATTTACTTATTCGTATAGACATCAATATCGAATATTATTTTTAATTGATTTATATTTATTTCATTCATCTCCAATCATTATTTTCTATTATAGATTTTAGCCATGAAATTTGTTATATTTCCCATTTCAACATTTCTTTAAACATTAAATATTTCACTTGCCTCAATCTTTATGAAAATATTTTGACTATGCTTTGTCTATAATTGTGATACTTAGATCTTGTATTCTGTTTTATTTTATGTATTTAATTGATGGTACAATTATGCATTCTGAATTCTTTAAAGCCAAATCATATTTTTTTAGATTTCAAATACACATCTTCATGCTTTTTGTATAGGATAATATAAAAAATGAATCTTGTGTATTAGAATGTTATCTTGCATCTTTCTAATAATCTCAAAAACTATAAATGTTGTAAATTATTTATAATGTGTTACTGCATTTTGTGGTTTGAATTCATTGAATATTTTATAAAGAACATTGTATATTAATGTCAACAAAAAAACAGAAGCAATTAAGATCAATAGATTTATTTTCACCTTTCTTAAAAAAAAAAAAAAAAAAAAAAAAAAAAAAAAAGAGTATATTCTTGCAATAGTGCAGATATATGCATTTGTGCCTAGTTAAAATATAAATATATTAGTTATACTGAATATTATTTACTATTTAAAAACTAGTTGGCATAGGTGGACTCTGCTCAGTTCCCCATCATATTTATGTTCTCATAAATTTCTAGTGCGAGACATATTATAATCATGTTAAAAGAAATGAATTTGACCAAAGCTTGATGCAGTGACAGAATGAAATCCCCGCCTAATAGGCTATCCACCGTTCACTTCGATATATTTATCTTATTCTAATCTATTAATTTATTTTATCAGGGTCAATTCTGCTGTTTAGTTTTCATGCTACTATTTCCAATGCAATAATCCTCTAAATTCATATTTATACATGAAAAATTTACAATTTCGCTATGTTGATAAAATCGTAAATTACGAATAATTTACGAAATTTTCCTATTAGAAAATTTCTATTCAATCATGCTCAAACAAATATCATAAATGTAATTTTGAAGTTGTCTAATGTATTTATAATCCTCAAAATGTAAGTTTATGCTCAATTTTGCCTTATTCTGACATGTTAAGTAAATCGTAAATTCCAAATAACTTACGAATTTTTTAAATTGTAAAAATCATAGTCAATGATATTCATGCCAGTATCCAAAATAATATTTAAAAAGTGGTTTGACATCTTTCCGATGAAAATATCCCTCAAGATTGACGTTTATATGAAATTTTGCTCTATTCTGCCATGTTAAGTTTCCAATAACTTACGAAATTTTTATATTGGAAAATTCATTGTCAGTGATATTCATGCCAGTATCCTAAATAACATTTCAAAAGTAGTCTGACATCTTTACGATGAAAATATCTCTCAAAATTGTCGTTTATGTGAAATTTTGCCGGATACTGCCATGTTAAGAAATTCGTAAATTTCCAATAACTTGCGAAATTTTAAAAGTAGCATATTTATAGTTACTGATGTTCATTCCGGCATCAAAACTGATATTTTAAAACCGGTTTGACATTTTTACAGTAAAACGTTTCCATTTAATGCACGTTTAAGTGAAATTTTGTCCTATTCTCCCATGTTAAGAAAATCGTAAATTTCTCATAACTTACGAAGTTTTTTAATTCGAATGTTGCAAAGAAATAGGGGTTCTTGCCAGTATCGAAAGTAATATTTTAAAACTGATCTGACCTCTCTGCGATCATTTGTTCGTGAGATATCATGTTAACAGACTAACAGACAACCGGACTAACACACTAACGGACTGACACACTAACGGACTGACCCACTGACCCACTAACAGACACCCTACAGACAGACACCATACAAATTTTGTCATTTTCGGATTCCTCACACCTGAAAACGTATAAAAAAGTCAAAAAACCAAGGTCGAAATTTTTCACGGTTACCTAAGTTCCCCATACCTATAGTACGATGGGAACTAATAATGTATTTTGAATTCGTAAATGTTAACTTTACAAACTATTCCTGCAGAAAGATTTTGGTGTTGATGTAGCTTGTCGCAGAAAGCATGATAAATTTCTGCCACAGGGATTAATCCTATCAATTTTTAGTGAAAATCGGTTAAAATAAAGCGCTGCTGTTTTTGATTTATTTTAATTTTTTTAACATGGCGGTATGGGACGAAATTTCGTGTAAATAGGAATAATTCGAATTATGTTCACTGAATCCTTATGAAACTAAGAATTATTTGTAACAGTTATAATCAACTAGGGGGGGGGGGGAATTGTACGTCGAGTATCACTTCTCTCCTCCCCCCCGGGGGGGGGGGGATTCTCAACTTGGGTACCTATCAAAGGAGCACGTCAATACCTATAAAACAAATCATTAAACCATTGATTTGTTATAATTTAAAATAAAGTTATCATTTATTTTTATTTTCTCTTATTTTTAACAAAACTTAACCAGGAAAAAAAAAATTAAGATGTCATTTTACAGAGCACAAAGTTGACTTTCTTTGTATATCTAATGTTATAACTTCTCTCGGGTGAAAATCATCTGCATTCATCGTGGAAGATAAATTTTAATAAATAATCATTTTATTAAATTATTTGTACTGAGTGAATTCGTATAGGAAAATATATGAAAAATAAAATCTTTTTGTAAAAAAATAGAATCGATTAAAAAAAGCAACTATTATTCAAACAATTAAAAATAAAATGAAAATTGGCATAAAATGAAATTGCAAATTGCACCTAGAAGTATAAAATAAATTCTTTCGCCAAACAACATAAACACTACGGATTTCTTTTAAGACCGATAGTTACAAACGCTGTTGTCTCAAATAATCCATCTTCATAGTTTCCTTTATTATTTTATCACTGTATACAATTGGTCCATTAGTAACATAGTTATCCACGTAGATCAGTAAACATTCTTCGCAATATAATGTTTCTACGAAGTTACACGAGTTTTCTTTTCAAACTTTTGCAGCTTACGAAATCTTCATTGTTTATTTGAATCAAAGTAGTTTTCGGCTATGTTTAGCACACGTCAAAGTGAGATGTTATTTTAAACAGATACTGATTTTTGTATTGAATAAAAGTAACACATTTTAATTAATTTTGCGCTGACTTCAAAAGTTATGAATAATTGTAGTGTTTATGTTGTTTGGCGAAAAAATTTATTTTATACTTTTAAGCGCAATTTGCAATTTTCTTTTATTTTTAGTTGTTTGAATAATGGTTGATTTTTGGAGTCGGTTCTATTTTTTTTTTTTTTTTTTTTTTTTTTTTACAAAAAGATTTTATTTGTTTCTTTTCAGTGAAAATGTATTCATACAGCAGAACATGAGAAGACGTTCGATGGCAATTTCACTTATCGCAACCAGCAACAAAAGTGACACAACTTAAAAAATGGCAATTTCAAGTTTATGTCACTGAAATTTATATGAAGTCACCCCCAAAACACGTTACATCTAAATCTAGAAAATTATCCACTTCAGAGACAGTTAAAAGTGTGAAAACGAACTTTTGTTGGCACCTGTAATTTTTTTATGAATCTTAATGAAATCATAATGGGACCTGCCACAGGCCAAGAACTTAGAAAAAATATTAAAATCGGAGCAACGAAGTTATAAACAAACAACAACAAAACACATGATTTCTTTTCAGAATCTCCTCCTTTTGAAATCGATTAAAAACGACTATGCGCTAATCGATGTGACCGCTTACAGTGACTGTACTTTCAACTTTATATAGCATACATGTCACCCGCTGCGTTACAATGCGTGCAACGTAGTTCAAGTGTGCAGAGGTCGATCCAGGCAAAAATTGGGTCCTCTTTGCTGTCCCTTCACAAAATTCCACACCATAAAAGGGGTCCCTTCACAAAATTCTAGTCCATAAAAGGGGACCCTTCACAAAATTCAGATTTATGAAATGAGCCCTTCACAAAAGCGATTTTTTTCAAAAGTGTTTCCATGTTTTCTGTATTATTTTTAATTAATTGGTTCAATGAAACTACGTTAATTTGATATTAAACATTATTTAGAGTGGCAGTTAAAATGAAAGGTTTTATACGCGATTTTTTTTTTTTCCCCACAAAAATAAATAAAAATTTCACAAAAAGGGGACCCAAAATTTAAAACCTGGATCAACCCGTGGTGTGTATAGTGTAAGCTGACCAAATGTCCCCATTTTCTGGAGACATCTGGAGACTTTCTTTATTTTGAAGGCATTTTTCTAAGTTTTAAAAATTGTAGAAAGTAAATTATTAATCAATAATACTTTATTACTTTCTCTTACCCATAAGGTAGAGAAAGTATTGTTTTTGTGTCAAATTTTCGAACGCGAGTTTTTGTTATATTTACATGTTCTGAGGTCCACTGAATACGAAAATCATGTTTTTAGCAAATGGTCTGTCAGTGTGTGTCTGTCTGTTATCAGCATATCTCAAAAACAAATTAAGGCAAAAAGTTCAAACTTGGTATTCTAAATGTGTATCATATAAGGATGCTACACTAAACTTTTCGTTAAGATCAAGCAAATGGTTCGTGTACAGGGACACTCAAAAGTATTCGAATACATTACGTCTATGGGGGAGTATAGTTTATAAGGTAAGTAGAGTTTAACATCTATAGACTGAACAGGGGTACGAAGTAATCACTCAACCAAGCCTGCGCAACATCTATAGACTGCACTAAACCAAATGAAACGAATATATATTTTTTGTAATAGAGATAGTCAACAGGGCAAAAAAAAAAAAAAAAAAATGTGTATGTAGGAGCCTCGCCTCCCCCCTAGGGGGGAAGTCCCCCCCTCAAGGGGAGAAAATTTTCATGATGGGTATCTTTCAAAAGAGCTCGCCAATACCTTTAAAACGAATGGTTGAACCATCGATCTGCGATAATTTAAAACAAAGTATTATTATTATTTTTTTTTTATTGAGAATAAAATGGACTTTTTTTTTTATATTTAGTGTTACACTACTTCTCTAATATGGAAATCGTCTGCATTATCATAAAAGATAATTTTTTTAAATAATAATTTTAATAAATTATTTTTTTAAAAACAGAATTATTTTTTAATAGCTAAATTAAATTCTATATAAACGTAGGTGCATTAATGAAACGGGGGGTTGAGGGGGGCAGATCTTACCTATTAATCTGCAACCTGTATTTATAGTATTAAATTTCAGGGTAAGAGAAAGTCTTGTGAGGGACACACCAGATTATTTTTAGTCCTTATTTATTTGAAATGAAAAAATACATGCGTAATTGGATAATCGTAGCAATTTTTAACGATTCTCTATGATAAAGGTACTTTGATCTGGTCAGCCTAGTATAGTGTAGGAAATTTCGTTCAAACATATGCACGTTTTAAGCATTATATTTTTACTATCGATGTCTACAAACTGTCTTTTCATACAAACCGACTATGCTCTTCCAACTTTGCAATTCACTCCCCCACCCCCACCCCATCTTAAACCGTTTAAAAGATAAGAGAGTTAATTCCGCTGTTTTCCACCAGGTGGCGCTGTAAGCGGTTGAATCTCGTAGCGCACGGCCACTTTACTAGACCTACATACCACTTTTATGACTATAGCTGCAGCCATTAAAAGAGTTGGGACTGACTTTTGTGGCCACCTTGCATTTTCCTTAGATCGTAAAGATATTACAATCGGACCTATTTCAGACCAAGACCTTTACAACAAAACAAAAAATTTCAAAATCGGAGCAGCCGTTCAGAAGTTGTGAGCTAACAAACTAAAAAAAAAAAAAAAAAAAAAAAAACATATGGTTTGAATTGAGAATCTCCTCTTTTTTGAAGTCGGTTAAAAAGTCTTGTGATGGCCATAAAAAAAACTACTTAAATTAAAATTTAAGTAGCATGCTGTGGCCATCACAAAACTTTATTCGACATCATTCCATATATGCTACCACATTATTTTCAATTGGGAATAGGGCATAACATTATTATTAACAATATTAACGAAAGTAAAAATCGCCAACGAACTAAAACTGATGGGTCAAAATAAGTTCAAATTTCCCTCCTTTCCCCCTTCATCAATAAGTATTTTTGATTATACACATTTCTGAAAACAACAAGTTTGATGAACTAAGGTAGTTAGTTACTCACAGTCACACTTATCAAATGGTCAACAAAAGCTTTTTATCACTATTTATTTCTAAAACTCAAAACTGATGAAAGACTAACCAATCGACCTACTTTCTGTAAATTGGCGATCGCTTTTATCCCTTTAATTCGGTATGGGTCATCACCTCCAAACAAAAACAATTTGTCCTAATATTTTGAGATAAAAGAGAAGATAGAATTAACAGTTTGTATCCACATTTCCTCTTTATATTTCTTCAGGTTTTTTTCCTTTAAATTCTTTCATTTATTAAAACTGAGGACTATTAGTCTCAATCTACAGATTTTTACTATACCAGTTTTACGATAGTTGGATATTCATCGAAATCGAAAATTTATTATAAATACAATTGAATAATTTAAAAGTGATGTTATAATTTGAAAAAAAAAAAAAAAATAAATAAATAAATAAACTAATAGTCCTCCGTACTAAACTAAATTCTGTTTTTGCCAGAATTTCACCATTTTTTTTTTTTTTTTTTTTTTTTTTTAAAGAAAAGAAAATTAATAATAATCAGTTTCGAAAGAGACAGTATGGAAAAAGTTTTTTTTTAATAATTTTTAATTAGGAAATAAAAAGCGCGCATGCAAAATGAAATAAAAAATAAAATAAGATTTATAAATGGACAATATTTAAGCTACGTGGACTCAGTTCAGTGATATAAGAAGAAATGACGACATTAGTTTAATGAGATTAACTTTTTTTTTTTTTTGTACGTGTTACATAATCTCAGGAAAAATTATATTGCAAACGTACACTAAGCGACAAAAAAAAAAAAAAAAAAAAAAAAAAAAGCCGCACTTGGATATTTTCCTTTTCACCTTCTACAACCACCAATTTTATCGTTTAAAAAGCAAATTTTTGAACAGATTTTATTATGTTGTCCTCCACATACACTTTAGCTTTAAGTCCAGTGTTAAAAACAAAATGCAACTGTCAGTAAAATTGGAATTTTAGAAATTATTTCAAAAATGGTAAGAACAAGGCAGTTAACGATGCCACAAAAAAGTATAAATTTTTGAATGAAAATCAAAAAATATTTTAATACATGAGATGGCAAAATAATTAAATGTTAACGAAATATTGGTAAAAGGGTTTTTAGCAAGATATAAAATTTTTTGGCCGTTTAAACTGGAAATTTGATTTTAGGCGAACATGTTGCTCATCCAAGCGAGATGACCGTAAGTTAAAAAGCCATTGCTTATAAAATCGGTTTATATTACATTTAGAACATAAGAGATTCAGAAAAAGTGTTTTGCAGCATAATTTCTGTAACTACAGTGCAGCAACTATTAAATATAGCAGGTTTAAATCAGAGAAAATTTGAAAAAAAGTCATTCTTAGTGAAAAGAATTAGATAAGCAAGACATCAGATGGCTAAAAAAATTAAAAAATGATTAGTTAAATATTGGGCTGAACTGGTTCTCTCTGATGAGTCAAGTTTAAATTATTTCGAGTTAAAAAAAACAAGCAGATCTGGTAACGAAAATGTGACCGACTTAATGAAAATCGCACTTTTAAAACAGTGACACATCCTCCGTACATTATGGTACGGAGGTGCATAACTTTTCAAACAGCCGGGCAAATTTTTATGCTCAAGGAATTAACTCGGAAATAAAACACGGCTATCACAAAAGTGGTGCCTGGCCGATTATCTTGGAGGTATCTTGGACATTTCCACAAACAGCATTTCAAGAGGATAATGCGCCTTACAACACGGCGTCTGTGGTAAGTTTATTCAATTCAAATTGTCAAAATTTCCTATCCATTCCCAAGAGCACCTATAATTATTAAGTAATCACACCTTTTTTTACTCTAAGTTAAATCCCACGAAGGATATAGTAAAATTTCTTCCTTACCAGACATGGAAATGTCCTAATCGCGATCCGCTCGAAAATGTTTCGTCTATAAAAATACGGGGGAGAGGGGAGAGGATTCGATATTTGCAGCCAACAACTCTACCAGAACTAGAAAAATTATTTGTGATATTTCGCACATTCAAATTTCTGAGATTTATATTAAAACACTGTATAAAACTATGCCATTGCGCATTAAAGGAGTAATTCCACATAAAGGTGGAATTAACCCAATGCAGAATACATATTTTTGATAAAAAATTGCTTAGATCTAACAAATAAATAGTTTATTTCATATATGAAAATATAACTTGTTTATTTCATGTAATAAATAATAATAGAATACAAAATGTATGGTTATTGCATTATATTTAAAAAAAAAGTTTTCTGTAGATTTTTATAAATTACTTCGTAGAGTGTAAAAAAAACGAATTATTACATAGAAAATGTACATAGGTATCATTTCATCCCTTTGGCATTATGCAAACATGACAGTTTTATTTGTTTCAACGATTAATTTTAAAGTTATTAGAAACAAAGGTGCAAGTCATTTTTTCTGCAGTGAGGGTTTTTTTTTTTTTTTTTTTTTTTTTTTTTTGTCGCTTAGTGTATATTAGGTTTATTTTCTTACATGAAATATGTATAGTTTTATTAATTAAAGTATAAAAGAAAGATTTAATCAAAGTAATAGTTCAATTTTGTAGATGGAGTTTAAGATATTTGAACAGTTGTTAAAATACTTAATTTTTGTAATAAATGTAAAAATTGCTTTAAAAAAAAGGTGTTATATATATGTATATCAGGGTTGGCAGGTTTTTGACGCATGACAGTTTTTGACAGTTTAAACTGTCACGTCAAAAACCCTTTGTCAAAAACCTTATGTCAAAAACCTCAAATTTTACATTTCTTGGTATATTTTAACAATGAAGTAGTCATATTTAGAGAAATAAAATAATGTAGTCTTAAAAAAAGTGGTTAGTTTGTAAGTTTCCCGTGATAAAAATAATTTTTAGAATTGTATTATCTGTTTCCTATGAATGCCAATTATTTCTGTTTAGGTTTAAAAAAAATACAAAATACAAAAATTTGAAAATACAAATTTGTCTGTTCTAAGGTGAACTACTTATTGCACATTAACTTATCAAAAATTTTACGAAGTCTTGTTTTTAAAAAGTAAACAAAACTCTTCTAAATATATACTGACTGATAATTAAAAGGTGCCGTAAGTATTTTATTCCAATGAATAAAATTACTGTGTAATATTGCATCATTTTTTCCTTTTGGGTTATAATCAATATTAATAGCATGTTTTAATTTTATATGATTAAAATTTTTTTAGGTATTGCATGATTAGATGAACTAAATTTTTAATATGAATTATATAATGCAATTTTTAATTATTTTTAATGAAGAGGTTAATGGAAAGCATATCTCTCTTTTGTGAATTAATGTCTTAAAAGTATGAAAATTTGCATTTTATGCATTGAAATGTAATATTAAATACATTAAAACCCGATATTAAATAATACATTAAAATTTCTCAAACTGTATGTAAATAAAAATAAGTAAATATCCTTCACTTTTTAAAATTGATCGCATCTAATTAATTTTTAATTTTATATCTTAATTTCACATTATTATAAGTTTAACAACATATTCTAAAATATCTGGATATTACTTTGCGGATTCATCGATATGATTTAATTTTTATAAAAATATATTTGAATGCTAAAAATTTTCATTGAAATTTCAGCATTTAGCATAATTTTAAAAAGTAACCTATCATTGAATTCCCAAACTAAGTAATAACCAAATACGTTTAGTTTCTATTTTTTAATCATGGTGTTAAAGTGAGAAGGAGGAGCGGGGGGGGGGGGGGGGGGGGCACAAAACTTTTAAAATTAATTTTTTTTTTTTTTTTTTTTTTTTATAAAATTTAGTCAGTTTTAAAGAATTTTTAATATGCTTAATTGTATTACAAGTATAATTTACCATATACATATGCAAAGCTCTATGACAATTTACAAAAAAAAAAAAAAAGATTTATAAACATTTACTCTCCTCTTAAAACAATGCATAAATATGTTTCCTAAAATAAACATTTATCTTTTTCTGTATATATATATATATATATATATATATATATATATATAACCAATGTTAACTTATATACTTAGTACACTGCAACTTAATAATATGAATACAATTATTTTACGTTACAATTTCCACATGACATATGGTTTTCGACAGTTTTTGACGTCAAAAAACCAACCCTGATGTACGTATATATATATATATATATATATATATATATATATAATATCATGAAAAACGGCAGTTTTTCTAGTGACGCAAGCGCAAAAACAAACGAACGCCACGACACTCAGCGGAAACGGAAAAACGAACGAAAACTGCGACACTTATATATACAGGAATTTTAAGATCAAAGTAACCGCTGAAAGCCGACACTTAATATCTCAGGAAATATGGGAGGTTATGTTCTGATATTTTCAAAATAGACTTTCACCTTCTGTCTGATCCTACCCTGAAATCGCTACATTTCTGCGTGCAATATATTTCGAGATATGAATTGGCTCATTTAAGTTGTAAATGGGCGGCGTATGTAAGGAACAAATTTTTCTCGAATATGGCTCGAGCGAATTTAGTTTAATTTATATATGATATTAATCGCTTTTATCTGATGTGCCTGACATCTCCCTTTTCCCTAGGAAAACTCTTGTTTTTTTTATAACTCAGTTTAAAAATCGAACTATTTTTTACTCCGAAAATACCGTGATGCGGCAGTTTCGCGGACGAATTTCTACTCTTCCATCTGAAATACTGAATATCAAATAATCGTTTTGGCTCCATCTATCGGGAAGCGTAAAAAATAAACACAAAAAATAAAAATAAAATATTTTTCTTTTTTTAATATATATATTAAATGAGTTATTTATTTAGGTACTTGTATTTTATATGACATTTGTTTATCAAAAATATTCTTTGTATTTACATTGTTTTCATGCTGATACGTTGTTAACTTTCAAAATTGGTTCTATTTTAAAAGGTGATTGCAACAACAAAAAATTTTTCCTTTATTTTCATAAAAATGACAAATAATATGATAATCATATCCAAATATTTGTAATTTTTTCAAAATTAGGTGATAAATCACTTAAACTACGGATTGAAAAAATTCTTAAAACAGAATTTGAAAATAATTAATTTGCTCATTAAGTTTCTAGTATATATATAATATATAAATTACAAAATGTTAAGCTATAATAAAATTTTGAATAGATTAAGATTTTTTTTAAATTAAATTCATAACAAACTATACTACTTAAATATTTACCAGTATAAAATTTTCACTTTTTAAAGATTTTTCTATTATTATTTATTTTTCTCTTTTAAATCAAATCTATACCTAAAAAATTATAATAAGAAATAAATATAAATAAGAAATTTTTGTCATTTTTAAAATGTACTATATTATGCCTTTGTAATGTTGCATGTGTCCATCTTTTTTATCACTTTTTATAAAATTTTGAAATTTTATTTAGTTTGTTATTTTGTTCGAGTATGACCTATAAAACAACACTTTTAATGCAGTGTTATAACTCATTACCATGCTCCTTTAATTTTGCGTTTTGATCATTAACCCCTAAAAAGTAATGATATCAATACAAAAAACCCTTAACGGGTTAAAAGTTTGTGACGCAGCACTGTACTTTATGGCTATAAGAATTAGAAATACGGGTCTTAAAAATAATGATATCAAATTTTCAGTGACGCTTTGATATTAATTAAATTATACATAGATTTTCTTATTTGAATTTGCTTTTTCCTTTTATTTATATTTACAGTGTAAAGTTATTTTCAACATAAAATAATATATAGCATTTACTCATTGATACCTTTCCATTCACATCTCTTATACTATGAAAGCATGTGTTTTAAAAGAAATTATATGAAATTCCAGTAACGCAGTGGTGTTACATTAAGTGATTTGTTTTTAAATTTCTCTGCAATTATTTTGTTTTGCATATTAAAGTATATGTGCACATTGAAATATTGCTTTTAATTTTCAAATACGCTGTCAAATATATTACTTTCATTAAGCTTATATTATGTGCTGAAATATATTTATTTCAATGAATTATTCTATCTTTTGCGTCACGCCATCCAAAACTGTAAGTAAAATATATGGAAATGTTTACTTTGTGTCATTTCATCCAAATAAATTGAAAATGCATGCAAATAGATATCGTGATGCAAAGAAAAAAACTGTGAATTTTTTTTCAGTTTTGGATGGCGTGACGCAAAAGATAGAATAATTCTTTGAAATAAATATATTTCAGTACATAATATAAGCTTAATGAAAGTGATATATTTGACAGCGTATTTGAAAATTAAAAGCAATATTTCAATGTACACATATACTTTAATATGCAAAACAAAATAATTGCAGAGAAATTTAAAAACAAATCACTTAATGTAACACCACTGCGTTACTGGAATTTCATATAATTTCTTTTAAAACACATGCTTTCATAGTATATAAGAGATGTGAATGGAAAGGTATCAATGAGTAAATGCTATATATTATTTTATGTTGAAAATAACGTTTACACTGTAAATATAAATAAAAGGAAAAAGCAAATTCAAATAAGAAAATCTATGTATAATTTAATTAATATCAAAGCGTCACTGAAAATTTGATATCATTATTTTTAAGACCCGTATTTCTAATTCTTATAGCCATAAAGTACAGTGCTGCGTCACAAACTTTTAACCCGTTAAGGGTTTTTTGTATTGATATATATACACACACACAAATGGCTGACAAAGTAATGTGAACACTTTCGCTTTTTTTTATATTTTATTTTGGTTTTCATTGAAGTTTTTTAGAATTTCTTAAACACTTCATTTGGACTCAATGGCACGCTTCACCTGTCATCGACAGCAAACTAACGCCTTGTTATTCTATCTAGAATTTGTAAGGCAAATTACTCATTACCTAATGAATTTAAAAAATTCGTTTACACATTCTGAAAATTCACAACGTTAAAATAGATTTTTGTTTTACAAAAACTGATTTATTTAACTTTTTAATACTTAGTTTTGAAGTTATAAATTGTGTCATATGAACTATGATCATTCATTATTCACACTTTATAGCTTCAAAATTAAATAAATTTCTCTAAAACAAGAATGAATTTAACGGTTGTGAGATTTTTAACGTGAGAATGGAATTTAAAAAAAAAAAAAAAAAAAATGCAATAGGTACTGAATAATTTGCATAACAAATTTTCCCTAGAATAGCCTTGGGTTAGGGTGATAGATGTTGCATCGCATGAGCGTAAGCAGCTACGATTCAAAAAGGGGAGTACTTGGGATGACATCCCTATTTTGACCGGCAGTCTAAGCCCACGTTATTCTATGAAGAAATTAGTTTTATTCCTCATTTATTTTTTAATTCTGTTTTCACATTCGAAAAATTCGCACCCGTTAAAATGTTTCTCGTTTAAAAATAATAATAATAATAATAATTTTTAATATTTCATTTTGAAAATTAACTAAGAGTAGTTTTTAAACTTTATAGTTAATCTTTTTTTTTTTTTTTTTTTTTTTTTTTATGTTTCATTTTAAAGCTATAGAGTGCGAAAAATTAAATAAGAGTATTTTTACACTTTACTCATTTATACATTTTACCATGTTTTTATTAACTTCGATTCCGATTCTTGTTTGTTTGTTTGTCTCGTACAAATCTTGCAATCTATTTTTAACTAACTTCCCTACTAGCTAGACACTTTAAACTTTCAGTGTAGCTCAGAAGCCGGTGACAACGCAATATACTTCGAAGTAAGACATTCGAATAGTTTTCTTTTAATTAATTAAAATATGAAAATAATAAGCTCTTAATAGCAATAAAATAGCCATTAAAATATAAGCTATAATTTAATTGTTGCCAAAAAAAAAAAAAAAATAAATAAATAAATAAAAAAAATACGGGTTCATTTTTTTTCGACATAAAAATAAATACATTTAATTCAACGTGAACGTTAAAAAATTATAAAAAGTTAAATTAGGCAACTCACAAAAATTGACGTCATTATCACTTTAAAAATTTTATACACATTGATAAGTGCTAATGTAGTTCACGATGCTACACGTTGTTCTAAATGAAGTAATATTTTATTTTTAACCCTCCGTCGGGCGCACCCTGCCTGAGAGGCCCGTTCTGGTTTTTAATTCTCTAAATATCCTACACATGATTTTAATTCAAAAATACCCATATGGTGACATTATTAGGAGTGAATAGAAAGTAATAAACGAAAATTTGATGCATAAGTACGAATTTATTGATTGTAGTACAAGTATTTTAACAATAAAGTATTTACCTGGCCTCTCAGGCTGGGTGCGCCCGATTTTGTTCGTCCTACGGGTGCGCCTGACGTAGGGGTTAAAACCAACTTTTTTTTTTTTTTTTTTTTTTTTTTCACTAATATTATTTCACTGAACTGAGTCCGCGTGCTTAAATATTTCTTAAATATTATTTTTTATCCTCGCGTATTTTATTAATGATTCATAAGAAAATCTAAAAACATGGTATATAGAAAGGTTTTTTTTTTTTTTTTAATCTTATTATTTAATATTTCCTTTTGAAGCTATATATTAAAAAAAAAAAGAAACGTTTTAAAGGTTGTGAATTTTCTAAATGGGAAAACTTAATTTTAAAAAGTACATTAGGCAATGAGTAATTTTTAACAAATTTCATCTTAACATGGGATCAGACTGCCGGTTAAATTAGGTGAAGTAAAATAAAATGCTGTTTGTTATTTTGATAAAATTGTTTTCTGCAAAATTGCAATTTCAATTATTAATGAATTAAAGATTCTTATGCTTCAAGTGTAAACCTCAATAAATGTAATGTTAAAATTGAATAGCTCTAGTTTTCTAATTGCATATTAAACAACAATGCGGAGAGAAAATTTATTTATTCGAGGAGGAAAGGGTTATCTTAGAAATTTTCTGGTATAATACATTTAATAAAATAGATATTTCTTTATGTTTAGATATCAGAAGAGTTCAAATTTAAAAGTCAAGCGTTAGCTAATTCCTGCTCCCCCCCCCCTCCCACATACATACATACACCATTGTACACATTCTTAGAAAAATTAATTTTAAGAAACGTTTTCTATGCCGATTTTTTTTTTTTTTTTTAATACCGCAGATGAATGTAGATTGTACAGTCGGTAACAAAAGTGTCCGAACACTAGCAAAAATTCCTATGTAAAAATAGTACACTTCATACGGTTTTGTTAAATAAATCCTTATCGAATCGTGTTCTTACATTGACTAAGAACAGGATTCGACAAGGTTTTATTTAACAAAACCGTGTGAAGTGTACTTTTTTTACGTAGGAATTTTAGCTAGTGTTCGGACATTTTTGTTACCGACTGTATGTATTTACTATATTTTAATACATTTTCTGCAAACGAATGTCACGCTTAAGCCCATGGCGACATTTGTGTCTTGAATTTCAAAAGTTTTTAAATTTTCTTTTTAGCTCTTTTATAGTACTATGGAAAAAGTTTTACAGAAGAACAAAAAATTAAACATAAAGAAAGGGGGCGGGGGGCTTATTTTTAAAAATATAATATGCATGTAAAAAGCACCTATCTCTCACTCTCTCTCTCTTTTTTTTTTTTTAAGGAACGTGGTATTACTTTTTGTAAAAATATAATATATGTACCCAAACACAGCGTCTTAATGAAATAGAAGGTTTCTGAACGTTTCCTTAAAAGAAATGCATACAGGATTTTCATCAGGAATGGACGCGAGCTTTCCCCTTCTCAAAGAAACATTTAACCATATAACTCTTTATATCTGAATTTTTAGATAGCTTTTTTTTTTTTTTTTTTTTTTTTTTAATCCACCCGCTATTAAATATTATATAGTTGATTTTTCCCATAGAGTAATAAGACAGACTGATCAAAGAGAGGGAAAAAGTGATACCTTTTTTTCTCGGGAAAAGTCACTAATGGCTGTCTTTCCCCCGAGTAAATTACACACAGGAATACACACGGATAATTTAGTAAATAAAATTTAAGAATAATTTATTTACTAAAGGTGGATGAAAAACTCCAGATACAGTTTCAAATTCATTTTTCTTTTTTTCAATACTTCCTAATGGCTGATTTTAGAACTTTTTTCCGGCATCAAAAATTTTTGCTCGATAACATGAGGATGATAGATCTATATATATTACTATATCTATGGTCTGCACTGCACAAAACTGAGTTTCTTTTTTTCGGTATTTATTATTATACTTCTTTTGAGATAAAAATCGTCTGCATTCATCATGAAAAATAATTTTAATAAATTATAGTTTAGTAAATAATTTGTATTGCGTAAATTTGTATAGGATTATAATATATAGAAGAAAGTCTTGTAGTGGCCACAGCATGCTAGTTATATATTAAAACTTCCGCGGCTACTAACTATATTTAAAAGAATTTTGAGAATTCCATGTTACTTACTAATATAAAATATTAAAATTTAAGAAAAGTATTCCATTAAATATGAAGACAATAATAACAAAGCAATTGATTATAAAATTTATATTTTTCATAAATTACTTGAATATAATTTGTTTATGAAAACTTTTTTTTTTTTTCATATATTTATAATTACACTTAAAAGCCGCGCAATATTTTTGTATTTTCAAAATTCATTGACATTCTATTCTATTACTATTTTCGAGTTTTAACTCTCTAATGGCTGATGCCAAAAAACTTTTTCGGCATCAAAAATCTTTGCTCGTTAACATGGGGATGATAGATCTATATAAATTACTGTATATATATATTTTTTACCCCCTTTCTTTAATAATACCTGCTCAGAAATCGAAGATTTCCAGCAGTGATAAATACTTAAATTTTAAAACTGCAATTCACTAAAATAATGTCCAGACTGTCATTTTTGATATTTTTCACAGTAAGTTTTACCTCCCCCCCCTTCCCCGACAAGCACAACAGCTCGATTATGCCTTTTGAGATTCTTAATTTTAAACAAAACCGAGGCAAAAAAGAAAATTTAGAGGAGGGGGGAGGGGATAAAACACGCGAATCTCTACATTCATCGAGTTAAATACGGAAAAACGCTATACAAACACGATTAAAATGAAATAAGCAAAATAGGTCATAATTTTTTTAACAATATTCTTTATTAAATTTACATGATTCAAACAAGTATTCTTTTTTTTAATTTTTTAAACTAAAACAGAGCAAAGTCTGAGTTCTATTTATTAATATAATATTAGTTACAATAGAATACTCCACATAATGTGCATAATATTTTACATATACAAAAAGCTAAATACAAATGAACTATTAAAAAAAGGGGGGGGGGGCATAAAACAAAATGGTAGCACACCATATTCTTTCTGTTGCATCCAACTCATTCTTAACAGGCGGGGGGGGGGGGGGGAGACAATATACTTATGAAGAAAATAATACAAAAACATAACATGTTTATAAACATAATTTTAACAACAAAAATGTTTCACGCATAAAATTATTTGTATAGGTACTATATTTGATTTCACTAAAATCAACAATGAATAATTAAGTATAAAGAAAAGTTTGAGTTTTTCCAAACGTTCGCAAATAAAGTGGTTTGCGAATAACTTAATCGCTAATAAACTATAACGAAACCGTTTATGCAATCAGAATTGTCTTAACATAGAGACTAAACAGGTTTAAATAATAAAATATCTTATAAAATTTTGATTGTTCAGATCAGAATTCTGATAGATTTTTACAAAAAACAAGAAAGAAGGAATGATAAACACATAATAAATTAACAATTATTATTTATCGAGGCTTCCACTCAGTTATCGAAATAAAAAATTCAGATCCATAATATCGAATCCCACGATGAAAATTGTAAACTGCAGTTGGATAGACACGGGGTCGATTTTTCCTGCAGGTAATTTCTAAATTATCAGCATCCATACCAGTCTTTCGTTCAAAATTATTGCTGTTGACTTCTACACATATATTATCAATTGATTGTCGATTTCCTCGAAAATTATCCCTTTGGTTAGAATGAATAGTTTGATTAGGCAAGCATTTCTCTTCAAAGCTTCCAAAAGCCTCCAGTGTTCCCAATTTATCTTTGATGAGGGGTGAAATACCTGATCTAAAATCTCTATGGCGAGGCTTGACTTCCATATAACCCAGCCGATACTGAACCGGTAAGTTATGTTGTTTAGGTCTAAATTTAATGCTATCATTTACTCCTTGTTTCTGTAAATCTCTTTCTTGTATATTTTTCATTTCCCTCAAAGCTCCTGTAACAGTAGATGGATTAGTTAATTCCTGCGCTAATCCAAGATTGGAATATTTGGCTCGCCTTTGCATCGTACGAGTTTCAAGATAACGCTTCGCTTGAGCACAATATTCATTAAAACGTTCATTCAGTGCCATTTTTATAGCATTTTTCAGAAATATTTTGGTGTTTTAAAGATGTTGGAAACAACAACTTAGAATAAGTGTTGTACTTACATTTCAAATATTAAAAAAGTAACATTTCATTAATTTGAACAACTACGAGTATTCAGGAACGAAAATGATAACATACTACTGTGTACTTTCACGTTCACGACAGCCGAGCACTCATTAAATTTAGCCGTTGCCAATCCAAAAAATAAAAAGTGATTGAATAGATTGAATAACATTAACAGACCAATAAGATTGGCGCATGATGTCATACTAGAAGGTTAATTGTAATTGCCGGATGCAACCAATGAACTTTTCTAATGTATTTGACAGTATCGTACAAAACGGTTAAACAAAAATATCTTTCAAATCAGATTTTGATGAATTGGAAACTAACAACATTAAAATGCTGAGAAAAAGGGTATCCCAATTGCTCGTTGCTAAGTTCTCGCACTATACTTGTACACGTACGATAGCACCGCTACAAGATTTATAATTTCAAAATGAAAATATTTGAATGAATTAAAGTTGTTGAGTTAAAATAGTTGTTGTTGTCGTATGCCACTCGGAAATTCCGAGCCCCGGTAGTGGAACTATCCGGATTAAAGCAAGAGGGGTGCGCCTTCCGTTTTTCAAAGGAGCGCCACTAGGGAGGAAGAACGACTTTATCTCCAGAAGCTGGTGAAAGATGGCAGCACCAGCAAACAACAGGGACTCTAATTTTGATCCGGATCAAGGCCGAGTTAAACCCATGTTCCGGTACCCCCAGAAGTATAATTTTATTTAGTTTAGTACGGAGGACTATTAATTTCAACTTGTAAAATTTTTATTTATTTTTTATTTCATTTTTTGACCGCAAAACTGGGTCACGTAGCCACGTATTTTTTAAAATGACTAAAATGAATTAAAATGAAGTGTTGCAACCTAAATTTTTAGTTAATTAAAAAATATATATATATCGTGTCGAAAAACTATTTGCACCTGGATTCCGAAAAAATCACCCCTTTCATTTAGTACCGAATTTGTAGCTATAGGACTGATATTTCTAATTTATTTTGGTGTTACACAAAACAGGTCTACAAAAACTCCAGATTGAATAATAGTCCTCCGTCCTAACAATAAAAACTTCAATTTACAAGGGGACCAAAAAAAAAAAAAAGAATTATAGCCATATTGATACATATATTTTTAAATAGAATAGCAATCGAAAATTAGATTTAATATATATCATTATAACGAGCACGTAATAAATGGCCGACTAATTATTGATTTTTTTTTCTCTTTACTTTCTTCAGCATATATTAAGAAGAAAGTACTGGATTCGTGAAAATTTTCGAACGCCGGTTTCCGATCGATTTGTATATTTTTGAGATGCCCTCCACATGATTTGACTATTAAAAAAAAATGTCTCTCTGTGTGTAAAAGTTTTGCGGGCGCTGTATCTCAGAAACCAATGAATAAAATTTAACCATATTTGATAATTAGTTGTACTTTAACCTAAATTGGCACTAATTACATTTGGAAATCAATCGCTCAACAAGTGGCGCTGTCATCGCATTTTTTCATAATTTTAATAGGGCAGTATAGGACAAAATTTCGTATGGGGGGGGCATATGTAGGATCAGCGCCTCCCCCCCCTTCTCAGGGTGAAAATTTCCAATATGGTTTTCTTTCAAAAATACTCATCAATATCTCGAGATTTCAAATGATTTACACGTTTTGAGGTCTCCTGAATCGGTTTTCTTTTGTATCTCATCTCAGCTACTAATTAAAATAATTTCATAAGTAATACATCATTAGAAAGCTTTGTTGATTTGGAATCGAACAGTAGATTACAGAAATTTCTGTTGTACTACAGATGTGATAATTTAAAAGAAAGTTATCGATTTTTTTTTTCATTTAAAAAAAAGAAAAAAAAAGTATTTTATAAGGTATTTTCTGTATAGCATAAAATTTATTTTCTTTAGACACTTAGAGTTACTTCCAAAGAACTTATACAAATTCTTTGTTACTTCTCTGTAATGAAAATCGTCCGCATTTATGATGGTAAAAAACTTTGATAAATAATAATTTTAATAAATAAAAATAATATGTACTGCATGAATTTGTATACGAACATATAGAAGAAAGTCTAGTGCTGGTCACAATATATTAGTTTATGCATTATAAATATGAAAGTGCTTGAATTTCCGACGTTCAATAAAGCTGAAATAGCGTTATCCACATTGAAATGTTGATTGAAATCTTGAATTTATTACAATTTATATATATATATTTAAAAAAAAAAAAAAAAAGAAAAGAAAAGCCTTCGTTTTAAAACAACCCCTTTTGACTGAAAAAAACTGACCCCTGAAAAAAAAAAAAAAAAAAAAAAAAATTGTCAAAAGGGGGAAAAAAATTAAATTGATGACAATTTTAATATGTAGACTATAGCCTAAGCGAAATCTCAAGCAAAATCATATCTTTACGAAATATTGAGAGAAAAATACAAAACTATACTATAATTTGCATTTTTCTCTCAATTTTTCGTAGAGTTACAGTTTGTGAAAATATGTGTGCTAATGTTAACTCTACGAAAAATTGAGAGAAAAATACAAATTATAGTATAGTTTGTATTTTTCTCTCAATTTTTCATAAAATTATAACTTTGCTTGAGATTTCGCTTAGGCTGTAGTCTACATATTAAAATTGTCATCAATTTATTTTTTTTCAATGGCAATCCCCCTTTTGACTTTTTTTATTTTTTGGATCAAATAATAACAATAATTTAAAAAAAAAAAAAAAAAAAAAAAAAAAAAATGTCAAAAGGGGGGGTTGCCATTGAAAAAAATGAAATTGGTGACAATTTTAATATGTAGACAACAGCCTAAGCAAAATCTAACTATACCATTTCAAAATAGACGTTATAACTAATCGACTATCACCAGCCGCATATCTTTAGGACGATTTGCGACGAAATATCCCCCCCCCCTTAAGATTGTACAATGTATCATCATCATTTAGACTCGGAAGCTCCCCTTCCCAAATAAAAGAAACGTTCATTCCAGATTTCTGCCTTGACTTATTCTAATTTAATTTTCAACCAATCCCTTATTCAAGAACACTGTCCCACACAAATCTTTTCAAAAAGATGAAGAACCTCTAACTTAAAAGTTAAATATTATACAGAAATCAAAGTTTCGGAGTTAGATTCATTATATAAATTAATAAATATAACTTAAAAAACTGAGAACTTAAAAATTGATTTTGTTTTTCAAATTTGAATTTTTAAATCAAAAAATGCCGTAAGAAAAACATTTGCGGCATTTGAAACATTTAAATTAAATGAAATCTATTACAAACGATTGCAAAATAAAGACTATTTAAAATTAAGCACTTTCTTATACCCCTATATACATAGGACAATTAATATTTTTGAGAAAAAAAAAAAAAAAAAAAAAAGCTAGTGTGAAACAACCACACGACTTCCATTACCCACTATTGCACTATTATTATATGCCCTTTTTGGAGATAATGTGATCAGAAGATATAGAACTGAGCTAATGAAATAAACAACTAACATTTTTCCAGTAAGATAAAGTTAATACACGTTTGCGGTAAACGCATGAAAACGTAAAGACATAAAATAGAGTTTACATAACAAGGAAAATAAAAAAGGTAGAGTTTTATTTATTTATTTATTTATTTTAATACACCAATTTCCGAGATCTAAAACTGATCTATCTGATCAGGAGGACTATTAATTTTTCTGTAATAACCACGTAAAGCATGAGAAAGGATATCTAAAATGGGTTTATGTAACAGTTTTCAAGAAAATCGTTAGAGCCGTTTTTGAGACACCGATTTTTACCAAAACTTGGCATATTCAGTTGTTGACCAGAAAACAACAATTACATACAAAAGGATATTTAAAATAGGGTTAATATAGCAAGTTTGAAAAAAATCCATACAGCCGTTTTGAAAGGAATCCACTAGCAGTACCTGAAATTCAGCTATTTATACAGGGCGCCTATCAATTTCAATGAACTAACCACCAACTATATCAATCGAAAGGATATCCAATAGAGTGTTTATATAGCAACTTTGAAGAAAATTGTTAGAGCCGTTTTTGAGATACGGTCTTACGGCACCACTTCCGGTTTCGGATGTCCCACTTTCGGTTCTCCAATTTTCACAAAAATTTGGACAATCCCTCTGTACACCAGTTCTGTATAAATTCTGAAGTTTCGTAGCTGAATCGTTTTTAGTTTCGGAGATATTGTAGTCAGAAGATTCCCCACATACATACATACACACTGACCAATTGCCAAAAACCACTTTTTTGGACTCAGGAGACCTTAAAACATGTAATTCAGGTGAAATCTCGACATCGAATTTTTGGACCAAATATAATACTTCCATTATCTACGGCAGTCGGGTAATGGAAGTAAAAAAAAAAAAAAAAAATAATAATAATAATAATAATAATCTGGAATCTCAATACACTATTTTTTAATTTTAAGCAATGCGAACGGAAATTCTTGCCTAAGAAGAATACTCGAAACAAAAACTATTACACTAGAAATATACATAGCAATAATTTTTTTGACTAAAAAAATTTAATGTTAAATTCAATTAAAAATAAAATTTATTTCAAATATTGAACTTCAAAATTGGGGGTAGGGAATAAAAAAAGTAATAAGAGTTTAACTCTCCTCTAAAAAATTCTACCTACGTTACATGTGTAAGTTACGTTGAAAATCTATATTGTAATTTTCAAAGACTTCATTTTGAATCTCATTAAATAAATACTGAGAAAGCTAAGTAAAATATACAAATTGTATGACAATGTATTTTACTGCAAGGTTTATTTGATAAGAAAAGATCATTACAATCATATCGTCTTACGTCTTGTAATGTAAATACGACATCATCGGATAAGCCATTCTTTTTTATTTAAAAAAATTCTTAAGCAAACAATGACAATGCGATTTTAGACTAAAATTTCCCTATTTCTGCTACTATTATACGGGTATGTGGAAAAGGACGGAACCATGAAAGCGCAGGATCCAGAAAAAGATTTTTCTCAAGAAACTACAGACAAATGATTGATTTTCGCAGAAAAATGTTAAAGAACTACACTGTTAAAAAAAATGCAGAAAAAATACAGAAATTCTCTGTAATTTCAGAAAAAAAGTCGTAAAATACGTTTTGTCTACGTAATTTTTCCGTAATTTACGCCTTTTTTTCTGAAATTACAGAGAATTTCTGTATTTTTTCTGCATTTTTTTAACAGTGTATGTTCTTTTAGTTTTATTTATCGTACACTACAGTGCAGCTCAGTACTGTGGGCTGCCACTGGCGACTTTCTAAAAATATTCTTTTCGTACCAAAAAAAATAAAATTTATAATATATTTTCGCAGGTAAATCTGCACTTTGCCTGAATAAAATTACAGTAGAACTTGGATAATTCGAAGTTGAAGAGACCAGAAAAAAATTCGAAATATCCAAAAATTCGAAATACATATAGTATTTTGTCAAAAAAAGTGATAAATTAAAACTCTACGATCAGAGATTTAACACATAAACTTTATAATATCTAACAATACCGCTACATTACCCTTTCACCCCCCCCCCCCAATTAAATCAATATTTTTTATGAGCTTAATTATTCAACACTTTTTAAAAAATAGTCAAATATTTTCTATTTCTGTTTTAAGTAGAATCTTTGTGTCATAGCATATGACCTGATACAAAAATAAAATCTTTTACATTACGCATGACTTTCGATTCACAAAAACCTCGAAGTTCATATGCACCATATCTTCTGGTGCACTAGCCAGGGGCTTCTATTGTATTTCCTTATCCTTCTTTTGAAAGACTATAAAAATTGATAATGCACTTCAGATGATTAAAATTTCGGGAACAAATCTTACTGTAATATTTTAAAGGTAATCGTATGAAAAATTCGAATTATCCAAAATAGAATTCGAATTATCCACGATTTTTTAACATTATTTTAATACAAAATTCAAGGGACTGTGTAAAATATTCGAATTATCCAAGTTTCACTGTATTATAAATTTTATTTTACGGAAATAATGGTACGAAAATAATAATAATAATAAAAATCGCCTATGGCAGCCCTTGTACTGTTTAATTTAGTACATAAATTAGCCTACAGATTGTACCTTGTTTAATCAAATATACACATATTTGTTTATTACCGTTATTAATATATACTGTTTTTACATTCCTTCAGTCACATAAAATACAAATGTTTTTACTGATTTTCACTGTTTGTATTATGTTTTATATGCAATACAATCAAGTTTTTGTGCTAGAATATTTTTCATCTCATTGCGACTTATTTTCAGCCGTTTTGCGATTTGCATAATCCGAAGAACTTATGCCCCTCAATTCCGCAGATAATCGGGAGCTCATTGTACTTCATAGTATCAGTCATTGAAACCTTTGGACAGCCCCTGCCTGCCTGGACGTGCCAAGCTTAACGGGTTGGATGCTGTCCGCCGGAGCGAATAAATCGCCGGATCACTGCATGATAGCCGCCTACTGCCAGACAGTAATCTAGACGCAACAGAGAATGAGCTGTGTCCTATGCTCGTTCAGACTTCTAACGTCAATCAGGAGATGACCACTCTTCAGCTAAGGAACAGGGTGACATCACAAGACAGCTCTGGTACGACAGGGTTGCGACATCTTCTTCTGGACACATAATGCTCGACTGACACACCACACCTCCAGATCGCACAAGGTAGGAAGCGCACAGTCACGCTACCTGGATGCGAGAATTTTGAATATGTGCACACAATCCATGAGCCAAAGGGAGAAAAAAAAAAAAAAAAAAAAAAGGATTTTTGAATTTTGGAGTGGGGGGGAACTACCGGGGGAGCCAAAATGATAAGTTGTGCACTCAGAATTATGCCAAAATGAGGAGGCTAAAAAGAGTAAGGGGAGGGGAGACCTAAACACCAAGACTGCTGAACGACAAACGTGGGAGAGAGGAAGAGAAAAAAAAAAAAAAAAAAAAAAAAAAAATTAAGGAATTTAATTCTTGCCACTGGTGGGGGGAAGGAAAACTTTTGTTGCGCATAGTCTAGAAATTTGAGGTGGCTGGGCCGAAAGAAAAAAAAAAAAAAAAAAAAAAAAAGGGGGAATGGGACCATGCGCTAAAGGCCTAAAAGGAGAGGAAAGAGGGACCATCGCAATTTTGATCCACCACGGGGGGATGGTGCCCCGCGTTGGTAGCCCGACGACTGCTTAACGACCCCATCGAGCACTTGACGGTGCAGCACATTTTTACGAGGACCAGACACCGCCACACCCTCGGAACATTAAAAAAAAAAAAAAAAAAAAAACTAGTTGCTGTTGTTTAAGCTAGGCTTCGAGAAGAGAACATAATTCTTTTTGGCTATTTTTAAATTTTAAACGGTTTTAAGTAACGCTAATCTTGCCACTTTTGACAGCACCGCTGAAGTATGTTTTAGATTAAAAGCTTACATTTCCATTTAATATTTATAAATTAAACAATACTACGTTTGTTCAATAAATCATCAGGAAACATTTCTTGTGGTTTTTTATATATATTTTTTAGAGATTTGAAATCTTTATGCTAGATTCACCAAAATCTATACAGTTCGTACGACAGTGGCCTATAGCAAGTATTTTCAGCTAAGTATTGAACAATTCGTGCTACGACGACCTATAACATACGTATCGATTTTCAGCTCATTCGATGAAAACGTTTAAACGCGCTATCGTGTTCACTCATACACATACATACATCATCGTAAAAATAAACTTAGAGGGCCTGAAAACGTATAGCTACTTCAAAATCTCAAAGTCGAATTTTTGTCATGATTACAATACTTTCCTTACATGTGTATGTTAAGAAAGGAAAAATATGAATAATCTATTTAAAAAAACTTTTAAAACCCAAATTCTTAACGTATCGTATCACATAAATCTTTTTGAAGTTAGAATAAAATTTAATTTGAAAAAAAAAAAGTAATTTTTTTGTTTATTAACCACTTGTGGGGTACAGGCTGTATATTATATTTTTGTGTTCGTAAAAAGAAATTAAAAAAAAAAAAAATTGAAAACTGCAATTTTTAATCCCACTTCAAAAGCATGTGACTTAATGAGAAGCAGATTTTTATTATTATTATTTCTCCTAACGGTTTCCATGCAATCTTCTGCTGTTGCCACCTAAAATTCATACTTAGTTAATTTTAAAATATCTAATTTTCCGATCGATAAGCTGTTTAATCCATCGGATTCACAAAAATTTTCCCTTTCATTTGGTACCTTATTTGTAACGATACGACTGATATTTCTAATTTATTTTCCTCATTTTAAATAAATGTACGTGTTTTATTATTATTATTATTATTATTATTATTACTATTCTGTCGAAAAAAATATTGGCAACAATTAAATTATGTTGAGATCATAGAATAATAATAGTAGGTCTAGGTAGTGCGGAGCAAAAGTAGCTTTCGCTGGCATTTCACTAGAAGGAGTTTGTAAGCATTAGAGTATTAGCATGCTCCTTCTTCCTTTATTATTATTCTATGGTTGAGATTCACAAACATGCCGCAGTAAATGACAGTAAGTACATAAGAATTTGGGCGAAATAAATTTTAAAGACAGACTCCTCATTTAATGGTTGTAAACTTTATGAATTTGAAAACGGAAATGGGTGTATTTAGAATAATGAAAAAAAAAAATTAGCAAATTTAGATATTGTTAAAAATCAGAGCAGAGTATTCATACTGTAAAGATATTTTCGAAGGGACACTTAAATATTCGTGAAAATATTCAAAGTCTGTTTTACATAGCTGCCAACATTGCTAACTTTTAAATCAGATTTATCACGAGTATTTTTAAAAAGGAATCTGTCACATATGTTTTCGATGAATAAAAAAAATTAAATAAACAAAAACATTTATAAAATCTTTGCGGTATGAAGTCCCGTATGATTCTTTTTTTTTTTTTTTTTAAGGGGGGGGGGGGAGTATGGCAAAATTTGTAAAAACATGCAATATGGGAGAAAATGGCACATATTTTGAAGTAGTTGGTAATTACATTAATACACGGGAAAGAAAAATAATGAAATAAAGAGCAAATAAACATATGAGGAAAATCCAATAACAATAACACCCTTCACAAACTTATGTTTTCCTGCTTATGTGGGTCCTGAAACCTTCAGAACATTTAGATTCTGCATTTTCATGAAAAACGATATTTCATATGTGTTTAAAAAATGATATTCCTTTCCAGTTCCTGCTTAAATTAAAAGAAAAATAAAATAAAATAAAGTTTTTTTTTTTTTTTTTTTAAGGTGGAGGGGAGGAGGGAGAGAGAGAGAGAAATGGATTAACAAGCAAAATTCCACTGCGCATTTTTTCTGCATTTATATTTGATATTTCTTGTTTATGCTTTGTTGCTACTTATGCTTAATTTCTATTGTCACGATAGAAATGGGAAAAGGAACTGTTTAAAACTTGTATGAATATAAAAGCAATACATATTGGAACATATTGCACTAGGGCAAGAAAAGTGACAACTCAAAAATGCAGCATTTGAGAAAAATCAACTTAAAGATAGTAATAAGGCATTGACTAGCCTATAATAAAGCTGATACCTGATACAACTGTCTCTCAAGTGGATAAATTGCGATATAGCGATGTGACGCTTTTAGTGCACGCTGGCGCACTTCATATATATTTTTCAACGACATCATTTATCCCCCCCCCCCCTTGTGCCACTTTTCTTGCCGAGGTGCGATATATTTATATAAATAAGTTACTATAACATACAGATAATTATTTTTAAAATTAATTCGCTCCCTCAAAGGCCAGGTTAAAGGTTTATTTATTTTTTAACGAGTACGTTGTGGCCACCACAAGACTTTCTTCTATAATATTTTTTTAATATAAATTCCCGCAGTACAAATTATTTATTAAAACTGTTTTCCATGATGAATACAGACGGTTTTCATCTTAAGAAGCGTAACACTAAATGTCGAAAATAAGCCAATTTTATACCGATATCCGAGATGTTTTTTGTTAAAAATGAAAACATTTTATACACACACACACGTATAACTTTGTTTTAAATTATCACAAATCTATGGTTCAACCACTAAAGGTGTGGAAAAAATCCTGTAAAAGATATCCATATTATTTTCCAAATTGACTATTATCATAAATATAAATATGTATTTTAATTTTACATTGAAAAGTTAAAAATAATTCTAATATGTATTAAAACGAAATTATATCATATTCTGTCTGGCACATAAAAAAATATGGAAAAAACAGGAAGATAGCGCCATCCGTTGAGTGATTGATCCCCATATGTAATTAACATCAGTTTAGGTCAATTCAATTAAATATCAAGTTCAGTTAATATCATTTACTGGTTCGTGAGATGCAGTGCCCATAAAATTATGACACACACACACACACACACACACACTGAAATTTTCTAAAAGTGGTCGAACCATGTTCAGGACATCTCAAAACGTGTAAATCCATCAATAGTCAAAGGTCGAAAATTTTCACGAATCCAATACGTTCTTTTCAATTTCTTCTTTTTTTTTCAAAAAAAACAAGCGTATAAAATTAATCTATATAAAACTCTTTCAGACCATTTCATAATTAGAACAAATTTATAATGTCATAAAGAAGTTTGAAGGATGCTTCTTTCATCTGTCACTAAGGGCCCGCTTCACTCACCGCCGCCGGAAGCCGAACCTAATGTTATTCTATGGAAATTTTTCTTTACAAATAACTTATTAACTAATACATATTTTTAAATTCTGTTTTCACATTCTGAAAATTCCCAGCTGTAAAACTGATTGAACTTTTTTTAAAAAAATATTTTTTTATATTTTATTTTGAAGCTGCAATTTACGATTTTTCAATATGTGAAATTTTTTCATTTTTCAATTTCAAAATAAAAATATAAAAAATTAAAAAAATAATTTTTTTAAAAAAGGTGCGTCAATTTAACAACTGGGTATTTTTAGAATGTGAAAACAGAATTTAAAAATATGTATTAGTTAATAAGTTATTTGTAAAGAAAAATTTCCCATAGAATAACATTAGCTTCGGCTTCCGGCGAGTGAAGGACCCTTAAAAGAAAATTTCGCGAGATGTGAAAGGGGCTTTGAGCCCCTGAACGCACACCTTTCCTACGATCCTCAGGCAGAAAATTACCAGAAAATATATTAAAACTGAACAATTTTCTAAGATACTAAAAAAAAAATTGATTAATCCCGCTACGCTATTAACAGAGAAATATAACTAATAAGAATCTTTTGATTTTATAGAAAACAGTACAGCTACTCTAACCAGACAGCGATGGAATGTAAATACTCTGTTTCTCATCAAAACACCTGTTATTTCAATTAAACGAAGAAAAGAAAATATCTTAATTCAAGATGGAAACAGCTGAAGCAGATTAAACATGACTGCAAGAATTCTGCAATGCAAAATTAATGAGGGGAAAGGAGGAGAGAGGGAGAAAGGTAGACTCGAAAATATCAAATCGCCACGAGGCAACTAAATGAAATACAGTGGCGACTTTCACAATTAAATCTACTCGGTTCCTTTTAGTTCCCCATCATACTATATGTATGGGGAACTTGGGTAATCGTGAAAATTTTTTAGTTCTCCATCATACTATAGGTATGGGGAACTTAGGTAATCGTGAAAAATTTCGACCTCGGTTTTTTAACTTTTTTTTATACGTTTTCAGGTGAGAGGAATCCGAAAATGACAAATTTGTATGGTTGGTGTCTGTAGGGTGTCCGTTAGTTTGTTAGTCTGTTTACACGATATCTCACGAACAAATGATCGCAGAGAGGTCAGATCAGTTTTAAAATCTACTTGGTTCCTTTTAGTTTCCCATCATACTATAGGTATGGGGAACTTAGGTAATCGTGAAAATTTTCAACCTCGGTTTTTTGACTTTTTTATACGTTTTCAGGTGTGAGGAATCCGAAAATGACAAATTTGTATGGTGTCTGTCTGTAGAGTGTCCGTTACTGTGTTAGTCCGTTAGTTTGTTAGTCTGTTTACACGATATCTCACGAACAAATGATCGCAGAGAGGTCAGATCAGTTTTAAAATATTACTTTCGATACTGGCAAGAACCCTATTCATTTGCAACATTCAAATTAAAAAACTTCGTAAGTTATTAGAAATTTACGATTTTCTTAACATGGGAGAATAGGAGAAAAATTCACTTAAACGTGCATTAAATGGAAACTTTTTACTGTAAAAATGTCAGACCAGTTTTAAAATATCAGTTTTGATGCCGGAATGAACATCAGTAACTATAAATATGCTACTTTGAAAATTTCGCAAGTTATTGGAAATTTACGAATTTCTTAACATGGCAGTATAGGGCAAAATTTCACATAAACGTCAATTTTTAGAGATATTTTCATCGTAAAGATGTCAGACTACTTTTGAAATATTATTTAGAACACTATTAACGACTATGAATTTTCCAATATAAAAATTTCGTAACTTATTGGAAACTTGCGGGGATTTCATTCTGTCACTGCATCAAGCGTTGGTCAAATTCATTTCTTTTAACATGATTATAATATGTTTCGCACTAGAAATTTATGAGAACATAAATATGATGGGGAACTGAGCAGAGTCCACCTATGCCAACTAGTTTTTACTTCCATTACCCGACTACCGTATGTAATGGAAGTATTGTATTCGGTCCAAAAATTCGATATCAAGATTTCACCTGATTTACATGTTTTGAGGTCTCATGAGTCCAAAAATGTGGTTTTTCGCAATTGGCCAGTGTGTATGTATGTGGGGAATCTTCTGGCTATTATATCTCAGAAACTAATAAAGATAGAACTACGAAATTTTAGAATTGAAACAAGTCTGGTGTACAGATGAATTTTCCAAATTTTGGTAAAAATTAGAAAACCGGAAGTTGGACATCCGAAACCGGAAGTGGAGTCGTAAGTCTATATCTCAAAAATGGCTCTAACGATTTTCTTCAGAAATGCTGTATAAACACTCTATTGGATATCCTTTCGAATGATAAAATTGGTTAGTTCAGGAAAATTGATAGGTGTCCTGTATAAATAGCCGAATTTCAGGTCCTGCAAGTGCGTTCCTTTCAAAACGGCTGTATGATTTTTTTTCAAACTTGCCATATTAACATCCTTTCTAATGCTTTACTTGGTTATCACAGGAAAATTAATAGTCATCCTGATCAGATAGATCAGTTTTAGATCTCGGAAATTGGTGTTTCAAAAAAATAAATAACTCTACCAATTTTCTTTCCATTTCTTTTTCTTGGGGAAAAAAAAAAAAAAAAAAAAAAAAAAAATCGCTGTGTAAACTCAGTTTTATGTTTTTATACGTGTATTAAATTTCTCGTACCGGAAAAATTTTAGGTGTCTATTTCATTAGGTCAATTCTATGTCTTCTGATAACATTATCTCCAAAAAGTGCATATAATACGTGTAATAGTGGGTAATGGAAGTCGTGCGGTTGTTCCACACCAGATTTTTTTTTTTTTTTTTTTTTTTTTTTACTTTCTTCTATATTCAATAGAACAAAGTATTGGATTCGTAAAAATATTAGATCTTGGTTTTTCGATAGACTTACACGTTTTGAGAGTTCTAGAACACGATTTCACGAATTTTAGAAAATGTCTGTGTGTATGTGACATAATTTTGTGGCAAAATGAAGATAGTTTTAATAAATTATTTGTTTTGAGTGAATATGTATAGGAAAATATAGATGAAAGTCATGGGGTGACCACAACATAATAGTTTTTTTCTTCTTTTTCTGCTTTCTTTCTTTTTTCTCCTTCTCCGGTAACTTTCAAAAGCATGAATTACATTAATCTAGACTGCATATTTGTCCTACATGATATTCCAGAAACTATCCGTAAAAAAAAATGGCATTTTTAGAAAGTAAAACACTAAAAATGCAACTTTTTTTTTTTTGCGTAAAAGTCACGTATTTCGGAAATCAGCGTTGAAAAAATCACACATTCTGTTTATTAATGAAAATAATTACAAGATAAAAGAACTTTTTATGCACCATGTTTTTCAATTTTCTGTTGAATCATATAAACGTTACAGAAGGCAGCGGGGACCCGAAACAGTTGGCTACAAAAAATGCATTGTCACCGTGTTTTGAGCTATTCTGAAATTTTCATATGTCTAGCTAGTCGGGAAGTTAGTTAAATAAATTTTCTGGTGAATTATATAATAAATGCTGCCGAAGGCAGTGGGGTGCCAAAACTGTTGGCTAAAGGTATTAAAAAATGCATTGTCACCGTGTTCTGAGCTATTCTGAAGGTTTAAAATGTCCAGCTAGTCGGGAAGTTACATGATTGTTGAATCATATAATAAACGCTGCCAAAGGAAGTGGGGACCCGAGAGAGTTGGCTAAAAGTATTTAAAAAATGCATTGGTATCGTGTTCTGAGCTCTTCTGAAAGTTTCAAATGTCTAGCTAGTCGGGAAGTTAATTAAATAAATTCTCTGTTGAATCATATAAACGCTGCGAAGGGCAGCGGGGACCCGAACCCTGGCCATGATATTAAAAATATATTACTCATTTTAAGATAAATTATATATATATATAGTACATACAGTTTC
The DNA here is from genome assembly GCA_963930645.1 of Salticus scenicus. Lineage (NCBI taxonomy): Eukaryota > Metazoa > Arthropoda > Arachnida > Araneae > Salticidae > Salticus > Salticus scenicus. The sequence goes on from OZ005658.1 coordinate 232,715,464, forward strand.
AAAATAAGCAAAACGTTAACGTGAAATGTAAGCCTAATTCATAAAAACACGAGAAAATCTTATTTTACTATTTATTAATAAATGAGGCATAACTTTTCACATTTGTGCAATAAGATAAAAGCTTTCAGTTGTTAGCTTTTGAAAAAGTCTTTGGTAGAAAACTGACTGTTTCTCTCCCTTTTGGCCCTCTACCGGGCGCATTTACGCAAGCAGAATCTGAACTCTTGGCCCACCACACCATAGAGGTCTGCACGGGCCGAAATTTTCAGGCCCGGGCCCGGCCCGATTCAAAAATATGTAAAATAAAAAAAAAAAAAAGAACATGCCTTTCTACGAAAAAGATTTTTAGTATGTGTTTTGCAGAGGTTTTATATATAGCTAAGCAAAAGAATGTTCTTTAACACAACTGCTGAATGTTTACAAGATATTTATATATAAACGGTATTTCATTATTACAGATGTACAGAAGACAAAAAGACAGACAGACAGAAAGTCAAATCGAAAATATTAGCAAATGATTAATAGTACTAAAAATACACTTTCAACCACTTCCTGTTATATACCGTAATGTATCCAAATGTTTCATGTGATCCGGTAAACAAAACTTTAATGCTAATCCAACCATATTCAATAGAAAAGATGCTTTTGCACATGCTAAAATTGATGCTACTTTCATCCAGTGCCCCGGAGAAAAGAAAAAGAAGCCTTAGAAGAAAAGTTACAGCGGAAGAACTTTTATAGCCTTCATACCACCTGAACACTACAGACCATAGAAAACAAAGCCTTATATACAGTAACGTATCTAATTTCTTTTGTTTGTTACATGTACGCAAACTGGTAGTAACATGCATATTATTTTGAATGAGAAACCATCTAATATTACTTTAAATAAAATATATTAATTTCGAGGCATGTTTAAAATATTTGCGGAAAATCAGATCGCGAAAAGTCCAGCTGATAGACAATTAAATTGTAGTTACAGACACCTTTTAACAAAATAAAATTTTATGTGACATACCAGACTGTAAAATTATGTAAAATAAATGACTGAAAAAGTATTTTATCTTTTTCTTTATTTTCCTTTTTCGTTGATTAACGAGGAATTTAGAAAAAGATTCGAGCTTGGGCTTAAAATTTCCTCCAGGCCCGGCCCGGCAGAAAATTTAAAAATTCGGCCCGAGCAAGCTCGGCCCGTGCAGACCTCTACCACACCACCCCCTTTCTCTTGTTTTCTTTCTTCTCTCTTCTTGTTTCTCAGTTCCTCCCTCCCACAGAGGTCTACTTTGATTTCACATTCATGAAAATACATATTTCAAGCCAGAAATTCACATTTTGGAGGCTACGTATGTTGCCGTGTGTAAAACTTGAGCACGCGACACGTACAGGGTTGTAGAAAACCCAGCCCAGTGGGGTTATTTTAAGGTTTTATCAGAATATTTTCGGGTTTTATCAGTTTTCAGCAACATTTTCTTCCTTCTTTTTTCCTTACATTAAGTATATCATTCATAATAAGATAATTTAAAAAATTAAATATTAATTATTCATTTAAATCAAAATTTAAAAAATTTCTAAAGTATTTTTATAATTAATAGTTGTTCTTTAAATATTCTAAAATTCTCTTTATCTGCCCTTTACAACAAAAAGCTAGATTTTAATAATTATTTAGTGTTGCTTTATTAAATTTTTCGTAGTCATTAGATTATCATAAAATATTTTTAATTATTGTCCCTCTGCATTACCTGACAGTGTTGTACTGTTAAAGTTTTCAGCAGGATCGGGTTTTTGCCAGCAAAAAATGGAAAAACCAGGCAAAAAGTGAAAAAAAAAACGGAAAAAACTAGTTGGCATAGGTGGACTCTGCTCAGTTCCCCATCATATTTATGTTCTCATAAATTTCTAGTTTGAGAGATATAATCATGTTAAAAGAAATGAATTTGACAAAAGCTTGATACAGTGACAGAATGAAAACCCCGCCTAATAGGCTATCCACCGTTCACTTCGATATATTTATCTTATTCTAATCTATTAATTTATCTTATCAGGGTCAATTCCGTTGTTTAGTTTTCATGCTACTATTTCCAATGCAATAATCCTCAAAATTAATATTTATATGAAAAATTTACAATTTCGCTATGTTGGTAAAATCGTAAATTACGAATAATTTACGAAATTTTCCTATTAGAATATTTGTATTCAATCATGTTCAAACAAATATCATAAATGTAATTTTGAAGTTGTCTAATGTATTTATGAGCCTCAAAATGAAAGTCTATGCTCAATTTTGCCTTATTCTGGCATGTTAAGTAAATCGTAAATTCCAAATAACTTACGAATTTTTTTAAATTGGAAAAATCATAGTCTATGATATTCATGCCAGTATCCTAAATAATATTTAGAAAGTGGTTTGGCATCTTTACGATGAAAATATCCCTCAAGATTGACGTTTATGTGAAATTTTGCTCTATGTTGCCATGTTAAGAAATTCGTAAATTTCCAATAACTTACGAAAATTTATATTGGAAAATTCATAGTCATTAATATTCATACCAGTGTCCTAAATAATATTTCAAAAGTAGTCTGATATCTTTACGATGAAAATATCTCTGAAAATTGACGTTTATGTGAAATTTTCCCCTATACTGCCATGTTAAGGAATTCGTAAATTTCCAATAACTTGCGAAATTTTCAAAGTAGCATATTTATAGTTACTGATGTTCCTTCCGGCATCAAAACTGATATTTTAAAACTGGTCTGACATTTTTACAGTAAAAAGTTTCCATTTAATGCACGTTTAAGTGAATTTTTCTCCTATTCTCCCATGTTAAGAAAATCGTAAATTTCTAACAACTTACGAAGTTTTCAAATTCGAATGTTGCAAATAAATAGGGTTCTTGCCAGTGTCGAAAGTAATATTTTAAAACTGATCTGACCTCTCTGCGACAATTTGTTCTTGAGATATCGTGTACACAGACTAACAAGCTAACGGACTTACACACTAACATAGACACCCTACAGACAGACACCATAGAAATTTTGTCATTTTCGGATTCCTCACACCTGAAAATGTGTAAAAAAGTGAAAAAACTGAGGTCGAAAATTTTCACGATTACCTAAGTTCCCCATACCTATAGTATGATGGGGAACTAAAAAATTAGGAAAAGTGGAAAAATAAAATTAGAACAACACTATATCTTTCATTTTCCCCCTTCACACTTTGCACCTTCATGAAAAAAAAAAAAAAAAAAATGTTTGAAGATTTTTTAATTTAAAAAGTAATTATAATTAATTAATAATATACAATATATAACCAGGGTCAAACAAATTCCAGGTGCCAGAGTGACTATAAATCAGTGTTGCTACCCAAACAGGAGAATGAAATTCCTTGAGTTTTCTAGTTTTTCCAGGTGTGTTCTAAGAAAATTCCAGTTTAACCATATATTGAGTATTGGCTGTGTTAACGGCCCTCTTCACTTACTGTCGCCGGAAGCCCGAGCCAATGTTATTCTATGGGGAAATTTTCTTTACAAATAACTTATTAACTAATACATATTTTTAAATTCTGTTTTCACATTCTGAAAATTCCCAGCTGTTAAACTGACTGACCTTTTTTTAAAAAAATATTTTTTTATATTTTATTTTGAAGCTGCAATTTACGAAATCAACAGCAGAAACATTTAACGGCCCTTTTCACTTACCGTCGCCAGAAGTCCGAGCCAATGTTATTCTACGGGGAAATTTTCTTTACAAATAACTTATTAACTAACTAATACATATTTTTAAATTCTGTTTTCACATTCAGAAAATTCCCAACTGTTAAATGGACGGACCTTTTTTAAAAATGCATTTTTTTAATTTTTAATATTTGATTTTGAAATTGCAAAATGAAAAAAATTCACATATTGAAAATTCGTATTTTGAAGTTTCAAAATAAAATATAAAAAATTAAAAAAATAATTTTTTAAAAAAGGTCCGTCCATTTAACAGCTGGGAATTTTCAGAATGGGAAAACAGAATTTAAAAATATGTATTAGTTAATAAGTTATTTGTGAAGAAAAATTTCCCATAGAATAACATTAGCTTCGGCTTCCGACGGCGGCGAGTGAAGAGGGCCCTTAAGGACAAAATAATCTTGAAAACTCAAAAAATATATGACCAAATTTACATATAGTGATAGCATCTGTCGCTTATAAGCGAGATAAGAAATTTTTTTCATGAACAGAAAGGAAGATTGGAGGTGTTTTAAAAAAATAGCAGAAGCTAATAAAAAAAAAAAAAAAAAAATAGAAAAATAACCCTACGTTAGTGGAATTTTTTTTTTTTTTTTTTTTCCTTAAGCAATCGTTGTGTGAAAATCCCTGACCTTTCCAGATTCTGGCTAAAATATTCAAATTCCCTGACTTTTATGATCAATTTTTGAATTCCCTTACTATTCCAGGTTTTCCAGATTGTCCAAGTAGTGCGGCAACCCCGATAAATATCCTCTGGTAACCAGTTACTTCAGACTGACAAAAAAATTTCATGCATTTGCAATATTTTTTTATGCATATTTTTGCTTTTCCTCCCACCTTCTTGTCTTGGTATAAAAGATGACACTGCTGGTATATTGAATGAGTAGTATGAGTTTAATGTTTTCTGGAAAAATTTAACAAGTATTTCTGTTTTTGAAAAATGGTTTTCCATGAAAGATAAAATTTCTATATTTGATAAATCTTCTTACTATTATACTGGAACTTTTCATGTCAACATTTTTGTGTTAACCCTTTCAGTCGCAGTGTTCCCGCTGATGGAACACCTAATTTTAATTCTCAAGTGCAAAAACTCATCCCGGAAATTTTTTAGCAAAAATTTACATTTATAACATAGCAGAAAAAGCCCTTTTTTAACGTGAAAATTTAAAATTTCTTCTATTTTAATTATGTTCGTAAATTCCGGTGGGAGTGTAATTTAAATGATCCGAATTACCTTGCGCCGCAAAGGGTTAAAAATACTCCGGAATAAATTGAAATGTTGGGATCTATGCAACTTTTACGAGTTTTTGTTGTCGATAATGTTTACTTATAAAGTGATTTATTTATTAAATTAAATATTATTTGAATTTAATAAGGTTTACTTACAGATGTTTCAAACCGAAAATTTCTCGAAAAGGAACGATGCTAATTTTTTATTTTTTAAATATTTATGATCAGCTATGTGTCTAAAAGCCATTTTTAAAATTAGTTTAGTAATTTTTAAAATAAATTAAGTAGTGAACGTTAAAGGGTTAAACAAGATTCTAGCATCATAAACACTATCTAAAGCAAACTATGTTCGAATTTACAGCAAGGAAGTTTGAATGGTATGATGTTTATCAAATGGATCCTCTTTAAAGGAATTCAGTCCTGAAAAATTAACAGACAAATAGTATTTTAACTTAAACACCCTCCTTAATATATTTGATGATTATATTAAAGGTAAAAATATTTATTTCTGTTGATTTTTCTCCCCCATACTTTGTTTTTATCTTTATAAATAAAAAAAGTTATTTTCTTAAAATTTTCCTTAGTTAACATTTGTAACAGAATAGTTCATTTATTCAATGTAAAACTAGTATGTTGTGGCCACCACAAGACTTTCTTCTATATTTTCCTATACAAATTCACTCAATAACAATATATATATATTTAAAAAAAAAAAAAAACGATTTTTTTTTTCTAAGTTTTTTTTCGTTAAAAGTAAAAAAAAAAAAATCGATAACTTTGTTTTAAATTATCACATATTTATAGTTCAACCATTCGTTTTAAAGGTATTGACGAGACCTTTCGAAAGATACCCATCTTGAAAATTTATCCCTCCTAAGGGTACTTCCCCCTCAAGGGGGGGGGGGGGGGAAGCGATGTCCCCACATGCACAATTTTTTTTCCTAATTAACTACTACTATTATCAGTAATTCATATTAATTTTCCAATCACAGGTTAAGAATAACTCTCATTATGTACATTTATACGAAATTTTGTTCTATACTGCCATGTTAAAAATTTAGAAAAAATACGATCACAGCGCCACCTGTTGAGCGATTGATCCCCAAATCTAATCAGCACCAGTTTATGTCAAGGGCCAACTAAATACCAAGTTTGGTTAAATTTCGTATTTAAAAACACGATTTTTTTTTCTAAGTTTTTTTTTTTGTTCAAAGTAAAAAAAAAACGATAAATTTGTTTTAAATTATCACAGATTAATAGTTCAACCATTCGTTTTAAAGGTATTGACGAGACCTTTCGAAAGATACCCATCTTGAAAATTTACTCCCCATGAGGGGGAACTTCCCCCCCAAGGGGGGTGGCAAGGCTCCCACACATACAAAAAATTTTTCCCTGTTGACTATCTCTATTATAAATAATTCTTGTAAATTTCATAATGATTATTAAAGAATAATTCTCTTTATGCACATTTATACAAAATTTTGTCCTATATCACCATGTTAAAAATTTAGAAAAAGCGGGAGGGCAACGCAACCTGTAAGACAATCTTTACCAAAAGTTGATAGGCACTAATTTATGTCAAGGTGCAACTACATACCAATTTGTATGAAATTCTGTGCAGTAGTTCCTGAGATACAGTTGCCACAAAATTTTGTCACACACACACACACAGACATTTTCTAAAAATGGTCAAATCGTGTTCTACAGCTCTCAAAACGTGTAAATCCATCAAAAACCCGAGGTCGAAAATTTTTACGAATCCAATACTTTCTTCTATTGAATATAGAAGAAAGTAATAATATATGAATGACCTGCATTAATTATACAATTATGAAATATTATCCCTAAAGTCTTTAAGTTTCGCTGTGAGTATTGCCATAGAAATAATTCGCTATTTCTGACTCCTAAGATATTGAAACTTTGTCAGTCCTTGAACATAACCATAAAACTACAGAATTATACTTTTACAAGCAAAGCCCCGGTTCGGGAACGAACCGAATTCCGAATGCGAGAAAAATTGCAAAATCAAACTCAAAATATACAAAACTCGTCCTGATGCTACCTGCGTGCCAATAGATGAAAGTTTGTTAACGAAACCACTTTTTAATTCATGAAATCAATGAAGGTAGTGAATCAACGAAGGCTTTTCTCGCTTCGCTGGTCACTATATTTAAAGGAAATTCTTTTCTATATCGCTTTACAAACATAAATAAAATTTAAAGAAATCATGAAATTGCTTTAACCCTTACAGGACCATAAGTTGTCCAAGACTAAATATGCCAATACAACACAATATTTTAGCTATTGTGGGTGTAAAGTAAGAGAATATCACCAGAAAAACATAGCAGGGTGTATAGGCAGGGCCCGATTAACCTTAAAATTGCGGGGAAGCACAAATCCATTCGGGCCCCCCCCCCCCCACTGACTTCTCGGTCTAAAGACTCATACAAACATCTTGAAAAATTTATAAATTTTTCATCAAGTTTTGTAGTTACCAGGAATTGAGGACAAGTAAATTCGCTTAAAACACAGACAAGCAAATTCACTTAATTTTTGTACCAAGATATAAACTGGTGAAAGCCTATATTCACCACAATATATGAAATTATTCCATTATAAATGAATGTATAAAAGCTTTATTAGCGTATATCCTATCAGTTCAAAAAACCCTTAACGGCTTAAAAGTTTGTGACGCCGCTACTTTATGGCTATAAGAATTTGAAATATGAGTCTTAAAAATAATGATATCAAATTTTAAGTGACGCTTTGCAATTAGTTAAAGTATACATAGATTTTCATATTTGATCATTTACTTTTATCTTTTATTTATATTTATAATGCAAACGTAATATTTTTAACTTCAAGATCAGACAGATATTTAAAATACACTCACTGATGCTTTTTCATTCGCATTTCAAATTCAAAATAACAGTTTTAAAAGGAATTATATAAAAATTCCAGTGGCGCCTCGGTGTTATTTTAAAAGATATGTTTTATACGCTATCCAAAACATAGTATCATAGTGTCCAACTAAGTGAAAATTTGCTCAAAGAGGTAGTGTGACGTAAAGAAAACATTTACACAAATTTTACTTGCAGTTTTGGATAGCGTGACGCAAAAGATAAATCAATTTATTGAAATAAATATTTTTACTTTATAATGCAAACTCGGTGAAAGTATAATTATTTGACAGTATATTTGAAAATTAAAAGCACTGTTTAAATGTGTAAATATACTTTATTAGACAAAACAAAAGTAATTTTAATGGAATCTAAAAACATATCTTTTAAAATAACACCGAGGCGCCACTGGAATTTTTATATAATTCCTTTTAAAACTGCTATTTTGAATTTTAAATACGAATGAAAAAGCATCTAGTGAGTGTATTTTATATATCTGTCTGATCTTGGAAGTTAAAAATATTACGTTTGCATTATAAATATAAATAAAAGATAAAAGTAAATGATCAAATATGAAAATCTATGTATACTTTAACTAATTGCAAAGGGTCACTTAAAATTTGATATCATTATTTTTAAGACTCATATTTCAAATTCTTATAGCCATAAAGTAGCGGCGTCACAAACTTTTAAGCCGTTAAGGGTTTTTTGAACTGATATCATTACTTTTTAGTGGTTTTTGATCAAGAAATTAAAATAGGTCCTTCTGGCTCCTAGGAAGGGTAAACTAATTTATCTTTTCTTATGAAGTTGCCACCATTTTTTTTCCAAAATGGCAGCTACAATTTATTAATGGACTTAGTGGATTTATTAATGAAGGTTTGTATATATGGAGTTTTAAGCAAATCGGTTCATAAAACCTTTCTTATGTAAATTTGAAATTTTCAGTGTGCTAGCACAGGGAAACAAGAGGGTAGATTAAGTTGGCAAATGAACATATCAAATACATTTCTAAGATAAATCTACACTACAAATTTAGTGTGAATTAATTCAGTATTTCAAACGTTATCATACTGACAAATTTTTAAGTAGCCTGCCACTTGGAAACAAAATGGAGAAGCTTCGCACTAGAAAAATTTATTGACTGGGATTCTCAAACTTTAAAAAAAAATAAATAAAAAATAAAAAAATAAGAAGGAAAGAAAGAAAAATAAGTGGATAATTTCAAATTTAAGTTAGAATTACGTAATTTACAGTTTACAAGTTTCTTTTTAGAGAATTACAAATTAAACAATTACAAAAAAAAAAAAAAAAAAAAAAAAATGTAAATATTAAAAATGGAAATTTGTATATTTTGTTTCCCCTTTTGAGGCTAAGTATGCTCCAATATTCACAGTTTAAATTTTCATCAAAATTGCAGGTAAAAATTACTTTATATATATTTTCATATAAAACGTTTGGAGGAAAAAATAGCCAAAATATAAATTAAGCTTTACATTTCTATAATTTTAAAAATAAGATAAAATCACCTGGAGAAAAATTTTATGGAAAATATAAGTTAAGCTTTAAAAAAAAAAAATGAAATTTCTGCGTAAAAAATCTATTTCATAAATATATTTACAACTACAATATACAAAAAACCCTCCTTTAATTTTAAATAATTATTTCTACATGTTTCGAAGCAATTAAAAGTTTTTTCTTTCTTTCTTTTTTTTAAAGAAAAATAAATAAATGTAGTGGCGCCATCTAGTAGTTTAAAGTCATATACATATATATTTAACTTTTTATTATTATTATTTTTTTTTTTTTTTCCCTTAAAAAAAAAAAAAAAAAAACTTGTTCAGAAACAGGTAGAAATAGTTATTTAAAATTAAAGGAGGATTTTTTGTTTATTGCAATTGTAAATATATTTATGAAATAGAATTTTTCATGCAGAAATTAATTAATTAAAAAAATAAAAGAAAGAATAATATTTTTTAAATACATTAGGGTTTCAAAGTAAAGATGTTATTTATTTATTTTGACGTGTTTTTTAATAATTGCTATTTGACATATTTTTCATGAATTTTAATAAAATTCATGAAATAGTGTTATTTCTAATAAACACTGTTTCATCCCCTAGTCATTATTGCTTTAAATAATAATAATAATAAAAAATTTATTATGTTAATATTTAAAATATGTATCATTTTAAAGTCTGAAAAATAAATAAATGAATAAACTAACTGTATTTTCAAAAGAGATTTTTAATTTTTAAAAAGAAAATACATGTATATACATGTATTTACGGAAGTGTATATTTTAAATAAAAAACGATAGATGGCACCAAAACTCTATTTGCTGTTTTTTTCCATTCCCGACGCGGAATGATACATGAATATGAATCGCAAATCATTGAGCTATTATAAAATTGATGTTCATGAATGATTAAAAAATTTTTTTGCTTTAAAAAATTGTAAATTCATCATTATTATGATAAAATGGAATATCTAAAATTACAAAATACTTCCTTATTTAAAATATTATCTAAATATTTTTTTGACTAAATATGAAATTTTGAAATCAAAAATATTTTTTTCATAACAGAAGAGAAAATATATTTAAGTGAATTTGACATTGTATATATACAATAAATATTTTAAACATGTAATAAAGTACTTTCGCATTAAAAAAAATCTAAATAATTCATTGGCTGCATTGAAGTCGGACAATCAACCAGCCTACATACCTCACAAGAAAGAACCGCATAACAGCGTTTTCACCCGGAGAAACACATGTAATTGGCGGAGTAATATAGTTCCATATTTAAAGCGATTTATATAAAAAACAAGAGTTTTCCTGAGAAAAACGAAAACGTTACTAGATTCAGAAAGATCCTATTAACAAAATATATTAATTATATGAAAATCCTTCGAGCCGTTTTAGAGATATTTTTTCAGAATTTGAGTCCATTACAACCTTACACCTTACATTTTTCCCTTTTGGCTTTAAATTGAGATTCAGATCTCAAAACATATTACATGTAGAAATGTAAAATTTTCAGGATAGATTAAGACCGAAGATAAAAGATTATTTTGAAAAGATCAGAACAAAATTTGGCATATTTGCTGAGATAGTAAGTGTCGGCTTTTACAAATCTCTTTGATGTCAAACTAGCCGTATATATGAGTTCGCAGCATCCCGTTTGTCCCTCCGCTTGCATCACTCAAAAAACTCATTTTTCATGATATAATCTAGAAATGGTAGTTGTGCAGTCAGGTAGGACAGTGACGTTTTATAATCAGACAATGCTTTTAGGCCACAAGCTTACAATTCGGAGCCCATTTTTTACTTTCTTCTATATGTAATATAGAGAAAGTATTGGATTCGCGAAAATTTTCGACCTCCGTTTTTTGACGGATCTACACGTTTTGGGATGTTATGAACACGAATTCATAGTTTTTAAAAAATGTCTGTCTGTCTGTGTGTCTGTATCATTTTTTTGTGGACGCTGTATCTCACGAACCAATGAATGAAATTTAACCAAACTTGGTATTTAGTTGCACCCTGACATGAACTGGTGCCTATCAGATTTGGGGATCAATAGCTCAACAGGTGGCGCTGTAATCGCATTTTATGCAAATTTTTAACATGGCAGCATAGGACAAAATTCCGTATAAATGGGCATAATGAGAGTTATTTTAAACTTGTGATTGTAAAATTAATATGAATTATTGATAATAGTAGTAGTTAACTAGGAAAAAAATGTTGTGCATGGGGGGGGGCAAAGTTTCAAGATGGGTATCTTTTGAAAGGCCTCGTCAATACCTTTAAAACGAATGGTTGAACCACAAATCTGTGATAATTTAAAACAAAGTTATCGATTTTTTTTACATTTAACGAAAAAAAACAGAAAAAAAATCTTTTTTTTTTTTTTTTTTTTAACGAAATTTTACCAAACTTGGTATTTAGTTGGTCCCCGACATAAACTGGTTCCAATTATATTTGGGGTTGGTTGGTTGGTTGAATGGCCTTTTTTTGGCGCAAGGTCCAAAGTTGGACATACTGCGCCAAGCAAACGGATAAAAGAGACAGTAGTTTCTGGATGGGTTTACCCATCCAGAAAGTCATTAAAAAACCACAGTAGGAAAATGAAGCAAAAATACATACAAGATAAAATCAAAAATAATAAAAACAGTGTATATAATAAAACAGATGTAAAACAGGATGAACAATGTAAAGAATAAAATCAGATGTCGAAGTAAAAACCAGCCTCCTTCAAGAAGTTTGTCAGATGATAATGAGGAATTACACCTAAAAGGCTCGTCAGAGTGGGTGAAGATGAATTAAAATTTTGTCGGTAAAGATGACGAAGGCAAGGGCAGTCGGTGAGGACATGACGAATGGTTAAAGCACTATTATGACATTTTGGACACTCAGGTTCCTGTTGTCCAAGTAGTAAGTGTTTATGGGTAAATCTTGAATGCCCGATTCGTAGTCGTGTAATAAGAACATCATATTTTCTGGGGGTAAGTGTAGGCCAGACTGAAATTTGAGGTTTTATTTCATACAACTTATTATTACTTTGGTTATTCCACTCCCTTTGCCACATATTTTTAAGATAGCTTTTAAGTGTGTGCTTTATGTCCTCGTAAGGAACAGGACTGTTTAGAAGTATGGAAGCCTGCCTTGCGGCTTTGTCTGCTGCTTCATTGCCTTTAATGCCTACGTGACCAGGAACCCAACAAAACAAGATGTCAAATCCCTTTTTCAAAAGGTCGTTGTAAGTTTTTAAAACTGAAATGAAAGTCAGGTTACAAGAGCTAGAAGAGAGAGAATCAAGAACACTCTGAGTCTGTATATATAATGAATTTTCTACTATGATGAGATGAAATAATGTTAAGAGCAACCTCAACAGCAAAAAATTCTGCAGAGAAGATGGAAAATGAATTAGGGAGTTGGTAGCTAAAACTGGTGTTACCAATGACAACACCACAACCGACTTTATTGCTTGTCTTAGAGCCGTCTGTAAATATCTCGACGTAGTCCTTGTAATGAGAGCGATGAGATGAATAAAGGGCCTGAAAAATAGAAGCGTCAGTGTTAGGTTTGTCAAATCCTTTAAACGGATGAAGACAAGAAATAACCTGGAAGTTCCAAGGTGTCATGTTTAAGAGAGAACGAGAACGGACATTGGTATGAATATGAGAGGTGCCAGCAAGAAAGTTTTTAATCCTAAGAGCAAAATGTGGGATGCAAGATGGGCGATTCACATAAAGATTATGATCATTACAGTTTAAATGAGAGTGAAGTGGATGACCTGGATGAGAAAGGATGCGATAGTACAATTCAAAAGAAAGTCTTTGTCTAATATCAGTGAGAGAAGGCTCCACACAGTCAGCATATAAACTAAGGACTGGAGTCGTACGGAAAGCACCAGAGCAAATTCTGAGCGCACTATGATGTGTTGTGTCAAGTTTTTTAATATAAGAGTGAGGGGCTGAGCCATAAACCTGACAAGCATAATCAAGTTTGGAGCGAATAGTGGCTCGATAAATTTTGAGTAAAGATGAACGGTCTGCTCCCCAAGAAGTGTTAGAAAGCACTTTTAAAATATTAAGTGCTCTGTCACATTTAGTTCTCAAATGTAAAATATGTGGCATAAAGTTCAGTTTTCTGTCGAAAATAACACCCAGAAAGCGAGCAGTGTCAACAACGGAAATTGGCCGGTTATTCATCAGAATCTCAGGATCAGGATGAAGACCTCGTTTATGACAAAAATGCACACATTGTGTTTTGTCAGCAGAAAAATTAAAACCATTTTTATTTGTCCATTTAATTATGTTTTTTATAGCAAGTTGTAATTGGCGTTCTATGAAGCGCATGTCATTTCCCTGGCAAGAAATTTGCAGGTCGTCAACATATAAACTCCCATGGACACTTTGCGGCAGCTGTTTTAAAATATCATTTATTTTTAAGGAAAAAAGCGTGACGCTTAAAACACTGCCTTGAGGCACACCTTCCTCTTGAAAATAAAAATCTGAATAAACTGATCCTATACGAATTTGAAAGCGTCTGACTCTTAAAAAGTTTTGAATGAAAATGGGGAGATTACCTCTAAAGTCCAAATTAAAAAGATCTTTTAAAATACCATACCGCCATGTCTTGTCATAAGCTTTTTCAATATCGAAAAAAATTGACACCAAATGGTTACGTCTCACATTAGCTTTGCGGATATTTGTCTCTAATAATAAAATATTGTTAACCGTAGAACGGCCTCGTCGGAAACCACTTTGCCATGGAGAAATCAGATTATTTTTTTCAAGAATAAAAACCAATCTAGTATTATCATTTTTTCGAGTAGTTTACATAGACAGCTTGTAAGAGCAATGGGCCTGTAATTTTTTGGGTCAGTAGCATCTTTACCTGGTTTAGGAAAGGGAATAACAATAGCATCGTGCCAAGCAACAGGGAAAATATTTTCAGTCCAGATCCTATTGTAAAGATGGAGATTTTTAAGAGACTGTTTTGATAAATGTTTAATCATAATGTAGGTAACACCATCGGGTCCGGGAGCAGAGTTATGGCAATGTTTCAAACTATTTTTTAATTCATTTTCTGTAAAAGGTCTATTGTAGTCTGGTGAAGAGCGGGAGTGAAAGTTGATTGATGATCGTTCAGAATTATTTTTATATGACAAAAAAGGTTCAGAGTAGGAATTAGAGCTGGATATGTCAGATAAAGTTCTACCAATAGTGTTTGCAATATTTTTAATAGATGTTATAGTTTGGCCATTATCCTTTAAAAATGAAATACTTTGATTAGAATGAATTCCCATTGCTCTCTTGACACGATGCCAAAGCTTTTTACTGCTTACATTGGAGGTAATGCTGGAAACATATTTAATCCAAGAATTTTTTTGGGAGTTTCTGCGGATTCTTCGTGCGGCTGCCCTTGCTTTTTTGAATGCGATATAATTAGCAGTAGTTGGATAATTAGCAGTAGTAGTTTTGTTGCTGTCTTTTTGCGTTATTGCATTCTTCATTCCACCATGGCTTTGAATTTTTACTGAGACGTCCAGAGGATTTTGGAATACTAATTTCAGCTGCATTTATAATACACTTTGTGACATCAGTGATTGCTCTGTTGATATCACCCTCAGTCATTTCGTACGTGATGGTTGCATTTATAGTGAAAGTAGTCCAGTTGGCCTTGTCATAAATATAATGTGGATTTTTAGGATGATTATCATTAAAATTACAAAAAGATAAAAATAAAGGAAAATGGTCACTATTATAAAGGTCGTTACTAACAAAGAAATTGAAATACGGATACAAAGATGGAGAGCAGATGGCCAGGTCTATTGCATGAAAAGTTCTGGAAGGTTCATGGAAGTAGGTATTGTCACCATTATTTAAAATACATAAATTATTGTCAGTGATTAAGTCTTCAATATTTTGTCCACGAGGATTAATATCGGGACTACCCCAAAGTGGACTGTGCCCGTTTAAATCACCAAGAATTAAAAAAGGTGTCGGCAGTTGTGAAATAAGCCTATTTAGGTCACTTGGGCGAATGGTCATATTTGGCGGTAAATAGACAGTGCAAATAGTGATAAGTATGTGTATATGGATCTGAACTGCAATAGCCTGGATATCGGTATTTAAAGTGATACATGAATGTGGAATATTATTAGAGATTAAGATGGCTACACCACCTGTAGCTCTATCAGAATGTGTAAAATCTTTCCTGAAACACTGATAGCCACGGATTTTAACAATATCGTTTTGTCTTAGGTATGTTTCTTGGAAAGCGAAGCATACAGGTCGATGATCAGAGATTATTTCTCTTATTTCATCTCGTTTATTAATAAAACCTCGGCAATTCCATGAGATGAAATTAGTCATGATTTTTTTTTTTTTTAGATTATAACATCCACGTCATTATCCTCTGATGCAGTAGACATACTGTCTTCTCCATCAGAAGGATGGAGGCAGATCATATCATCTTGTTTTGGAAGATTTCCTTTATTATTTTTATTTGTAGTGGGAGTGGGCAATTTTGTTAGTTTCTTTTTCTTGATAATGTTGAGACGAGAGGGTGAATTAGAATGCTTTAGAGAGGCAGAGTTAAGACTTTTCCCAGACAATAAGGTTTTAGCAGTTTGTGGAATTTTCTTTAAATTTCTTGATTTTGATGAAGAGGACTGTGAAGAGTTAGAAGACTGATTTGGTTTGGTTTGTAAGTTTTGGGAATTGTTCACTGTAGTTTCGAGTGGAGAGCTAGTATTGGGTATTTTTGTAGAATTACGTGAAACAGTTTCAACTGGGGGGCTGGTATTGATTAGAGAGTCAGTTTGTGTAGCTATTGTTTTACAAATTTTTTGGGTGGAAGTAACAGCAGCATATGATTTACCAACGATGGGTGTTCTAGATTCTACTATTTTTCTGGCTTCTGGGTATGATATATTTTGTTTTGTTTTAATGGTTTGAATCTCTTTTTCTATTTTCCTTTTCTCACAAGACTTAGAATATGACGGGTGATCTTTTTTACAATTTACACAACATACTGTGGCTTCGCAATTTTGACTGTCATGACCAATGGCACTGCAACGGGCACATGTCTGTTTTCCACGGCAGGATGTTTTAGAATGGCCAAAACGTTGGCAGTTGAAGCAGCGTAACGGATTTGGTATGTATTGTCTGACGGGGCATTCAAGATACCCAGCTTTTATTGATGTTGGGAGTTTTGGGGAGTTTATAGTTAAGATAATGTGTTTAGTTGGAATTGGTTTATTGTCGCGAAATATGGATATACGTTTTACTCCGATAACTTTTTGCTCTTTGAGGTTTTCAAGAATTTCGGCTTCTGGTATAAACTGGAGGTCAGGTTCAGATATGACACCACGGCAAGTATTTAATGTTCTATGGACATCAACAGTGACTGGAATATTAGCAAATTGATTACATTTCTTTAAGTTGTTAGCTTGTTTGGCATTTTCGACTTCAATTAAAAGTTCGCCCGATCTCAGTTTTTTTATAGACTTTGGATCGCCCATTATTGATTGACATGCTTTCTGTATAAGAAAAGGCGATGTCCTTAGAAAATCACCCTCTTTCCTTTTTATCACAAAAAATCTAGCTTCTAAGGTCATAAATACATTGCTCTCATTCAGAGTGGAAGAAAATTCTTCCATTCTGTCCGCCCAAGTTTTCGCCTTTGAATTTTCACTAGTTTGGCCCGAGCCAGACGCATTATTCGTATTTCCTTTGTTTGTCGCCATATTGAGATAAGTAAAAAGGGTCGAGGGTTTCCTTAGTCCCACAAGTCAGCCCATTTCTTGAATGGACGGAAAGCAAAGGGTTTATAGAATCGCTCCCTGGGACACCCATAACCACTCACCAGCTACCAGACCGTCGACCCAGATTGGGAATCACATGTGGTAGTCGTGTTAGTCCGGTGTTTCTCGTTCGAGTAGTCACCGTTGTCTCACCTTCACCAAGGGCACCAGTCTCCCAGTGTGCTCCCAAGGCTAGACTACCGTGAGACCCTCACCAAATCGCCAACCCAATAACCAGCGCCACATCAACACCGTTTTCAGCTTGGTTAATGTTTTAGAAGTTAAGTAAATTTAGTATAACCAACAAGAACAAGACCAAAAAATAAAGGTGAGTAAAAATAAATAAGGTAAGTAGAAAACAAAAAGGTGAGTAAAACAAGGTAAGTAGTTTCATTTTTTTTTTTGTAAGTTTTTCAAATTTTTAATTTTTTTTTACAATTTTTTTTTTTTTCAAGAACAATGAACAAGTACCAAAACCTTATTGGCAGTAAAACCCAAAAATACAAACAAGGACAAAAAAGCAAGAAAAAAAGCCAAAAACTTAGGGGGGGGGAAAAAAATAAATAAATAAAATAAAAAAATAAATAAATAAGTAAGTAAATAAAAAATAAAATAAAACTAAACTGAAATAAAAGAATAGAAGGTAGAAGGTTAAAAAAAAAAAAAAAAAAAAAAAAAAGAAGAGAAAAAAAGATCACTCGGGCCCGGGGGGCGTGACTCCCCCTGAATACCTGAAGAAGGTACCCCCCTGGGGGGAATTATATTTGGGGATCAATAGCTCAACAGGTGGCGCTGTGATAGCATTTTATCTAAATTTTTAACATGGCAGTATAGGACAAAAATTCGTATAAATGTGCATAATAAGAGTTATTTTAAACTTGTGATGGTAAAATTAATATGAATTATTGATAATAGTATGTAACTAGGAAAAAAATTTTGTGCATGGGGGGGGCATCGCTTCCCCCCCGTAGGGGGGAATACCCCCCAGGGGGGGTAATTTTCACAATGGGTATCTTTCGAAAGATCTCGTTGATAATAGTAGTAGTTAACTAGGAAACAATTTTTGTGCATGTGGGGGCATCGGTTCCCCCCCCCTGGGGGGGGGCAAAGTTTCAAGATGGGTATCTTTTCAAAAGGTCTCGTCAATACCTTTAAAACGAATGGTTGAACTATAAATCTGTGATAATTTAAAACAAATTTATCGATTTTTTTTACTTTTAACAAAAAAAAAAAAAAAATTAGAAAAAAATTCATTTTTTTTTTTTTTTTTTTAAATATTGTTACTGATTGAATATGTATTACTTTTAACAAAAAAAAAAAAAATAATAATAATAATAATAAAAACCTTAGAAAAAAATTGTATATATATATATTTTTTTTTTTTAATATTGTTACTGATTGAATATGTATAGGAAAATATAGAAGAAAGTCTTGTGGTGGCCACAACATACTAGTTTTGCTTAATTTGGGGCCTTTTCAAAATTTTCCAGGGGAAGCACATGCTTTTCGTGCCTATTGGGTAATCAGGGCCTGTGTATAGGTTTCCTATAATTTCATGGGCAATATTTTTCCCTATGGACCGTAAAAGTAAATAAACGAAGAGTTAGGTTTATTATATCGGTATTTTATTTATTGCTTTGTAATATAAAAATTATCAGAAAAGTAAAATAAATAGTTAGTTATGGTATTCTACGAAACAATTTCGTTTACTTGTGAAGCACAAGTGGACATTGCACATAACACATTTATTATGTGTCCTATTTTCTATAGGTTTTTTTTTTTATTATTATTCGTTCAGAAACACATTTGTCGCCTTGGACATACGTTTTATTTTGACATTCAGTAAAAAAAAAAATATCGATTCAATAATAATTGAACAATCGATAACGATTTTTGTAGAAGGGAAAAATATTTCCCTTGGGCGTGAAAGGGTTAAAGCCCGCCTTGGTTTCCCGTTGGTTTATGTTGTTATTGTTATTATCATTTTTCTTTCTTTTCTTTTCGTTTTCCTATCCATATTTACTGAATTCGATTCTTTGTTTTTCAATATCACGTGATTGAGCAGACGACTATTTTGTTTATTTAACGTTCATTTATATTCCCATTAATTTTTGGAACGCTTGTGCAACTCTAAAAATTGTTTTTTTACTTCATTTTCAATTTTCATTTTTTCATGTAGATGAGTAAAATATTTTATAATTTTTTATTTTTCGCGTGAAAGCATATTTCATGTTTGAAAAAAAAAAAAAAAAAAAAAAAGCCTTTTTTTTTTTCTTTTTAGCAACAATTAAAATTTTAAATATCCACATTTAAAGCTTTTACCAGGTTATTATTTTCACATTTTAATTAATTTTAAAAAATCTAATCAAAATTTCGTCACAAATAAGGTACCAAATGAAAGGGGCATTTTTTCTGAATCCGTTGGTTTAACTTATCGACCGGACAATTAGATTTTTTTTTAATTAACTGAAGTATGAAAAGCTGGTGACAAATTTTTAAATTAACTAAAGTATGAAAAGCTGGTGGCAACAACACACAGACAAAGAGAAGAAAATCTCTATTAGCCAATCAACTTGCGTCCAGCCACGGACTTAGAGGGAAAACTCTCTTAGCCATTTATATATAGGGAGAAGGTTATTATTTTCACAATTTAATTTTTAAAAATCTAATCAAAATTTCGTTACAAATAAGGTACCAAATGAAAGAGGCTTTTTTCTGAATCCGTCGGTTTAATTAACTTATCGACTGGACAATTAATTTTTTTTTTAATTTACTAAAGTATGAAAAGCTGGTGGCAACAACACACAGACAAACAGAAGAAAATCTCTCTTAGCCAATCAACTTGTGTCCAGCCACGGACTTACAGGAAAAAACTCTCTTAGCCATGTATATAGAGAGAGATTTTATTGAAGTAAAAATCTTAAGAAAGACATATACAAAGAGAGAGAGAGAGAGTTTGCTTGCAATTTACATTTCAATTCCGAAAAGTGCAAGATCATTGACTGACTGGCAAATTTTAGAACAGCTGAGTCAATAATTGACTTTTTCCCCACTAGAAACAAAACTATATAATATATTCCAAACACAAATATTCTAGTAATTAATTATTGAAGAATATTTTTTAGGAAGGAAATTTAAATATTTTTAAAAATGAAAAAAAAAATATGTTAATTGTTGGGGTTAAAAATTTCCTTTTATAGAAATTTTAGAATGCATTATATTTTAATGATTTACAAAAGAATCAACTGATCAACAGTGTCTGTGATTTTAATTTGTTAAAATTATGATTTAAGCATTAAAATCATGTAATAAAAATCCTTGAAATACTGGTAATTTTTGCCACTGGCAAAAAATTGTGGCAAAAACTATTTTTGCCGGGACGGTTTTTTCCACTCTGGCAAAAATTGGCCAACCCTGGTTTTCAGAATTTTATTTTTATTTTATTTTTATTTTACATTCCTCGAGTCCTACAGTTTTTTTTTTTTTTTTTTTTTTTTGGTATTAATAAACAACTTTTATTTTGCTTTTATATATATAATTTTTTATTCTGTTTTAATAAGATAATTATAATTTTTTTCCATGGGGGATTTTTCAGGATTTTTTTTTTTTTTTTTTTTCTACAGAGCAGTTTGAGAAACTCCAATATTTCTGAAAATTCTTTGTTTATGTTCTTATAATGTATATAACATTTGTTTTATATTTATATGTTTATATTTTAAGTTAGATTAAAGTGGAATTTTAAATAAGGATTCTGAAAAAATCCACCAGGGTTTTTTTCGGGTCGGGCAAAATCAAGCCAACCCTGGACACGTAGCACACAGTTGCTTGCAACATTCCTCATATTTTCCAAGGCTATACCTGCTCTGGCGAAGCTTTTTAACAGGTTTATATATGTATAAAATAGCTATTTAAAAAAACCAAAACAAGCTAGAAATGCAGAAAATTAACATTTTATAACCTGACTCAGCCTGTTTCAATGAAATTGCATAAAAATAACTAATATTATTTACAAATTTGTAACAATAATTACTAATATAGCAACTACTTTTCTGGAACTAATGCCTAGAATTTCATATAAATTCATAAGTGGCCGCACCTTGACATAAATTAAGCATATCAACTTTCAGTGAAAATCGTTGAACAGATGCCATCCTTCATTTATTTATTTATTTATTTTTTTTTTTAAGATAACAGTATGAAAGGACAAAATTTCGTATTAATGTGTATAATGTGAATTATTTTTAATGAATCATTACATAACGAAAAAAAATTATTTATAACAGTAACAGTCAACGAGAAATTTTTTTTGTACTATATGCAGAAACATTGCTCCCCCACTGGAAAGGGGAGGGAAGGCAAATTTTCAATATTGCTATCTTTTAACTCTTTATTTGGATCTTTTAATTAACTGGATGTTTGTTAAGAGCTGTTTTATCAGAAAGTATAAGCAAGTAATACTATTATTTATTACCAGTTAAAGAAATAAAATTGTCTAAATTATAAAACTTTATACTGTTTAAATTGACTTTTTTACTGGATTTTGAGTATTTTGGAACGTAATCATCAGATACCAAAGATCCCTTCGGTAAAAATCTCATAATTATTAATTAAATTTTTATAAGTATAATTAAAGTTACTTAAAGTTGTTTATAAGATAAATGCATCCATTGTACCTTACAAATCTGCAATTTATAGGATAAATTTTTAAGAAAAACAGTTTCTTCCACTTGGAAGAAATCTATTTCTTCCAGGCTGTTTTTTCCATCTTGGAAGAAACTTGACAACCCTGACCACTAGGGAAGGCATTTTTATTTTTTTCTATTTGTACAAAATTCCAATTTTCAGCTTGGAAATTATAGATTCTGGGGGGAAAAAAAAAATGCTCCAAATTCATAAAAGGAAAAATATTTGTTGCTAAACAATTTTTTTTTTTTTTCCCAGACAGATTTTAGAAATATGCCCCGAATAACAGGGGTAGGGACACACACTACCTGACAGGAGGGTCTGTGCTCCCTGGTCCTCCAACTGGCACAACCCCTGAAAGTATGCAGGTGGCATTTTCAGATGAGGAATATCAAAGGACACTAAATGGCAGGTCTCATCATCCAAGTAAATTTTTGTGCCGCACACCTGGCCTTTCATCAGAGAATTCCTATAAAGTCCTAGTCTATACTAATGCCAGTTTCAGCTAGGCTGACGAGCATGATTTCTTATCAAATTTGGAAATTCCCATCTACCAGCTTTAAAAGTAAAACCTCTTAGCCACTAGTAGGGCAATGACCACCAAAATGAAAATCTAATTTCATCCTTTTCATTTATATCCCATAATATATTCCTTTTTGTCACCTTGTAAACTAATTATAATTAAATAAATCCAACAATTTCCAATGATAAAGATGCCTTTATGTATTTAAAAAATGTATACTAATTTCATTATATTTAATGCCCTGGAAGGAAAGTAGTTAAAATGTGCTTAAAAGATATTCTTCATAGACCCTAAATTACATAGAACATGGGATATCTTGTCTCACACACCATAACGTACCTAATTTATTTTTAATTGTACCTACATCCTACATGTGCACAAATTAGTAGTACCATACATTTTGTTGTGAATAGGAAACTTAAAAGCCAGACTTTAAATAAATAACATACATCAATTTTGAGACGTGCTAAAAATATTTATGGAAATCAGAGTATGAACAGACAGACAATCAAGTTATAAACACTTTTTAACAAAACAAAATTTAACATGGCAGAGTAACATGTAAGATTATGTAAATAAATGAAAAAAGAAATTTTTTATCGGTCACCACTTTTGTTAATCAATGAGGAAAGTGGGAAAAAAAGGTATTTCCAGGTCTAAAATGTAATCTAAGCCCAGCCTGGTACAAGTCCAAATACAGAAAATCGGTCCAAGCCTGACCCTGTGCCGACCTCTAACAAGATTAAGCAAGCAGGAATCTATTTTACACTCTCCAGATTAAACTGAGAAATTAGCATTAGTGAATTGGATATTACAATTTTTCCTTGTAGTGTTCACCAAAAGTTTGGAGAAAAAAAAAAACTGAGTCTCCAATCACACAATTCTTTCAAAATCTGTTAAAAAATTATACAATATTTTATATATATTTTTTAATGTTTATAAAATTCTAAATTAATATAACACCCCCTCCGCTTTTTTTTTTTTTTTTTTTAATTTAACGCTTTTTAAAAGACATACAATTTTTTATTAACTTACCTTATATATATCAGCCTTTCCTTGTAGATCTAAACTTGTCACAAAAGTTTCAGAGTACACATTTAAGAGATATATGTAATTTTTAGGCACAGGAAAATTATGTAAGCTATAAATAATTTACACTGTTATCTGCAAACAAGTATGCTCTTATTAAACACTTTTTTTTTTTTTTTTAATTTTATTGCATATGATGAATTTTGAAACATAGCATGCTTAGTCTTGCATTGCAATCTTTAGAATAATTTTCAAATTAAAAACATCGTAATATATCTATAAAGTAGCTGTGGAAATAAAATGATACATGTGTAATAAAAATTGGATTTCTTATGGCATTTAATTATAAAGGCATAGTCCACGTGAGATGAGCATGATTATTAAGAAATTAAATTTATTTTACTCACCATCATAATCCTATCTTATCATAAATACAAAATCTCGGTTTGGGAGTATGGTTTTGTCATCTTTTTGGACAAATAAACATGAAATTTTGGCACTTGAGAAAAAAGAAGAAAAAATAACCCCCAAATCAATGAACCATGAGGAAAAGAGAGGTAAAATTGTCATCAATCACATCACCACCTTGATTTGTAAGAACTCGTATCTTGAAAGTTTAGTCTAAGACTGAAACCAATCAAACTGTTTTTAATTTTGCTAAGAAAAAGCAATGGCTAGGTCAGACTAGGGGTATCAGATATCGCCCATTTTGTCCGAGATGAGTTTCAGTATTGATATCCTGCCCCTCCGTTTAGAATTTAATTACAGTAGAAGATCTTTATAACGTTATTCTATATAATGCAATTATCTATATAACGTAAAACTTACATTTCTACATTGTAAAAATCTGTTAGTCTCTTGAGGATTAAATGTGGCACATTAGTTTCTCTTCCTCTCTTTAATTCAAAGCTTTTTAATTAAAAAAAACCTGCTCTTATTACAATATATATATATATATTTTTATTTTATTTTTTTAAATGAGTCATATAATGAATGGATCACATTTGGACTATGTTTAAAAATAAAATCTATAATCTGCCTTACTTCTGATCCAAGGAATAGTAAACTTTACTTAAAGATATGCAATATTAAAATCACACAATCAATTGATTGGGAAGAAAATCATATTTTTTTATAGAAATTTATTTTTCCGACTGAGTGAAAATAATGCCTGGACTGGGAGACGAACCCCAGATCTTTGAATTACAAGGGTTCAGAAATAAGGAAAACACCAAGGTGTTTTCCTTTACCTGCGGCTTATTTCTGTTGAGCTATCTACATGATAGACCAGATGTTTCTGCCTAAAGGTTGTCTGAGTGAGTAAAGTCCACCGGTTGTCGGCCTGGATAGCTCAATTGGTAGAGCCTTGACCTTTTAAGTCAAAGATCTGGGGTTCGACTCTCGGTCCAAGCATTATTTTCACTCACAAGGAGCGGTCACAACATGGAAAATTCAGATCGGGACGAAATTGCGCAGGATTGTAGTACACTATGGGGGTAACAACATATTAAAGCAGTAGGTCCCACTATCCCCAAAATTTCGAGAAAAAAGCATTTAAAGTTTCGCAGGGGTGGCACCAGCAAGGGGGCCGGGGGGGAACAGGCCCCCCCCATCGGGGAGTCTGTGACCCCCCATCGGGGCATATTCCTAAAATCTGTCGGGGGAAAAACAAAAAAATTAGTTTTTCTCCTTTCAGCAACATTTTTCTTTTCTTTTGCAAATTTGGAGCATTCCAGTTTTTGCATTCTATATTCAATAGAAGAAAGTATTTGATTCGTAAAAATTTTCAGCTTCCGGTTTTCCATGAATGTACAAGTTTTGAGAGGTCCAAAACACATT
The DNA here is from genome assembly GCA_963930645.1 of Salticus scenicus. Lineage (NCBI taxonomy): Eukaryota > Metazoa > Arthropoda > Arachnida > Araneae > Salticidae > Salticus > Salticus scenicus. Next base: position 232,740,715 of record OZ005658.1, read on the forward strand.
TTGACAATGATATTTTTAGAAAATGTCTGCCTGCCTGTCTATGTGTGACAAAAATTTTGTTCTAACCATATCTCAAGAACTACCGCACAGAATTACATATAAATTTTATGTAGTTGCACCATGACATAAATTAGAGTCTTAACATTTTGTCCAAATCGCCTTATAGGTGGCGCTGCTGTACTGCAATTTCTTCCATTTAACGGAAAGCTATATCTCAGGTTCTATTTGGTATAATCGAACAAAGCTTGATATCTGAGAGGGCCATTATGAAACATCACGTTGATTTAATTTAGGAGCATGTCGGCCGATAAATTGCGCTGCTCTGCTGCTATTTTCCCCGAGAAGAGGAAGCTATATCTCAAATTCTATTGTATATTATTGCATATAACTTTGTAAAGGACAGGCCCATTATGTGAATCAGTTTCAGCACATATAGCCAGATAGGCGATGCTCCTGTGCTTCAATTTTTCCCGTGAACGGGAAAGCTATATATCAGATTCTATCGTATATAATTACATAAAACTTGGTATATGACAGGGCCGTTTTAAAATAATACACTGATTCAATTTAGGTGCATATGAGCTGATAGGTGGCACTGATGTTCTGTAATTTACTCCATGAATAGAAAGACAACTTTTATTGAAAGGCCACCTCTCTGGAGAGCCAAATTTCTATGGCACGATGGGTGGCCTCCCTTAGCGAAATTTCACTGTGGTCAACGGATACGAAGTTTAATTTTTTCTTAAGAATATTCCTTCACGCACCCTGAACATATTTTTTTTCTGTGGAAAGAAAATAGTATACACTCAGAGAATGGCACAATAATCTCCAAAACCACGAGAAGTACTAACGAATGGAATGGTACAAATACTAACAGTAATATTATTAACAAGATTGCAGTTTTTGATAAATTTTCATATAATAAACTCTCTATATAGTGCCCCCCTGTCGGGGAGGTGGTGTCCCCCCGTCGGGGAATTTCTGGTGCCACTACTGAGCAGTAGGTCCCACTATCCACAAAATTTCGAGAAAAAAGCATTTAAAGTTTCAGTAATCTTTAAATACAAGTTATTTCGCAAGCGAGTAAGCGCCTTAGTGGTGTGATCCTAAAGCACAAGTCTCACAACCAGATGACTTGGGTTCGAGGCTACCTACGGGATTTTTTTTTTTTCTTCTTTTAACTTTTTATGTAATTTTAACTTTTTATTTATTTTACTTTATTTTACAATTCAATTCAAAATTTGAAAATCTTAATAAAAAATTATTTAATTTTCTTGAGTATAAAATAATTTTTTCTATTTTTAATATTTATAACTTAAAAATACAATAAATTTATATGACTTCAAAAATAAATTTTAGTTTTATTTTAACTGTAAAATAAGGTAAAACTAAAAGAAACTGTTTTTAATTATTTATCTAAATATTTTATTTTAGGTATATTTAATTTCATTTTTTAAATTACAAAAAAAAAAATTACAGAGAAATGGTGATTTTAATTGCATATATAATTACTATCCAAATTAAATAATTACTTCTCCAATCAATACAGTTTCTTGAAAAATTATAGTATAGGATTACGATGCTATTAAATTATTACAGGTAAAGAAATGTTATCTTTAAATGTAAATTTTAAATGTTAATGAACATAGTTTCTTTTTCGATAACGACTTTTTTTTGTTTTTATCCTTCTGTGCACAAAATAAAATTCCACCTGCTTTTTATTATTAACAAGCTGGAAGTGTTTATGTAATTTATACACATATTCAAACCAAATCAGGAAGCTCAATCCAAGTTTTAAGTACACCTGCTAACTATTTTACACTTTGTTTACAGCTTGCTTATTTTTTAATTACCTATTTAAATATTTGTCTGTTTTTCTTTATATTTCTTATTTAGGGTTTTATAAAACTAAACTTTATTTTTTAAGTTATAGAAATTTATTGTATTTTTAAGTTATAAATATTAAAAATAGAAAAAGTTATTTTATACTCAAGAAAATTAAATAATTTTTTATTAAGATTTTCAAATTTTGAATTGAATTGTAAAATAAAGTAAAATAAATAAAAAGTTAAAATTACATAAAAAGTTAAAGAAGAAAAAAAAAAAAATCCCGTAGGTAGCCTCGAACCCAAGTCATCTGGTTGTGAGAATTGCACTTTAGGATCACACCACTGAGGCGCTCACTCGCTTGCGAAATAACTTGTATTTAAAGATTACTGAAACTTTAAATGGTTTTTTCTCGAAATTTTGTGGATAGTGGCAGGGCCGTCGCTAGGTATGCTGCCGCCCTCAGGCAAGCTCCAATTTGCCGCCCCTTTATATGCTGAAACTTTGCATAGACGAACTTTTATAGCTCAAAATTTTCTGTCAGTTGAAGTTTTTATAATGGTAACTCCATTTTACCTTCTTAGTCATTAAGACTTTGGTTACTTATGTACACTTAAATTTGGTTTAATGAAATTTAGGTGTACATAAGACCGTAACAAAATAAAATGTTTAAAAAATTCATGGTCTTCTTTTAGATCTATTCTAAAATTTTAGTATCCCCCCCCCTTCACTTTTGCGTGTTGTCACATTTTTAAAATCCGCAACTTTAAGTAGACTAATTAAACATTGCATAAAAAATGGTTTCAAAATAAATTGATTTAGGCACACGAAACTTTACACAGGTTTGTAAAACAAATAGAAAATACATTGACGAATCTAATGGCCTACCAGCGGCTGAGTGGTTCTGCGCTCAAAGCTGGTTGATGAGAAGTGCCGGGTTCAATTCCAGGTCGAATTCACCCACCTAGCCATTCATAGTTTTCTGTGGTTTTCTCCGAAACTCGCGTAAATACGGGTAGGACCCTTTAGAAAACCTCCCACTGAAGATATTCCACCCATTTGCCTAGGACCCTAGCGTTGTCAACCGGCCTCAAAAATCAGCAATCTCAATCTCCTCAGCAGTTTTCTTAACCAATTTAGATTCTTTTGTGAGGAGGGGGAGGGCTTTTTTATCAATGTATATTTTTGTAAATATTTTTTTTTCAATCTTGCATAATTTTTTACTTTTCTTTCTTCGTTTTAATGTTTCGGGTGCTGCCCTTAGATAACTGCCGCCCTCAGGCATTGCCTGAGTTGCTTAATGCCTAGCGGCGGCACTGGATAGTGGGTCCTACTGCTTTAATATGTTGTTACCCTCATAGTATACTACAATCCTGCGCAATTTCGTCCCGATCTGAATTTTCCATGTTGTGACCTCTCCTTGTCAGTCGGAAAAATAATGATACGCTATTCAATTTTGATATGTTTTAGATATATTTGGCCATGTTTTCAAAGTAAATTTAATGATGTGTAGAATATGATTTGTACAATGCAAAATTCTGTAGAACACCCAACCTTGTGTTTTTAAGTTTGCATTATAAAGATTTTTCACTTTATTTTGTTGAAACTAATTTCTTCTTTGGGTACAATTGACCTTTTATTGATATGCCTAGTTCACAGTGTGCAACTAAGTCATAATTTCTTCTTGTAAATTGCTTCAAAATATTTAAATGTTAATTAAATTCTGCCTAAACTTTACTAAATGTGATGTCTCTTAAGATTTATGAGATACTGATTTTTTGAAAATGTCCTGTAATAATACATGAAAGCATGCTGTGTTGGTATTCAGCCCATGATGCCTCATTTAAACATAAAATTTTAAATTTGATTCAAATATAAGTCAATTTATATATAAAAAAATAAAATTAAATTAAATTAAATAACTTACCAGAAAATAAATAGTAAACGCCTGCAACTATAATGATTATGAGGGCTACTACTTTAGCAAAAGCCACGCTGTCAGTGATTCGAGTAGACCATTTGACATTAAAGCAATTCACAAAAGTCAGGAACACTGTAAAAATAAAAAGTAACATTTAAAACTACGAAAAATAACAAACAAAATTACCCTGCTTTTGAGAAAAAGTCATGTACTTTATTGTTATAATAAACAATATAAAAATAGTACTCACATTAAAGCAGATTATCTACTTATAAAGGCAAAGAATCTGTCGTCAAATAAATGGAACGATTATAGCGCAACTTTGATTCAAACCCCACATTTAATGGATTCACGCAACTATGAATAGAGATATATCAAATTATAAATTATCCCCAAATTACACAAATCCTGAATCTAAAAGCAAGTTTAATCAATATTATTGGACAGAAATCTTAAAGCTACATTCCAATCAATTTTCTCATTTTTGGCTCTCTATAAAAAATTAATAATCTATTATTGAGATTTTGAGCCATACTAGAGCTACACAACTATTACTGAATGAATGGAAAAGTAATGAAAAATCGTTTACAATTTTCAGCAACATATTTTTGCAAATTTTTTTCATATATACAGTTGGTAACAAAGTGTCCAAACACTAGCAAAAATTCCTATATAAAAAAGTACGCTTAATACAGTTTTGTTAAATAAATCCTTGTCGAATCCTGTTCTTAGACTGACTAAGAACAGGATTCGACAAGGATTTATTTAGCAAAACAGTATTAAGTGTACTTTTTTTATATAGGATTTTTGCTAGTGTTCAGACACTTTTGTTACCGACTGTATATATATATAATATATATATATTTAGTGTTTTTTATATGTTACATATGAAATCATTTTAAATCATATTTTTAAAATGGGTATTTTTTAATCATTATTTCTACAAAAACAATTATGTTTCTTAATAAATATTGATACTGGTCTGTGGGATTTTATATTATAAATTTTGTTGACCAAGGGATAGAATATTATGAATTTAGTGGCCCTTAAGTTGAAAAGTTTAGTGAATAGTGACCTCTGGTCTAGACAGTCACACTTCACTACCTTTGGCAAAGTGGCATGCTGACCTAAAAAAAAATGCTAATAGATCTCAACCTTAGAATAGTGGTGCACAACACAACCTTTTAAAGAGCAAAAGCATTTATACAAATGATTGTGTTAAGAAGGGCTTCTCAATATTAGTACAGTTAATAGGGGTATGAAGCAGAGATATAGTAATTTATATACAATATCTATCATTCCAGTGTTATAAACCAAAGATTTTTGGATTATAATAAAAAGTTTTAGAATCAGCCATTACAGTGGGTTGAACTGAACTTTGATTTTTCCCAAATACTGTATTTTTGAACTGTGTCACTTTTCTTGCTGGGATGTGATATATATTTATTTATACTGCAAAAGGAGGAGAAAATCACCATTCAACATGTGGCCTGTAGGCCAAATGTTTTTCTCACTGTAAATGGCAGTAAGTTTAATAAAATGTATGTGGCATATGTAAACAGGCATTAACTTTGATTACAGCTCTGCATACGCCAGTCACCTAAATTGTGAATGAGTGACCCTCATTACTGCAATCAGCAGTACAAAAAGATGTGCATAACTACTCTACTCTAGTAAAATCATTTTCATAAATGAGATAACCCCTATTTCGGTTGAAACCCAACTTTATAAGCAAGCACTATAAGCTGCAAAAACACACATTTATTTGTTATTGCTTTCATGCCGTACAGATACCCACACATTTTTTTTTTTTTTTTTCCTGATGAAGGGTTGTGTTTAAATTATTTCGTCCAGAAACAAATGTTGCATACTTTTGTAATTTTCTCTTTGGACTGGTTAGCCAAAGCATAACTGACTTTAAAAAAAAAAAAAAAAACTAAATTTATACTGAATGAAAGGATTTTATTACCTGTAATTGCTGCTGCAATGAGTTGAATTGCAAGTTTAGGAGCCTGGCATCCTGAATAAAGTGGAGATAAAATGTATTCTGCAAAAGTCAATGCAATGATGGCATTACCGGTCGGATAAACTATCAGAAAAGTTACCCATAAATACAGAAAAGCTGATAGCGGACCAAATGATTCCTTTAAATAAGCAAACTCTCCACCAGATTTAGGAATTGCTGTACCTAATTCAGCATAACATAAAGCCCCGCACATAACTAATAATCCACATGATAGCCAGACGATCATGGATAAACCGACAGAACCAGCATTTAAAAGGACTCCTTTGGGCGAAATAAATATTCCTGAACCTACTATAACTCCAACAATTATACCTACTCCATTCATAAGGCTTAACTGTTTTTTTAATTGAATAGGTCCGTCCAAAGCTTCTTTGTCAAGTATTGGATTACCATTATTTGGCGACACACTTTTATATTTTTTATTCGAAACGTTTGCATCAGACGACATTTTGCTACTCTACCTACACTAATCACAACACAAGCGAATAACAACAAGTATCAAAACACGTGTTAAATGGACTTTTCAAAAACAATTTTTAAGTGAAAGTGGAGGTGTAGTAAGAAATCGCTTTTCGATTGGATGAACAATTAGAAGTAGGCGTGGTCAATAATCTTTTTCGGTCTCGGTTAATTTATATCACCCTGTAATTTTCTAGTGACAAATAAATCATTTTAATTTAATCTATGAATTTGAGCGTGCATACATTTTTTTAGTTAAGTAACTAAAAAGATCTTACATTTAAAAAAAAATTAATCAAAATTTGAATGAGGAGAAAATTGTTAAAAATATAACTGTTTTGAATCTGGCAGGAAAACAATTGACATCGTCTGTTTTCATTTGTGCCAAGGTAACTCGAGTGTTCATTTAAGGCAACTAAAAAAAAAAAAAATAACCAAGTGTATGTATATTTAATTTTTGCAGTTATAAGTGACTAAATTACTAAAAACATTTAAGCATTAATTTTTTATTTACTCCTATGAGTGTGCGTTTTTTTTTTTTTTTTTCCTCTATGTGATAGACAAAATTAAATATATTGCTTAAAAATTATATTCATGAATAGTACCTGGGGTAGTTTCCTGAAAACTTAAAAAACGCCCTGAAATATTCTTAAGCATGATAAGTTGTCATAAATTTGCAGAAATTTTCAGTTATTAGGATATATATTGACTTTTTTTAAACTACCCAAATTAGAGATCCCTCCTAAAATGATGTAACCCAATTTTGTAAGTAAGCGCTATAAATTGCAAAAACATGCATTCATTTGTTACTGCTTTCATGCTCTACTCATACCCACATTTTTTTGCCTGAGGTGCTTTCAAAGCTAACGATCAAAACCCAAATTCACTCTGTACTGTCATGCTTTATTATGTTTCCTAAAAAGGTTGCCCCAGTTCGTCAGAAATGATAAACATTTTGTTTTCTCATTTAATTGTTTCTAATATAACGTGTATGTCATAAATTAAGATTGTTTTCCTCCTACTCTTAAAAAAGAAAACGAAGTTGGTTTCTAAGTTGAAATTGCAAGGAAGATGCATTTTTTGATATGATGATGGCTAAATAAATACGAGTCAAAGTTTTTTTTGGAACAACTATAGTATTTCCCCTCAGCTAGATTTGGCGATTATGGCTAAATCATAAATCTAAAAATCATAAATCATATAGCATAAATGATAAAATCGTAAGCTAAATCATAAATCCAAAATAAATAGCATGTAGGCTGCCATATTATATCGCAAACAATCCAGAACGACATCGTTATCGTTCAAATCGGCGCCAAAGAAAAATCGCCAAACTCAGCTGAGGGGAAATACTATAGTTGTACCGTTTTTTTAAATGATCATGTTTTAGTGGCGTTTCAGATGCGCTGATGAAAAAGTTAACCTTTTTAAAGTCAAAAATTTTGAGCAAATGTTTAATTTTTATGCCATTTTAAATTTCTTGCATGGATTAAAATATAATGTTTTAAACATAAGTAAAATTTTGAAAGTTATCATCAAAATTCCATCTGAAAAAAAATTACATGTTTTTTTTTTTTTTTTTCTCTATTTATTTAATGCATTAAATGCCAAGTCAGTCGCCAGTGACTGACACTGAGCTATCTGTTCAGGCTGTGACAGTTGCTGGTGACTAACGACTTAAAGTATGATATTAAAAAAAAAAATTGTTCTTTTAAGTAATTACTTAATATTTTCTTCTATGTGGTGTACATGATCTGATGGGAATTTCTTATAAATTTGTGTGGCATTTAACAAGCTAAGTAAACTAGCACATTTTGTCCATATACAGTAGATTCTAAGTGGTGTCGCGTTTGTGTAGTAGACATGATAATTTTGTCCTAAAATTTCCAAAAATGTATCGTCTGAAATTTCACTTTATGCTTGTACCACTTTAATTTTACAAATTTATAAAGAAAATAGAAATCAAAAGTTTTCATGATTCTTATTTACTTTTTATGAGTATGGAAAAGGTAACCTGTGTATAATATGAATGAATATATAAATCATTATAACATTACAAATTCTATCTTATTCACCTTAAGAGTGCACATCAATAAGTCAAATTTCCTTTATTTAATAAGATTACCCTTTCTTCTTTACCATGTAATTCTACAGGTTTTTTGTTGCTTCATATTTAAAACATATCTCATTTTAAAATGGACCTTTTGAAATTCTGTTTTATTATTATTATTATACTCTTTAAACATCTCACCTTTTATCTTAGTCAGCAATTTGCTCATTAAAATTATAAGGTGGCGTGTTTAGAGAATGGAATTTGAAAAACTTCATTTTTAAATAAGATATTGTTAAAATGAAGCAACAAAAATCTTATTTACATGGGGAGAGAGCAGTGACATATCCAGAGGGAGAAACTTTAAAGCTGCATCCCCTCCCAAAATTTCGTTGCAAGTTTAAAAAAAATAAAGATTCCTTATTTTTGGTAATAACCTTCACATATGTATACATATATATATAAATATAAGCCTTAACTCAGCCCTTCCCAAAATAAAATCCTGGATACACCACTGGAAGGAAGGTTAATTTGATTGATGTGCAGTTTTAATGGCTGATTCTGTTCCTTATTACTGCTTACAAAACATTGACAGTTATTTCAAATTTATTTTTAGTTTTAAAAGTCTCTTTTTTATAATAATCTTCCAATGGCTGGTGATTCACCTCAATCAAATGTAGAAGCTCAAGATGGTTTGCCTATTGGTCCTATTCAAGGTGTAAAATATCCATTAGAAGTTATTTATTGTGGTGGTAAGTATTCAATTATGGTACAGTTTTACTTCTTAAAATTGAGCATTAAGAAAGCAATATATATACAGTTGAGGATCTGTAATCCGCATACCCATAATTCGCAATCGTCTATAATCCACACTCGCTTTGCAAATGTAAACAAAAGATTTTGCAGTAACGAAAATCCAATATTTTGGATGTATATGAGAAAATATGATGTTAATTCACATACTAAAATAAAAAAAAAATGAGTGTAAAATTTAATTTAGATATATATAATTAATTTTAAAAGGAAAAAAAAATAATTATACTCTTATTGCCTTATACTTTTTTAGCGAGTCTGAACACCATCTGAATAATATTCAATTAGTGATCAAATAAAACACATGCAAGTACCGTTTTCTAACTCCTGCCAGTAACAGCATTGCTCATTGGTTGAAAAAAAATGACATCATATGCGTCGGTGGGATTGTGTATTTTCACAGATGTTTAAGGACCATTAGTGTAAATGTTCTCTTTAGGGTGGTATTTCAAAAATACACAAAACTATTTAAGGAAAAATTTATACCAGCATTTCTTTTGAAGAAAAGATCTACAAGCAGTCATTAAAAACTGCATCAAACTAATCACATTGCAAGTATCTGGCTGCATACTGTTAATCACAGTCCAGAAGTAGGAGTACAGTTTATTTATTTTATTTTTTTAATGAATTACTCATTTAAGGGTTTAAATTATACATTGCTTCTACTTCATTAAATAAATTTTATTATTTTATATATTTATTAGTATTACCTTCACTGCATTATATAAAAACAAATAATTCTAATTCTAGCTTCATTAAATAAAATTTATTGTTTTATGTACCTTATACAAATTCATATAGCGAGGAAATGGCATCATTTATCTATAATTTGCAAAAATCTATAATCCGCACAAGTTCTAGAACCAAGGTGTGCGGATTAAAGATCTTCAACTGTATATACAGTCAAACCTCGTTAAAGTGAATCTCAAGGGAGATAAAAAATTTGTTCATGCTATCAGTAACTAATCTTCTTACAGTAGAAGATCTTTAACAAAAATTTAAAAACACAAGGTTTTGCAGTGTATAGAACTTTGCATTATATATATCACGTTTCACACATAATTAAATTTACCTTGTAAAGGTGGCCAAATATGTTAAACATTTCAAGACAGAGTAAGGTATTTTTAAGTTGCATTCTTTGGAACAGTAGTTGGATGTATCATAAGTTTAATAGTTAAATTTAGTTTATAAAAATAGTCCACATGTGCCTGTACAAAATCATTCATTCAAACTCATTTTCAAAAAGTAAAAATTGTGATGAAAGCAATTTTTTTCATTAAAAAGGTTTGAATTAAGGAGATAAAGTAAAACAACTGTATCATACTAAAGTTCTCTACAAAGTATTTCTTAACTTCAAAATTGAATACATTATTTATGTCTGAGAAGTTGTGCGTTATATAGAGAATTGCATTATAAAGATCTTCTACTGTATAACTAAACTAATCTTCATTTTGACTGATTATGGAAACAATTTATGTTAAAAGTAATTCACGTTAACAAGGTTTGACTGTACATATATAATGATAAATCAATGTCTTATAATACTAGCCGCCTTTGGCGACCAGCTGGTTCGTGATCCTTGAAAAATCTCACTCCCACTCATTGGCACCTGCTGCGCCTTTTTCCCGTTTCAGGTCCTACAACAGCTTATTGACATATATTATAGTAAAAATAGTTTTGTTGAAAAATCTAATCGCAGTAAATTCACGCTCAGTAGTGCCTGCGGCGCCCTCTTCCTGTTTCAATATCTAAAACAGCTTCTTTTCTCACAGTGTTATGATCTTTCAAAATTCTAACTTTAGCAAAGCCCCACTTAGAGGCGCCTTATTTTCGTTTTAGAACTTACAACAGCTTTCTCGCTCATAGAGCAAATAGCTCTGTAAAACTGTAGCAAATTTTCGCTCTGTGGTGATTAAGGCACCACTTTACGTTTCATGATTTGAAACTGTCTGTTCTTTCATGATGTAAAGGATCTTTGAAAATTCTGATTGCAGCAAATGCGCAACCCAGTGGGGCCTACGGTCTCCCAATCTTCTCCATATATAAGTAATTTACTCATAATCAGAATTGGAGATATTGAATTATTAAAATGTCAAAGAGCCCTCTGGTGATGGAGATTTACAATATATACTCTTCAATTTCAATTTAAATGACTTTTAAAATGATGTCTTACCTATGAAATTATGCTAATTAGAAGCTGAGATACAAAGGTAATATAAGCATTGTTATAAAAAGAATTTTTTTTTTTTTTTTTTTTTTTCTGAAACTTGCGGTTTTTCTCTGAAACTTGCGTAACTGCTGGCTAAATAGTGTTAAAAATACTTAATACGAAATGTGAGCAGAGTATCAGAATTCGAAAGCCTGCATCATAATTAGAATTGGAGATATTCCGATAAAGGTGTTCTGGCTTTTCTGTGGTTTTCTCTGAAACTCCCGTATGGAATTTAACGGCTTATATCAGTTTAAAAGTCCACAATATTTTAAATGATGTGTTATAAGTAATTTAATCATCATTAGAATTCTAGATATTGAATTATTAAAATATCAAAGTGCCCTCTGGCGACAGAGATTTGCAACATATACTCGTCAATTCCAATTCAAATAACTTTTTGAAACTCTGCAAAATATAAAAGAATAAAGGTGTTCTGGGTTTTCCATTGTTTTTGTTTTGTTTTTTCGAAACACCCGTTCATTTTTGCCCTTTTGCCTACCACCTTTCTGTCCCTCCTAATAAATTTACACTTGAAAATATCTGCAATCGATTTAACTTGCCTTAAAACCTAATACAGTACAAAACCGAAAATCCGGAATCGTCGGGACCGCAGCAAGTCCGGATTTTTGGTCATGCCTAAAAAATATAATATTTTGGTTTAAGTACTTAGATAATATACAAATTCAAGTAAAAAATAATATATTATGATTTTTAAATATATTCTATTATATATATATTTTTTTTATCAACTTTAACAATAAATAAATAAAATTAAAAATTAAACTTGAAAAATAAAACACATTTATTGAAATATTTGAATATAAAAATTAGCACAAGTTACAATAAAAGAAAATAAATAAGAAAAACATACCATTTTTAAAACTATTTTTTTTTTTTTTTTTTAAGTATTTTAGGTTTTTTAATTAAAAGTTTCAGCATAATTGAAATAGAATATAGAATTTAGTTTTCAATTAGATAAATATTTAAGAATTGTTTTTTTATTATTACAGAGGCTGTTCGCACATTTTTTAGACGATTTTATTTCGCAGTAAGAAAAAATCGTTTGCATGGAGAATTTTATTTTTACAACAGTTATATTTTTGGAAGTTTTATTTATCTTCTGATATTTAGAATTTTTGTTTAGATGCAAAAATGCGCTTTTAAAAAGGCAGTGGATGGAAGGATAGGTTTCCGCTCTTTCCAAAGAGAGTTTTTAGTGAAATCTTTATGAAAAGTATTTATCAGGAGAAAAATGTAGCAACAATAGATGAATCTTGGGTCTATTTAAGTGATTGCAATAAAAAAAGATCAATTTATTATCACAAAGGTGGAGAAAAAAATTTTTGCTACATGGTTCAAAGCATCAAAAGAAAGTCTTTCTAAAGGATTTATGATTGCCACTGGTTTTTCATACAAGCGCAAGATAAAAGCAAAAAAACATGTGACAAAAATGTCAAAATCAGCTCTAAATCCTATCAAGAACATATTTTAATTCCAATTTTTAAAAATGAAAATCCAGATCTTTATCCACAATGCTATCAATCCGTTGAACTGTATCAAGACAAAACAAGCAGCCACACATCGCAATTTGCAATTGCTTTTCTAGAAAAAAATGGAACATAAAATGGGAATTAAAACCATACCCTTCACTGATATTCCTGCTAAATCTCCTGATTTATCACTGTTGGATTTTTGTGTTTTTTGACTCTTAAAATCAACATTATCCAAACACCGACTACAACGCTTTGTGGACTTTGGAAAGCCGTTCAAGAGGAGTAGAAAAATATACCTCTTCCGATATTATAAAAAGCATTATTATCATAGAAATTACGATGTAGAATGATAGTTAAGAACAAGGGCTATCAAACTGAACAATTAAAACACGAAATATGAATGAAATTGCTTCAGTACACTCCATCAAAATCGTCTAAAAAATGTGCGAACAGCCTCTGTATAATCTTTTTCTCCCCCCTCTTTCAGACTTTGCAAATGGCTGTTTTGAAGATTACTAAGAAATAAAATACTTTTCCGGTTCTTTATTTAGATGTATTTATACTTAAAAAAAAAAAATTCGCTGTTGATGATAATGATGACTAACAGTGCCGAAATTGTCTGGATTTTCGGCTTCGTACTGTAATACCAATTTCAAACGCTGTGCCTCTTTTTTTTTTTTTTTTTTTTTTTTTTTTGCCCTTCGCCCCCCTGCCCTCCTTAAGCCCTTCCTAATAATTATACACTTTCAAAAATATTCACAGTCGAATTATTTGTGTTAAAACCAAATATTATGAAATTTCAGCGGCATATCTTAATTTAAAATACTGCAAAATATAAAAGAAAACTTAATCTTACATTTTTTTTTTTTTTTTTTTTTGGTCACGTAAGTCGTGATATATATAATTCCCAATAAAAATGTAACTTTTTTGTTTATTCACATATTTTCATGAAAATTGAACTGTAGCTTCTAGATACTGTCTAACTATATGCTATCTAGACCAAGTATTAATTTAAATGTAACATGAATGAAAATTTCAAAAAGTTTGAAAATTGCAATTTTTCTCCCCACTACAAAGCACGTGACATTTTAATTGGTTAAAATCATTTTCTTTTTCATCGCAGACAGTTGTCTGGCAGTTGAAATGATGTTGCCACCTAAAATTCATACTTAGTTAATTTAAAAAAATCTAATTGTTGTACTGTTAAGCCACTTTGCACTCTTAGATTCAGAAAAATTACCCCTTTTATTTGGTACCGAATTCGTAACAATCTGACTAATATTTCTAATTTATTTTCCACTTTTTCTGCTTTTAAATCTATTAAAATATATATTTTTATGCAATCGCGGTGAATTCTCAGTCATTGAGATCATTTTTTTGATTAGACATAGGTCGATATTTTAATTAATATCTCCACAACTAATTAAAATTTTTAAATTCTTTTTTCACTATCCCCTCGGAAAGGCTTCTGAGCACCCGTATGTCAAATTTCGTACTTCTACGTTCAGTAGGGGCTGAACGTATAGATGCACAGACAAAGAGACAGTCAAGCATCTTCTTTTATTATTATAGATATAACATCTTTTCTTTGAGTATTAATCTTTCTTTTTGATGTTTAATCATTTAAAAGCAGGGTTTTTTTTTTTTTTTACCAGTAAACATAGCGAAAGTGTAAATAAAATTCTAAAATCTTACAGAAAGTAATTAAAACAAACATTAATAGTTATAAGATGTTGCCTATCCTGATTCTACATTATTCTGAATTTATTTTGACAATTCTAATGGAATACTGCCGGCAATTAAAATTACTACACCAGGAAGTGAATGCAAGTAATAGAATATTTATTGAACATATACATCATAGTGCGAAGAACAAGTAATTAAATTTTCAGGAAATTTGGAGGTATGGATCGTGAGAAATCAGTACTCAAGGCAGCCAACTCTGACAACAATTACGGTACTTATCCACCTAAAAGTGAAGTTGAACAGAGATTAGTTAGCATATACAAGTAGAACACTCCATGTAACTTCAACACGATACCATAGTTTATCGACCATAATAGCTGGATCTTGTAAAAATTTTATATAAAATCCATGCCAAAAGGCAGTTGAAAGTACACTGTAACCTTTTTGTTTTCTTTTTAAATAGTATGAATGTAAATAAAATGTATTTACATTCATACTGAAAAAATTAATTTAAAAAAATTAAATACTGTCATTACTAAATATGTAATATGCCTGTTTCATGTTCATTAATATAATCATTGTAATTATTATATTTTATTTGTGTTATTTACTTAGTTTTTTATTTTTTTTCTTTGCAGAATGTTCCATGCCATTAGAGGTAAATATGATTTCTTCTCAATTCTTATTTATTTGTATTACAAAATATTTTCTTTTCACCTTTAGAATTTTATTTTTTTTTCTTCTTATTTTAAGAGCTTAAAATATAATAACTGAAAATGTTAATTAAAGTCTTTTTATTTATTTATTTTATTATGGTAAGGATAAAATTCCATTTAGTTTAAAAAGAAATATGTCAGTAAAAAGAATCACAATAGTACTAGTTGCTTTTAGCTACTAATGTATCTAAAGTATTATTGAAGCCTAATTATAGAAACTACTAAGTTCACTTATTTGGCTGAAAAAATATCTTTTTGAAAATGTACTTTTAGAAATAGGTATTAAAAATTAATAATTTGTACTTTTATTTATTTATTATTTACTTATTTATTTATATTAAGATGTATATCATGATGTATATTAAGATAATATACATCATGTTATAATAGAAAACATGATATTTTTTTATATATATATTACATACTAAGCAAACTATCTATGAGTTAAAATTCTATAACTCATCGTTTTAATTTAAATGGTATAGTTATAGTCCTAAACCATAATGTATCCTGATTTTTTAATATGGCTTTGTAAAATAATCATAAATGCATCCATAAGATACATTCCAATAAAACATATAATAATAAATTAAGTAACAAATAATCTTGAATTCATTTGTTAAATGTATATATATATATCATTAAAACACATTTTAAACAGCTAAAATATCTATTTAAAATTATAGTCCATTCATTCTATTGAGAGAACGAAACTAAATAAACGCACGTGCGGTTTGGCTGCGGTGAGAAACCTGGCATTCTGCCAGGAGTGCCAAACAGAAAGTGTGAATTTATTTTTTTTTCTTTATTTGCACTGTTTTGCTCGTGCTATTGTCTGATTGTTAAATTTGATAATTTTTTCATGTGATTTCGTATTTTACCATAATGGAGAGTGAGAAAAGTTCTTTGAGTCCTTTGAAGAAGAGAATTTAAAAAAAAAACCTTTAAGTAAGGGTGAAAAGGATATGATTTTAAACCTTTATAAAAATGCGCTTGAATCAAATCCTGAACTTTCGATTTCTGATGTAGGAAATGAAGCTGCTCGTATAACTGGGGTATGTAAAGCTTCTGTTTTCCAAGTGATTTCAGAATATAAAAAGTGCGGTGCTTTAAATTCTCCGAAGAAGACAAAAGTACGTAAACGTATTTCAGAAGATGTAGATGATTTTGAGAGGAACGCTATTAGGAGGAAAGTACATGATTTTTTTTTTTTTTTTTTAATGAGCTATTGACTATAGATAAAGTTTTGAAAGTCGTAAGTTATGACCCTGACTTACCAACCTTTAAAAGAACAACCTTTTATCATCTTCTAAAAGAATTAAATTTTACATATGCACGAAGATCACGAAAAAGTACTCTCATGTACTCTCATTGATAAAGACGAAATAATTGTGTGGAGAAGAAATTATTTAAGACAAATAAAAACTTTCAGGGAAGAAGGCCACAAAATATATTATATGGACGAAACATGGTTAAATGCAGGACACACAGTTAATAAAGTTTGGAAAGACACTGCAATACAATCTTCTAAGCAAGCATTTTTATCTGATCTTTCTTCCAGACTAACATCTCCATCGGGGAAAGGTAAACAGATTATAATTACTCATATTGGCAGCGAATGTGGCTTTGTGGATGAAGGACTTGACATATTTGAATCCAATAAAAATAAAGATTATCATGAGGATATGAATTCTGAAAAATTTGAAAAGTGGTTTGCCAATATTTTACCTATACTCGAAAATAACTGTGTAATCATAATGGACAATGCTCCTTACCATTCTAGGAAAGCCGAAAAAATACCTAATACTTCGTGGAAGAAACAGAAAATTGTCGATTGGCTTTTAACAAAAAGTATTAAATTTGAGGACGGAATGTTAAAAGCTAAATTAATGCAATTAGTGAAACGGAATAAAAGCAATTATGACAAATATATTGTAGATGAATTGGCAAAAGCGCAAAATAAAATTGTCTTGTGACTACTCCCCCCCCCCCCCCCATCACTGCGAGCTCAATCCCATAGAACTAATTTCGGGACAAATTAAGAACTTCATTGCGAAAGAAAACAAGACATTTAAAATTTCCAATGTAAAAGATTTGTGCATGCAAAGCATAAAAAAATCGGCGGTGAAGAATGGAAAAAGGGCATCCAGCATGTAATAAATGAAGTAGAAAAGAAAATGTGGGATATGGATAATACGATAGATAATATCGTCGATTCCATGGTAATTGAGCTTCACTCAAATTCTTCAGCTGCATCTTCTGAAAGTGATTTCTGAGGTTCTCTAAATTTTCTGAGGTGTTCTAAATTTATGATATTAATATTTTTCCATAATATCTGAAAATTGCTCGCTATATAAATAGTAAAATAATAATAACATAAAATAAAAATTGAATATTATTGAATTAATTTTTGAGTATCTCAATTTGTAACTTAAATAGTTTATCCGATTTTCGTAATTAATTAAATCATTATATATTGATGAAAAATAAGCCCCCCACCCAGCACCTTCGGTATACCACCAAAACATCTCGCACTCTTAAATTCAAAAATAAATAAAAATATATCTGGTACTGTATACAAATCTGTATTTGCTTGATAAAAATTGCTAGAAAAGAAAATTAAATTCTCCAAATTGGGGATTTCGGCTGAAAGTGAACCTTCTTGGCTATTTTTGTGCAACCCTTTTATTTAGTTTCGTTCTCTTCTTTCGTTGAATAAACTATAGGTATATTTCATATGTATTTTTAAAACTATTATGAGTTGGCATAAAAAAATTATATTGTCAGTATTATCTTTAACCCTTATTTAATTAGAAATACTATTCATCAACTATGAATATTCATTTAAAGAAATTGGAGTGTAAGATTTTTTTTCTTTTTTTTAACCAACTCAGCATTTCTCACATAATATGTCGGCAAAGCCAATGTGTGTGCAAACGCGGATATAACAGATGAGCATATTAATCAAGGTACAACCTCCAATGGACAGTGTAATTTCTATTTAGAAATATTTCATTAAAAAAAATCAACCTTACACTCCAACTTCTCTAAATAAACACTATTTAATTATCTAAGAAAATTTGTGGTAACCTTTAGCATTATTATTATTATTATAATTGTTTTGATAATCTTGCATAAAAAAATTATATTGTCATTATTATCTTTAACCCTTATTTAATTATAAATATTATTCATCAACTATGAATATTCATTTAAAGAAATTGGAGTGGTTTTTTTTTTTTTTTTTTATATATATATATATATAACCAACTCAGCATTTCTCACATAATATGTCGGCGAAGCCAATTTTATAAATATTCCTATTTTTAATAAATATTCTACTCATAGATTGATAGAACTTTTGTTATGTTTTATTGGTTTGACATAAACACTAGACCATTTGTATTCTCACCATAAAAATTTCACTGTCACTTTATTCTAGCAACGTTTTTCTTTCTTTCAGTACTGTGAATTTTATCCTAATTATGAAAAATGTAAAGAGTGGTTACAGAAAAATTTACCTGATGTTTTTGAACAAAAAATGAAAATAGGTAAATCGTTAATTTCTTATGTATTTTTCTAACCGTATTTTTCACAGCATTACAATTGTATTTTCACTAAAAATAATAAATTATTATGCAAATATTTATATGCCAAAATTGATCTGATGATTTAAATAATATGATTTGGTTTTATAATATTGTTAAAAAATTTAGCATGTCACAAAATATAGTTCAAGTCATTTCCCCCTAGTGCTGACTCTAGGCTAATTTGGCAGGGTACTCCACCCAGCGGCCCTTTTTAAAAACATTTTAGTACCAAGTGACCTTTTCAAACATTTTAAATGTACAAAGGCCTTTTACTTTTCTCCTGACATGTGTATCCTTCTAGCAATATTTTTGCAGCATTCCAAGAACAATAAATACATATAGCCCACATATATACAGGTAAAATTAGTAATTTACTTTTGTCATGTACAAAAATCATAACATAGAAGACCACAAATTATGCAGGTATGCCCTTTTTGAAGATATATTGCCATTTTTATTGAATTCTCCCAGTGGCCCTTTTATTCTAAACTCAACACTATCCATCCCCCCCCCCCCACACACACACACACCTTTTTTTTTTTTTTTCTAACATAGTTTGATTATATTTTGTTGTTTTATTTTATTTCACTTTTTATAGGTATTGATTACAGCAATACGATTCAGGGTAAATAATAATAAATAAAATTTACAGAAGCAATTGCTAAAAATGCCTTTTCTCTCTCTTTTTAATCCAGTGCTTATGTAACAATTGATTTTTATCTCTTTTAAAAACAGATATTCCTTAATCTTCCTTCAGTGGAAGGTAGTTTCTTTTTATCTTTCAAGTGTTTTTTTTTTTTTTTTTTTTTTTTTTTTTTTAGTAGTGGCTTTGTCTTTTTAACTATCCAATCATTTTTCAGATTCTTGTGTCACACCGTATTCACCAACTTCTTAACACTCGGATTAAACCTCGGATCAGCAGTAATCGCTCGATCATACGAAAATCGGTATTCTCCAACGAAAATCCGCAGTTCACCGGCTACTTTAACACTTCATTTTTTATCCTCGAATATCGGAGGATTAACAGAATTAATTCTCGAATCTTTTCGTAACGCATGCGCACTCTGCAGCTCAGCTTCGTAAACAAATAACAAACATGCTGACGTTGACGATCTATTCTCACTAGATGATATTGGAAGCTTAGAACTATTGGAAACATATGAAAGAAGGAAAAGGACGGTGCATCAAATTAGAGTAAATTATTTGGATTCTTTGGATAATGTGGCATTTCGATATCACTATCGATTAAATAAAGATTCCGTGGAATTTCTAATACGAATGTTAGATAATAGGCTGTCATCTGCCACAGAAAAGAATAATGCATTAACTTCGGCAGAAAAAAAATTAATAGCCTTAAGATTCTCTATCATATCAATCAAAATTTTAAATCATAGCGTAAACAGTTGTCGTCTGCGTGATTATTCTTTTTAAAAATGATCTAATGTAAAATTGATTCTTAATCCGTGCGTAAACAAAAGCGAAGTAAACAAGAGTAACAGTGTTGCCAATTTGCTTTTTTCCTTTTCTAATCTTCTAATCCGATTGATTAGTTAATTGAAGCCAAATGGTGAATAAATGCTATCTTCGTTCTTGGCCAATCAAAATGAAGCTTTTATTTCTCTTCCAATTAATCCATGGATCACGTAATCGGCTGATGGTGAATACCATAGGAGTGTAATCCAGTGTTAGCTTTGATTCTTGGATTTGCTGATCCATGGTTTAATCCTCGATCAATGAAGTTTGGTGAATACGGCCCTTAATGTGTATATTTTTCTCTTTCATACATTGTTGCAGTTGTTTGTACTCATAGAATTAACAATTATGAAAACAGCCAAAATTTGAAATTTTATACCGATTTAAAAAAAAAAAAAAAAAAAAAAAAAGTATGTTGAAAATAGTAATGTGGGCTGGAAAATTTTCAAAGCAAAACAAGCCTTTTTTTTAAAGGTTTTTTTAACAGTGCAATGAGTAGCTACAGTAATGTGAGATATAGTGTGAAAAACAAAACTTTTGATTAAAAACATTAAAAGCTGACAGATATGTTTTGACTAACTTGTTTGAGAAAGAGAATGTTAGTATTTTGTACTATAACCACTCATTTAAGCAGGGATAAAAGTTTTGCTTTTTTTTTTAATGAAAACAAAATCCTACATTCACACTGGAATAAACTTCTTATTTAAGTATATGTATTAATGTATTTACGCACGGATAATATGTTAAAATAAATGTACTTGAATGAGAAGTTTATTCCAGTATGAATGTAGAATTTTATTTTCATAAAAAAAATTTAAAAAAAAAAAGCAAAACCTTCATTTTTGTTTAAATTTTGTATAATTATTGGCCATCATTTTTATTTATTTATTAAGATTTATAGTAGTTTAGCCTCTTATTATATTGTACAGACAGTGTGGAGTAAAAAAAACATAAGAAGATGCTTGATGTCCATGCATGATCTAACCAATAACATTAGAATTGAAATAATGTAATATGCAATTAAATATAATATTCTTTCCCAAATCATATTTTAATTATATATTACATGAGTAGAAATTAAGTCACTGGTTCTCAAGACCAGAAGTTTTAAGGTATTACTGATCTGTATACATTTTCACCTATTCTCTTAGGTTTTTAAAAATACTTACAGATTTGTAAGAGAAAATAAATTTACATGATAAATATGTCTTATATAAATCTAATGTTTGTTTCAATAAGTGGGTTAAATGTCACATATTTACCATATATAAAGTACTATATATTAAATATTCAAAGTAAGAAATAAAATAAAAATTACAGAGAATATGTAATGTTGTTAATTGTGATGAAGTGACTTTGTAATGTTATACCATACTATATTCTGTGAAAGATTCACAGATAACTTTTGAAAAAAAATAAACTGAACTGAAAAGCCTTAATGGTATGGTAGACCACTATAATATATATATATATATTGCCAGTCCGTTGAACGTTTCGTGGTCCTGCACTAATGGACCACTATTAATTTTGAGCCCTGCATTACCATGAGGTTCATACTGGATATCTTACAACAGAGCAGGGGACAAAAAAAAAGGCTAGAACACTTTCCCATTAAGTTACATGCCATTGTACACTAATATTTATCCCTCCACAAACTGTGGAGTATTTGCATGAATTGTGCATTATTATTGTTGCTCAAAATGTGCAGCATTATTATTAATTGTGCAATTTCTAATGTATTTATATATATATATATATATATATATATATATATGTATATATAATATATATGCATGTATTTTTTTAAATTCTGTTTTCACATTCAAAAGATTCACAACCATTAAATTTGTTCTTGTTTTCTAAAAGTTTATATTTTATATATATATGTATATATAATATATATGCATGTATTTTTTTTAATTCTGTTTTCACATTCAAAAGATTCACAACCATTAAATTTGTTCTTGTTTTCTAAAAGTTTATATTTTTTTATATTTCTTTATAGAGCTATAAATTGCAAAAAATATACCAAATGCAATTTTTGCATGTTACAGCTTCAAAATATCAAAAAAATTTAAAAATAAACTTTTAGAAAACAAGGATGTATTAAAAAAAAGAGAATTTTTTGAATGCAGAAACATAATTTTATATGTTAAAAAACTAAGTTAAAAAACACTAAGCTATAAAATAATAGAGTTTGGATGACATTGACAATAGATGACTACATGTTAAATTACAGCAATATAATGTAATAAAAGAAAGTAAAAAACGCCTTTTTAATAGATTTTAAAATAGATATCCTTATAAAGTTTTCAATTATCTTTTAAAACCTTCTCCAAAGTACCTCGATTCAAGTAATGTAATGAAAAAGAATTGTTGTTTAATGTAGCACTTCCTTTTATATATATATATATGTATATAGTTTACACAGGCAAAAACAAAATCAACAGACAAACAAATAAAACTGCCTTGTTATTGAAAACTAAAATACCAAAATGTAAAATATTTATGAAAACATGTTAAATTGTTGTCATGTTTAAATTATAGCTGTAAAAAAATATTGTATGTTTGTTCTTCATAGATGCTGAACCTTCACAAGCTGAAGAAGAAAAAAAACGCCAAAAAAGAGGTGGTAAAGGAATGATGAAAGCTAAGAAAAAAGCTGAGAAGGAGAAAAAAATATCTTTATCTAGAGCTCCACGTGGAAAAAAGAAATTTGTTACAGTTATAACTGGCCTTAAAACATTTGGTAATTTATTGTCTTGTGATTTAATGTAAAAGAAAAAAAAATATATTTAATGACTTTATATATTATTTTAGTATATTTGGGAAAATCATTTACCCAATAGCAGAAATAGTGCAACATGGCAGCGAATGCTGCAGATTGTTTCTTTCTTTAGATTAATTTAACATGTAAAAAAAAAAACAAATATAACTTACACTGTCTTTAAATTACTGTACTTGTTATATATTCATAATTTTTCTCTATACATGCAAATTTTACATATTTTAACCAATTGCCAGTACTTTTTGTGATGTCATACTTAATCCACCATTCCTGGATTGCAGATAGGTTTTGTTTTGCTGCGGACAGATACAGAAAATTCTGCTACTGGGATTAATTTATTCGTGTTTTGCTGCAACAGTTCAATTCAAAAATATGTTTTAAAAACTTCTGTTAATTGTTAGATACTTACATATATAGTAGATTCAAATTTACATAACATCAGTTCTTCGGCCTTTCTTTTTACCTAAAAATTTCTTTAATATAAGTAAAAACTTCTTTGAGTTTATATGAATGTGCTTAAGCAAGCTCTAATTTCACATTTCAATATCTTGGTTATGTAAATACTTTTTTTTTTGTTGTTGTTGTTGTTTTATTACTCAATAAGGTTGCTTCTAAGATTGTAAGTAATATGTATTATGATATGATGCTCTCTTTATAATAATTGCATTGGTGTGTATTCCATATAATATTTCATTGTAAACATAAGACTGAAAGCTGCAAATTTAAAAAAAATAATAATAACAAAGTTAATAAAATATGTTTGATAAGATGTATAAAAATCATAAAAATTGTCTAGTAATGATGGCCTAGTTCTAGAAAATGTCTGACTATAAAATTATCTGTAATGCATCAAAATTTAAGGAATAAAAAATTTTATCCTTAGAATGAAAATGTTAATGAAGTGGATAAAATTAATATTAAGCAAGGCCTAAATATCATTAAAAGACACTTAATCATGTGATTTTTGCATGAATTGGTGGAAATCAATGACTGATTAAAATATAGTAGAAGATCTTTATAATGCAAATCTGAAAACACAAGGTTGTGCATTATATAGAATCTTGTGTTACATAATCACAACATTTCATACCTCATTAAATTTGCCTTGTATACATGGCCAAATATGTCTGAAACATATCAAAATAGAGTATAATATCTTTTATGGCCATATCACACGAGAGACTTTCGTTCAGCATTATACCCAACATACTCAGCCTGATTTTGTTCAAGGACAGCAAGTTTTCGGATGATCAACTTTTACGAAACCATTTAGAAAAAGTTGAGTATGTTGAGTGTGCTGATCAAAATTGACCAATAGGAGGAATAAACAGGATTTTTTCCTGGAATACCTTTAGAGAAGGGAATACATCATGCTATCGATTCAGGGGAACCCTACGGACAGCTGACCGTTTTCTCGTTCGTTCAGCATAGTGAACATGTTGCGTAAAATGTTGTGTTGAGTATATATGCTCCCATGTGATATGGCCATTTGTTACTTTCCTTGGAACAAAAATTGAACAGATTATAAATTTTATTGTTAAATTTGCTTTATAAACACAATGAAAATATACCTGGACCAGGGTTTAAGCTGAGCAAAAATTTTCTTTAGCAAAAAAACTAAAATCAGAAGAAAAGCTTTAGCAAAATGCTAAAATGCCAGAAATAGTAGAAAAAGATGAATATCAGTTTACACATTATTCTAAACGCCTCGATATGTTTGATTTTCATTTGTCATTTAAACTTAATGGTTTTTAACCAGGTCTTTTAAGAATTTTTACACAGAAGGTAAAATTTTTTTTATTTGAAATGAAAAACAAAAAAGTAAGACTGTAACCAGATCAATTTGAATATTGTACAAGCATATATTTTAACTCATTTATTGGCAGACATGAAAAACATTAAACTTTTTAGATTATTACTTTATATTGTAAACTTTTTTAAAGCAATATGAACGTCTTAGATACGACTTATATTCTTTTTCTGGAGATATAATTATCACCATAGCATGTAAAACTACATTAAGCTTATACTGTATCTGAAAATAAAAACATGACTTACCAAAATAAAAAAAAAAAAGGTAAGTAATATAAGTGAAATTTGTTTATTACTATTCAAAGCTTTTTGGTTTACAATTTATAATTTTTCTTTCATTCATATTAGACCACTTTACAAATGCCTCATGTTTATTTACAAGTTGATTTCCTGTATGTGATTCTTGATTTTCCTTATATGCATGAACCAATGCATTTTTCTTGATCAATGTTGCGATTTTTTTTCCATGAAAGATTCGTTATAATATTTTCGCAGAAGATTTTTTTTTTTTTTTTTTTCAATTAGTGTTTAGTAAGATGCTTTAGCAAAAAAGCGAAAACAGGTTATTTCATTTGGGAATTTTGAATAAGTCTTTTAGCATTTCGCGAAAAATGCTACCGTAGCAGAAACACTGACCTGGACCAAATCATCCATTATAATACTCATTTAAAAAAAAAAAAAATGCTTTGAATTTGAGATTAAAGAAAAACTAATGCATCACATCTAGTTCTTTAGAGAATAACAGTTTTTTTACAATGTGGGAGTGTCAGTGCTTCTTAACTGTAAAATTCATTGTTTATGTTGGAGAGGTTGTGCATTGCATGGAGAATTGCATTATATATAGAATTGTGTTATAAAGATCTTCTACTGTATCATAAATTTGTCAGTCAGTTAAAAAATAAATAAATAAATAAAAATAAATTTCTTAGTGATCTTCTGTATAATTTTGTGTTTCAAGGGCACATAAATATGAAATTCAACTTTTTAACAGTTGATATGTGTTTCTAGTATAAGGCAGGCAAGTTACAATATGACAATAACGAGTATGATTGGTATTATCACGTATGTGCTTTGTATTGTTCTCAGATTCTTTTCCCACAATAAATGCATGAAGAATAAAAAAGTGAATGTTATGTGTTAGGATAAGTCTTTCAATATTCAATCTTTTTTCACTGATAACATGGATGTAACCATAAATTATTTTTAAATAATCTTGTGCTAGAAGAATATAAAAGATTACCATACTCCTTATATATCTGTTAATTCAAATTTTTATTAACATTATTAATAACTTTACTAATTTTATTAGTGCTATTGTTAAATGTACTGTTAATTTTTTTTTTTTTTTTTTTTTTTTTTTCAATAAATTTAATATTTTGTATTGCTGAAATAGTTTTTTTTTTTTTTTTTTTTTTTTTTTTAACTAAATATTTATCATTTATATTTAGGTTACATATTTATCACTTATTAATACCAATTTCTGATGCTTTTAATTACAATTAACCCTGTAATCACCTTTTAACTTCTAACTGCCACTGTCAATATCTATTCATTGAAATATATATATATATATTTTTTTTTTCCTGTAATGAACTTATAATTCCAAAATACATAATTAGGGAATTTTATTCTTTTTTTTTTTTTATGTGATTATCTTTAAATACAGTTTTATTTTAATTCTCAAGGTTAAACAGGGTTCATACTCCTCAGGGAAAACCTGGAAAACAGGGAATACTCAGGGAATTTGGAATTTGTTAAAAAAAGTCAGGGAAAATCAGTTATAAAACCTGGAAAAACAATTCTTTTTTTTCTCTCAAGTTATGTTTTTCTTGTTTAGATTTGTATCAAAATTTAAATAATTAATTATTGTGAAAATACGCATATAAATAATGATTTCTACCTGAATTTCTATCATGATCAGCAGTAATATGACCTCATACAGTGGCAGTAGCTGTATTTTGTCTTGTCTAGAAGAGCGTTTCTTGTAATATGTCACTAATATTTTCTTGAAAATTGTCTGGGAACTCAGGGAAAACTCAGAGAATTTTTTTCCCATATTTGAGTATGAACCCTGTTAAAATAACATAATTTTAGTACATTGTAACTGTACAGTGAAAACATGAAACATTTCAATTTTGTCCTTTTCCAAGACAGATGTTTTACAAAAAGGGGAAAAAAAAAAAAAAAAAAAGGGAAAACTTTAATGTTTTCACAGTACAGCATTTATAATACAAGGTGACATAATTAAACTGACAGTGCTCTGTAGCATGATCTAATTGTGAAAATGGCAACAAATTTTATAGGAAGATTATAGACAGGAAGACAAAGGATTCCACAAAAATAAATAAATTAAAATAAAGTTCCAAAAGTCATCCATAGGGAAAATATGTACACTACATAACAGAAAAGAGTTTTAAAAAATGGAAAAGTAAAGACAAATTAGTGCAGTATCTCCAATTTCAAAATAAAAAATGGGAACAAGGGCAGTACTTAAAAAAAAAAAAAGTACACTGTCATTAATTTTAAATTGCAACAAAAGCTTTATTTACGAAAACAGTACCACATATTTCCCTAGCAGTGACTTTTAGAACTAATTTTTTCTTTTGCAGAATCCTTCATCTCCCTTCTCATTTAATCTTCTTACAAATTTGGTGCTATTCTTGCAATTAAACTGTGCTACAAAAAATAACATAAGCACTGTCAGTTTAATTATGGCCACTTTGTATATAAGGTTTATTCCATGTCAAATCAATCAGGATTTTTAAAAAATCAAACCCACCATCACAGATTTGAATAAAACTTGATGTATTTATAGAACTTTTCATGCTGATTGGGGAAATGTTAATTACTTTCAGATTAGTCAAATAGCTTTTAAGTTAAGAGCTTTTAAATGTAAGCCAAAATAGCTGATTTACCAACATTTTAAATGATACACATAAAGATATATATGTCTCAAATTCTTTTATTTTTATCAGACAACCATCAAACTTCTTTTAGCTTGTATAGAGTAAAGTAAGCTTTTATTTATTGAAGCTATTGTATTTCAAATTTAGTACAAATAGTTGTGACTATTACCCTTTTTTTTTTTTTTTTTTGTCTTAAAAATTGAATAATTTTAACTGATAATTTCATGCATTGCCCTACCTTCAATTTTCATCAAAATTTGTGTACAGACAACCCAAAGTATGTTTTAATGTCCGATAAAAAAAAAAAAAAAAAAAAGATGGGGGTTTAGAAGCATTTTATTAAATAAGAAATTTGATTAAAACTATTCAAATGAACTGTAAATTTTTGGATCATTCCATGTCAAATCGACCAGGCTGTGACACTTATTAACCCCTTCCACTCCAGGGACGTACGTGCGTACGTCCTAGTGTTAATGGCCATTAATACCATGGACGTACGTGCATACGTCCAAAGAAAGTATACGATACTATTTCAAAATTATAATCTGGTATTTCAGACATTTACACTACAGCTAGCCTGGAGCGGAAGGGGTTAATGACATCGAGTCATCTATGTGAGAATTATTTTAAGATTAATCAATCTCAACCGCCTATTCTGAACCGCCTATCTAAACTTTTTTTATCAGACATTAAAACATACTTTGGGTTGTTTGTACACTTTTTTATTTTTTTTAAATTAAAGGTGGGACAATGCATGAAATAATCAATTACAATTATTCAAATTTTGAGTAAAAAAATGACAAAAAAGACATTGTCTTAAATACTTGTACTAATTTAGAAATACAAAAGCTTCAATAAATGAAAGTTCATTTTATTCTAATCAAACTAAAAGAAGTTTGATGGTTCTCTAATAAGAGTAAATTATAGGCATTTATATCTTTATAACATTCAAAATGTTGGCAAATAGTCCATTTTGGCATATATTTAAAAACTCCTAGACTAATCTTAAATTATTAACATTTCCAGAATCAGCATGAATAATTCTAGAAATATACCAAGTTTTATACAAATCTGTGATGGTGGGTGTCATGGCCTAGTCGATTTGACATGGAATGACCTATAAATGTTATTTTGAATTAAGATCTAAAATATAACTATGCTTTTAATGAACAAATTTATAGCTATTAAGTATAACATTAACATTTAAAAAGAAAACTAAAAATTAATAATTATGTTATTTTAAATTTAAAAAGTATTAGGTTGAGTCAAAAGTTTTGTCCGGTTTCTAATCATTTATTAAAAGTAAAAAAATTATAACAATTATAATATTTTAATTAACATATTCACCATTACTTTCAACAACCATTTTCCAACGTGGATGCAACATTAAAATTCCACGGTTGTAAAAAGCCGCTGGTTTTTGAGCGAAGAAGTCGACAATGCCTTGTTGGAGATCGTATTCGTTGCTGAAGTGCTGTCCACGCATAAAGTGCTCTAGCGATCTGAACAAATGGTAATGTGTAGGGGCAATGTCAGGGTTATATGGCGGGTGAGCGAGAAGTTCCCAGCCCAACTCATTCAGCTTCTCACGCGTCTGATTTGAAACGTGTGGTCTTGCGTTGTCATGTTGGAAGAAAACTCGAGCCGGATTAAAGCCTTTTTTTACGAATTTCTCAGGGCTCGCATTCCCCTAATATTCCTAAAATTCCTAAATATTTTAATCATTCCTAAAATTCCTAAAATTCTCCTACATTTCTTCCATGAATCCTAAAAAAATGCATCCAAGGCTAATCCAAGGGTCGAGAATATTATCATTCCGGTCCAGTTCATATCGAAGTCTGTTGTATTTTGTTTACCGCTTGCGCATGCATGTGTAGATTATTTTACTGTATTAATTCTTAGCGTTGTTGCATTGAATGATTTTATACTAAATCTCAGCATATCGTTTCATTTCATTTACATCCTTATCATGGTTAAAGGTAAAACGAAATTTCAAGACTCGTGGTTCGAAAAAGAATTTGACGGTGTTTTGCTAACATAATGGCTTGAAGCTATAAATGGCGACATTTATTCCGCTAAATTCTGCAGTATAGTAATCTAATTAATTATACATGTGTGGAAATTAGAGAAAAATTGAAACATCTTGCAGAGAAGGTTTAACCGTTTCGGGACGGGTGTATCATATGAAATAGCTGCAAATGTTCCTTCCAACTCAGGTGTTTAACATATGACATATCCTTTAAATTCTTTCTGTGGGCAGGCGTATCATACCAAACGTTCTATTTAAATATGATATGCTCGTCCAGAGAAATAATTTAAAGGCTGTATCATATATAACATGCTCATCCCAAAAGAGTTATACATACAAGACATGTCACAGAAAGCATAAAAATTTTAAACCACTAGAGATATCAAGTAAAGGATTTCGTCGAACCAAGTACTGAAAATGCAGAAAGCATGATTTACATAAAATAAAATTTATTTTATAAAAGGGCTGTATAGATTATTTAAATTTTGATGGAGTAAGGGCTCTTAATTTTGTTTGGCTCAACCTGAATATACAAAACACAACATTTCCAATTTTAACACGTCAATTATTACCCATTATGGATTTAGAAGTTTTATAATATCATCGGTTTTCTCCTAAAATTTTCCTAAAATTTTGAAAAAAATTCCTAAAATTCCTCCCTAAAATTTTGAGAAGCCTTAATACTAGGCCTGATTTCTGTTAAACATGGTTCCCTTGAGTGCAATAGACATCTGAGTTCATTGTTTGTCCTTGAGGAAGAAGATCCCAATGCACAACTCCTGTCGACATCCAAAAAACGCACAAAAGTGCTCTTTTTCAATGCATCCCAGGTGTAGCCGTTTTAACTCCAAGCTGATGTGGGTTTAGCCATTGACATCTGTTTTTTTTTGTTGTCGTATAGTACCCACTTCTCTTTACAAGTAAGAATTCCACGCCATCCCTCTCGGTTAAACTCTCGCAGCAGCAATTGACAGACTGATTTTCAACGATTCTTTTGCATTTTGTTGAGCTCATGCAGTATCATTTGAAAACGCCTAATCTTGATGCCAATCTTGTGAAGGTGTCGATTGACAGTTGACTGAGAAGTGCCAAAGCCTTGCCCTAATTTTCGGGTGGTTTGAGTCGGATCGGCTTCAATCGCACAAAGTAAAGCTCTTTCATCGGTTGTCGATGGTTGCCCAGAGTGTTTCTTATCGCCACAGTGCATATCCCAGGAACAGAACTTTGCATATCAACGTATGCATGTTCTTTCATTTACAGACTTCATACCAAATGTTGCACATATGTTACGACTTGCTTCAGTTGCATTGTGGCCTTGTTTGAACTCGTGGAAAATTAGGCTGCGGATTTGTTCCCGATTTTTTGACATACGTGATCTTTTTTAAAGAGTAATAAGTCTGTGAAAATTAAAATAACATAACAATTAAATACATCATTTCGATCAGCAGAAAATGAGCTTTTAAAATATATATGACATTCACATTACAACTTTAATGTAACATATTTATTGATACGCAAATAAAAAACGGACAAAACTTTTGACTCAACCTAATATTTATCAAAACATAATTATTCAGCAAACAGATGTATCGAGCAGGGTAGTCAGAAAATTAACAAAGCCCCTCAGAAAAATATTTTTGTGCATGTATAAATACATGAAGCATAAAAAGCAACAGCTCTGAACTTTTTGTAATAATTATTATGATACTTATATTGTAATATTGAATTATGTTTGCATTGATAATTATTATTATTTGTATTTCTGCCCATCAGATATTGATTTGAAAGATGCTGCCAAGTTCTTTTCACACAAATTTTCTTGTGGCTCTTCTGTCACTGGAGATGATGAAATTGTTATTCAAGGGGATGTTATGGATGAATTGTTTGATATAATTACAGAACATTGGCCTGAAGTAAGATTATTTGAGATATACTATTTCTATCATCTTTTTTTTTTTTTTTTATGCAAGTAATGTGATTATTATTTTATATTCACAGAGTGGAATAAAGGAAACTTTTACAGATAGCTCAGATTTAGACAGACTTCAATTTTAATTTTATTTCTTTTGTATTTTAGTTTAAAGATGTTTGATGGAATGATAATATATTTGAATATATATAAAATATATTGTATAAGGATATTTGGTGAGATGTTTTTTAAATGTCGAAGTAAAAATTTATGGTGTTCCAATAGGGTACATGAAAAGTTTTACATATTAAAACAAGTGCACTTTTTACTAATATATTATTTCAACAGCTATAGAGTAACTCTTATTTTTAATAACAGAAAAAATAGTACTAGATTTGAGATTGAAATTTTCACCATAAAATTGGACATGGGAGGGTGAAGGGGGACAAAGAAAAATGCCTGAAAAATCACAAAAAAGATGCCAATTAAAAAAGTTGATGAACAGACCTTAACAAATTCAAAAATACTTGGTAGCCAGCAAAATTTTCTAATTGAAAAAAACAAACAAAAATATTTTGATTATATAATAAACTTTAAAGATTATTTTTTTAAATGTATAAAATTTTCAATGCATAAATTTAGAAAGAGTAATGGCTAAAGAGAATAATAATAGTAAATACTATAGCTTTAATTATCTTATCATCATTAAATGAACTTTCTTTCAATTTGATTTATAATTCAACATATATAAATACAATATAAACTATAAGCCAACCAACCAGAAGTTATCTTCATCAGAGAAAACGTTATATCCACAGTAGTAAACAGTGTTGATCATTTCACATATAATGTTAGAAAATTTCAGTCATTTTTTAACAGCATTTCGACTGAGAGGTTTTCCTAGCATAATTTTGTAAGGTGAAATGTCAAGGTCTTTGTTGGTTATTCTCCATGCAATAGTTGCACTGACATCAAAGTCTGAACTAAGGGTCGACTTGATGTGGATACTCTTCTTCCATTATTGTTTTGACAGCAATGATTGTTTTTGTTGGCTTTTGTTTAGTTTTCATGCATATTTTGATATTAACCACTGAACTTGTCCGTTCAAACCTGGTGATTAATTTTCTTAACATGCTTAAAGATAGCTTTGGCCTATTTTTAAAAGCACTAAACCACTACCTGTGTGTTTTGAAAAGTTTCTGGTCAAGAAGATAAATCATTTTAACTAAAAAAACACACTCTTTGATTGAATATCAATAGTACATTATTTTGGCAAAATAAATTATTTTGTTTTGGGTCCTTGGAGATGTGTGTATAATTTCACATCACTAACTCTCCTCACTGAAGAGTTAATTATTCAACTAGCTCAGTATAGTACTTAGAAGACTTTATTTTTAATATTATCTTGTATAAATAGTATATAAATATATGCACACAGTTTTTTCTTTTTATTTCTTTTTTAATTCAATATTTTTATATCTGTCAATTATATCCCTGATATTTTGTTTTTTTTGTAACTGAATTTTTTTCTTTTAAGTTATATAGATTATTTATTATTATTATTTTCAAATAACTAATTTAAAATTCTACATTACATGTTTAGAAAATAGTCCATTTATTTTGTTTGTTCTTTGAATGTTTATACAACATATACAATATAAAATACTTTTGAAAAAAAAAAAAAAACCTTGATCTCAGCTTTATTTCTCTAAATATTTCTCTTAGACTTATACCTTGCAAATTTGCATTAAAAAAAGGGGGATTTTATAAAATTATAATATCACAGAAAGAAAGAATTTTATAAAATCAATTAAAAATTTTAGAGAATTTAGTTTTGAGAATTAAATCTTCATTTTTAGAATGCATGAGAAACTTTAAGGTCATGTAATGTAAAATTTCAACATTGATCATTAAAAACAGAGCTGCCAACCTTGGTGGGAAAAAAAACAGGAGATTTTACATAATTTCAAGGGAGAAAAAGGGAGATTTACGGTTTCGTGGAGAAAAACAAAACAAAATTATTTTATTCAATACACGATACTTTTTTAACTAAAAAGACATAATATAACTTTTGTTTGATGATTTATATTTTAAACTTATTGGGGAAAAACAAATAGTTAACAAGTTCATTAACAAAGTCTAAAAATAACTACATATGTAAAGAATTTTGAACCCCTATATCGCTTCAGTTAGTTCTAAAATCTAATAAAACAAGATTTTATGAACATTGATCCAGAGTTTTCTCCAGATAATTTAAGGAGGGTGCTGCATCTCGCCTGATCTTTGTTTGGAAAAGAAAGAAAAAAACACCTTGCCCCAATCTATTTTTTTTTCCCCATTACTGCCTTTGTAGAAAATAACCTACAAACTGAAGATAAATGCTCTAAATATTAAATAAAACTATTGTGTGTGACAAATCAGCACATTAACAACAAGTAAAAGTAAAGAAAAGTTTAAAAACAGACTTTTTTCTTTTTGTATGCATATTTATAACTAAATTTTTAAATTAAGTGTTTGGATTTTAAATGTCAAATGTGTAATTAAAAATTCAAATCTCAAGAATCTAAAAAGTGCTTTTTTTTTAACTAGCAGTACCCTACATTTTTTAAAACCTGGGGGAAAATGTTTAATTCTTTTGTTGTAGAATGAGAAATCTAATTGGAGAAATGTTTTTTTTTTTTTTTTTTTTTTTTGGGGGGGGGGGGGAGTTAAACGATAATTACATAAGTGTAAACTGTTAAACATTTCTACTTCTTTATAGGCTTTAGAATCTACTAAAGCAAATTTATAATGAATATTGACATTTTTGTTGTGGCTTGTAGATGGAGAAAGAATGAGAAACGAGTTTCAAAGAGCATTTGATCACCGATCACTAGTTGGAGATAAGAAAATATGGGGGAAGGGGAGTTAAAAATAATTACGTAAGCGAGAAATATTGAAGGATTCTGTTACTTTAGAGATTCTAAAATCTCATAAAATGAGTTTTAAATGAATATCGACATTTATGTTGTGGATGAAGAAAGATTGTGAATTGGAAAGCCTTCGTAAATCTGAAAAGATGGCACCTACAAATTGTCAAAAATTAGCCTTTTTAGTTCGATTTTTCGAAAATATTAGAAAAACGGGAGAAATACACATTAAAACGTAAAAACGGGAGAGTTGGCAGCACTGTTAAAAATCTCCAAAATATAACAAAATGAAATAATTCATTTAAACCAGTCTTGACATATATTTTCAGTAACTAAAAAGAAAATCACTAGATTTTGTTTCATGTGCTGTACACAAATTACAAATAAAAATAATGAAAACTTAAATAAACTAATATGTTTACATTTTGATTTTTGACTGTACTGTCAACAACTTTGTTTTAAACATATCTCTAGGACTTTTCATGACATAATACAAAATTTTAATTTTGTAAATGACCGTATTAATGTATGGAGACATACTTTACTCATTGGGTATAGATTCCTGCTCAAAAGTTTAGCAAGATTTGCAAACGATCAGTTTTTTTCAATTAAAAAACTTATTTTTTGATCAAATTTTTTTAAACATTGCATATTTAAAGAACTGGGTCTTCCTCACGTTCTTTAGTGATGATTGGTTTAAGACAACATTTAGGAGGCTGGTAACAAATTGAGCAAAAAAATCAATAGTATTTGGGATCATCCTGTATCATTAAATGAACAAAATGTTCTGTAACTTCAGGATATTTTAATATGGACCCAGTACAATTTTTGGATAAATTTCTGTGGTGATAGTATGTTAAATAACGAAGATATAAGCATTTATTTTAAAACTAAAAAAAAAATAAGCATTTTTTTATTTATAATATACAGAGTTTTAAACGAACATTATTCCCACTTATAGATAAATTGAAAAGACACTTTTAAAAGATTATACTGCAATCAGAATACAAATATCTTAAATGTCTCATGAAATGTAAGCATTAAAAAAAAAAGTTTTCATTGTACATGCATAAAAGGTAGAAAAAATTTTGTTACACAGGTTGAAAGCTAGATATTGGGCAACTTTTGTGAAACGTTCGTTTGAATATTGTAAAAATTAAGCAAATTGTCAGCAAATGACAAGCTAGATTTTATTTATTTATTTATTTATTTTTTTTTTTTTTTTCAGAGTTGAAAATTCATAAGGGGTTTTTCATATGCCCGTAATTAATTTGAAGATCCAGTTATTTCAGCATATATATATATATACAGTGAACTCTCGTTAAAATGGACAATCAAGGGCCAGCAGTTTTTGTCCATATTAACGAGAGTCCATTATAACAGGAGTTCGTAAACTGAAGTTCTATATGAACTCTAAAATCACTTATGTACACATACACAGTATAACATGAATGCAAATCTGTTTCCTCAAACCCTTTTATTAACTTAAAAATATAAAAGCATGAAAACCGATACTTACTTTCAAAACTTCTTTTCTTCATATAGTACAACTTGATAAAAAAATCCTTTGCTATGTCTCCACAATAAAAGTGGAGACAGGTGCAAATTGTTGACCTCAACTGTCACTGTCATTCAATACTATTTACCCCCCACAGTGTAATAGCACAGAGTGAGAGATTAACCCTTTTATTATTGGACCTTTTCATGTTAAAAAAAAAAAAAAAATACTGAATTTGAAAAGATTTTGGGAACTGACTCAAAGGAAGTAAGCTTTGAGGGAAAAAAATGTCCCTCTTAACGAATGAATTGTACGTATGTATGAAGCGATGTTTATTACATGCAATTCCTATAGGCCTTAGCCGGGGATTCTGTTTTTGTACGTAATAACGAGAAATCCATCTTAAACAAGGCCGTCTTAACGAAAGCTCACTGTATATATATATATTTTTTAGTTTTAAAATAAATGTTTATATATCCATTATTTAACATACTATTGTCACACAAATTCATCCAGAAATTGTACTGGCTCCATATTAAAATATCTTAAAGTTACAGATCATTTCGTTCATTTAATGTTACAAGGTGATCACAAACATCATTGATTTTGCTCAATTTGTTACCCCCCTTCCCCCCTAAATGTTATCTTAAACCAATCTTCATTGAAAAACATGAGAAAGACCCAGTTCTTTAAATATCCAATATTTGAAAACATTTCATTGACAGATACGTTTTTAAATTGAGAAAAACTTGTCGTTTCCAAATCTTGCTAAACTTTTGAGCAGGAGTGTATATATATTAATTGTATTGAAACTGTATACAAATTAAAACCTTATTATTCTGAAAATTCAATCCTTTGTGTATATATGCATATATTTAATCAATTTTATAAAATTTTCTGCCTATTTTTTACATGCTTTTGCAATTTAAGTCATTTCCTGTTTTGACAGTGACCATATTTATCAACAAACAATAGCAACCCTAAAATAATAATAATAATAATTATAATTAATTCTTCAAATAAATTAAAGTTATCACTTATTTAATGAATAACAAATAATGAACAGCTAAAATAATTATAATAAATCAAAGCACTCTTTGTTCATAGCATGCTTAATATCAAAAAATAAAAGAAAGCCTTTTCTAATATATTCCTATATTTATTTTCTAACACTATTTTTGAAAGATAACTTTTCTTTTCTAGAAGTTCTATGTATGATTTATCATGTTATTTCAATAAATAACAACTGTTTGCTTTTATTGCATTTCAGATTGATGAAGACATCATAGATGTGTTAGGAGACCAGTCTCGGTGATTATAACCTGTCTAGCTCCTGAAATTTAAATCTTTTTTATATGTAACATATTTGTAAAATAAAATGCAATGCATTTAAAATTTATGGTTTCTTGAGTAATATGTGGTATTTTTCATTTGAACTATTTCATATTTAAAAAGAGACTTATAGAAATGTCTTTTAAAAAAACATATCACTACTTAATACAAATATATGATTTATTCCAGCTTCAAGAAAATGAGTCTAAAACTGTAAATTTTTATTTATTGTTTTTTTTTTTTTTTTTTTTTTTTTTTTTTAACACGCTTTTATTAGCTTCACCTGTATGTGTGTATGTTTGTAACCGCTCTGGGAGAAAACAAAAAAATCTGTATTGTAAAAAAAGACTTTCTCTACGTGAACAGCGTGGCGTTGAGGTATAGCTCCGCGCTATGAACCTAAAGGTCTAGCATTCGATCCCAGTCAGGGGAGATTTTTTAAAAATGGTTATTGTTTAATTCTAAATTATTTTAATTAAAGATTTAAATGTATGTAAATATTATGGTGTGTTACTCACACGATTTTCTCTTACCCTGCATTTTAATCAGTGGCGGCTCGTGGCAGGAGCTGCAGAGCCCCCAGAAATATTCGAAAAATTATTTTATCAACTTTCAAAATATTTTGAAAATAAATATTATTATATTGTATAGTATTATGCATATAGAAAACCAGATTACTTCATTATCATGAAAAATTATTAAAAAGCTGGAAAAAGTTAACCATTTTTAAACGTAATAGCACTTCGAAAATTCGTAAAGGGACTGCTCATTCATGCAACTCCTGAAAAAAGGGATTTCTTTAGGGAAAGAACAGTTACAACCGCCCCTACTCGTTTTCCCTACCCGTTTCGACCATTTGGTTGGAGCTGCATCCGATGCAGCTCCAATCTGATTAGAGATTTCGGTAATGCTGGAAAAGAACAATTTCCCTTTGTAATCTACGTTTTTTCTTCACAGTTTTTAATGCGGTAATCGCTGTGTTTGATGATTATGTATGAGGGGTAAAAAAAATTTAGCATGAAGGTTATTCACGATTATATGAGAAAATAGAAGTCATTTTTATTTATTTTTCAAACAGATTTTTATTTTATATTGCCTGGAAATTTCGCACGGTTTTTCGGTTTCTTGCTTTGCCAATGGCAGAAACGTTGAATAGACAGAATCTCAATTTTTATATAAATTTTGCCTTAAACATAATATTTAAAATTTATCAAGTGTTTAATCGCTTTGTTGATAAGGTTATTATTATAATTATTTTATTTTTTCCACTTGTATTTTAGTCACTAATTGTTTTTCTATTTTGATGAGAAGTATTAGCAGTCGAACCTTTCTTAAAAACACGAGATTACTAAATTTTTAATTTCTGTCATTTTCATACAACGGAGTTGGAAAGCATTTATAACTTCGTTTCATCTCTCTTTCTATTTGAGTGAGAACTTTCAGAAATATGCTCGGAAATTTAAGCATTTTAATATCCATTCTTTAGATTGACCGCACTATTTTTCCTATATACTTTTACGAGGACACACAAAACATCCAGAATGCACTGCTGGCTTGGATAATATTTCAAACCAAATTAAACTGATATATACTATTCAAGCCTTTTTAAATATATCTAAAGAAAATAGTGTTTTAAAATTTTTAGATTTTTTTTTTTTTTTTTTTTTTTTTTTTTTTAATGCACGGCAATACAGAAGATGTGCAGCAAATTTTGGAAATTCATTTTTAATTATACTAAGGTTTCATATTTAAATGAAATTTTAGTTTACTGTGCCATGTATAAATTTTAGTGTACTGTACCATGTGTGTAAAGTTCGCATTAAAAAAAATAATAACAATAAAATGTTCGTAATGTTACACAAGCATATCATAATCTATGTGATGTGCAAGATTTTACGTCAATGTTAATTCATTTAATTAATATTTCAAAGGATGTTCTAAATAAATTAATGAAACGCATCATTATAATTGCACTTTTAAGATACGAGCATTACATTACTATAATGTTTTGAGGTCTCCTGAGCTCATTTTTGCTATTTTTACAGTGTTATATGTATGGTGTGAGTAAGTGTATATATGTGAGTGAATATCATAACATCCAAATGCTTGGTTCGATTGAACTGAAAGCTGGTAGGTATGTGAAAGGTCACCATCAAACGAGCTGTATAGAATTTGATGGATGTGAGACTTATAGTTCTGTTACAAGGGCACAAAGAAAAATTCCTTATCATTTTGATTAATGGACTTAAATTTATGAAGTGCGGTTGCGCCTAAATGTTTTATCCAATTGAGCTAAAAATTGGTAGGTTGGTTATAGGTAATCGTCTCACAATTCGTATAGTTTTGATGAGTACAGGACTTATACATTTTTTGTACAGAGACACAAAAAGAAATTCTTTATCATTATGGACTATAGATTCGAATTATTTGCAGTTATTATCGCAAGAACTGTACAGATCTACATAAGTATGTAATCAAACTATTTATTTTTATATAAATCATTGTGTGTATCTTTTTAATGAGCAAAATTTGATTTACAATCATATATGTATACTTTGTACTTCGTACAATCTTGAAGAAAATAATAGCATGCAGATGAAAAATATTTTGTTGGAGGAAAATTGATTATCATTAATAAATAAAGTTAACAAAATAAAATCGCCAGATTTTTTTTTTTTTTTTTTTTTTGTAATGAATGTCCAATAATATAAAATTTTAAATCTATGCTGTATCCTGTATTGCTCTGCTTCTTGCTCAGTCTGCTCATATAAAACCCGAAGCCCCCGATTAAAACAGATTATTTAGAAAATCATTTTCGCTTTTTTCTCAAATCCTACATAGACATGCAGCTATGCAGCCCCCCTGTAAAGGAATCTCACGAGCCGCTACTGATTTTAATACTAAGATAGATATTTTGTGCTTTTTAGTTCACATTTTTATAAAAGCGTGTTCTTTAATTTTTTAAAACTATAATATTATTCATATTACCAAATGATAGTTCCATTTGATACATAATGAAAAAGATTTTTTTTTTAAACTCTTTTACAAATATTTCAATTATAAGTCCCCTTTTAACATTACTGAAAGCCTACATCTAATAAATATTTGAACCTAATACCATAAAATACCGTGGTTCAAGTGCACCCTCAATCTTCAAGGAAAATTAGGATGTATTTTGAGAAGGGCAGAAAAATGGTAATAATACGTAAATAAGTAATTGAAATGTTTTCTTCCTAAAATTAAGTGGCATAAAAATAATTTTAAAACAAAACATATGTATATATTTATTCTTTTTAAGTTGCAGTGATAACAATAGTGAAAATATTATAGTGTGTCACTCACACGACTTTCTCTTACCCTGAAATTTAATACTGTAAATACAGGTTTGAGATTAAGAGGTAAGATAACAAGTACTGTTATATAAACCTATGTTAAAACAATTCAACTTAAGCTTCGGAACAGCTTCATTTGACAAATAATTCTATGCAAGGGGGACTACTGCCCCCCTACCCCCATTTCATTTTTGAATCTACATTTATATAGAATTAAAATCTATTATCAAGTTCAAAAGTTCATTTAAAATTATTCAGACAACTTTCCCATGCATAATTCCGTGAAGCTTATCAATCTTGAACAAACTTTTCTAGTAACAACTGTATTTAATTCAACATACTATAACATTTGGATCACCTGAAATTATTTGTTTTTGATTTACTCTAACAGACAAAAATCAAACGTTAAAAACTTAACAGGAAGCTCAAAACATGTAAATATACAAAAACCAAGCTATAAATATTTAACTTAACAAAATTATGTACACATCACATGGTGCACATAAATTGTAATCCTATATTAATAACACATGGCACAATCTAAAGTATACTTCCATCAATTTTCAAGTATTGTCACATTATAAAATAGTTCTTTTGTGTAGCCCTGTAAGCAAACAGTGAATGATTTCTATACCATATTCTACATGAAACATGTTTTTACATATAAATAAAATATATATTCGTTTCATTTGGTTTAGTGAAATCTATAGATGTTAAACTCTACTTACCTACAATTTCCCCCATAGATATAATGTAACTGAATTCTCTTGGGTGTCCCTGTACACAAACCATTCACTTGATCTCAACGAACAGTTTAGTGCCGCATCCCTATATAATACACATTTAGAATACCAAGTTTGGACTTTCTGCTATTATTTGTTCTTAAGATATGTTGATAACAGACATACACAAACACACAGACCAACCGCTAGAAATATGATTTTTAGATTCAGGGGACCTCAAAACATGTAAATATAACAAAAACTCTTTTTTGTGAATTTGACCCAAAAACAATACTTTCTCTATCTTATGGGTAAGAGAAACTAAAAAAAATACAGTAAATTCTTGGTTAATCGAATTCAACTAACCAGAAAAATTTGGAAAACTATTTTTTTCCCCCCTTCAATAAATTGTTTTAAAATATTTGCCACTATTATAGGAAGCTTTCGGTTTCCATTTTCAAATAATTTGTGTCTGACTTAATATAATACAAATCAATGTTTATATATATAAAGGCAAATGCTGTAAAAAAAAATACATAATGATAAAAACTGTCACCGTTTCAGATAATCTACTGCTTAGCATAAGGGAGTATTTAATTGAGGGAGGATGCTTTTGTGGTATTTTATGGTATATGGAAAATTATTAAAATAGAAAATACATTTCATTATTTTGCTTTTATAAAAAATATCAGCAATATTTAATGTATCAGCAGAACAGACCTGAAAATAATCCATTTGGCATGTGCTGACTAAATAAAATAAAATTTCAATTCATAAAATTAAATAAATTACCTATAAAATTCTATAAGTGCTAGATTCACTAAAATTTATACAGTTTGTGTGTGCAATGGTAACCTATAGCATGTGTATTTTCAGCTTGATCAAATAAGGCACTATTGCACTTTAAAAAATTTGAGCCCATAGGTCATAGATAAAAAAGAAAAAGGTGTTTCTGTAAAAAAACTGTAAGGGATTAGTACTAGATTCACCAAAATCAACAGGGTTTGTACTATGGTGAACTGTAACATATGTACCAATTTTCAGCTCATTCGAACAAAGTGTTGGCAATATTGTATTCAATCTCTCTCACATACAGATGCACACTTCATCGTAAAAATAACAAAAATGAACTCAGGAGACCTCAAAGCGTATAGAAGCAACAAAATCTTAAAGTTGGATGGAAAGTTAAAAAGAAAAAAATACATGATACTGTTCCTTTAT
Organism: Salticus scenicus; assembly: GCA_963930645.1. Lineage (NCBI taxonomy): Eukaryota > Metazoa > Arthropoda > Arachnida > Araneae > Salticidae > Salticus > Salticus scenicus. Next base: position 232,783,439 of record OZ005658.1, read on the forward strand.
CAATATATTCTTCCTAAATCATAAGATGTTAAGAGGCCTCTCTACTTATCGTCCCCAGAAGCCAGAGCCAATGTTATGCTATGGAGAATTTCGCCCCATTATAACTTATTAACTAATATATATTTTTAAATTCCGTTTTCACATTCAAAATCTTCACAACTATTAAACAATTTATCGCTTTCTAAAAATTATTTTTTTAAATTTTTAATATTTCATTATGAGGTTGTAAAATGCAAATTTTCACAATGTGAAATTTTTCATTTTTGAGCTTAAAAATGAAATCTTAAAAATAAAAATAATCAATCTTTAGAAAGCGATAAATTGTTTAATAGTTGTGAATTTTTGGAAAGTGAAAATGGAATTTAAAAATATCTATTAGTTAATGAATTATAATGGGGCAAATTTTCCCATAGAATAACATTAGCTTCAGCTTTCGGAGACTATAGGTAGAGAGTCCCCTTAAAGAATTTGATTTAAGCACTGCAGTTGCAATTGTTAAGTTTTTCAGAAGCAGTTTATTTCCAGTTCCTGATATAAATAAATATTTATATATATTCATTCTATTTACATAATAATGTTATAGAAAATATTTTTGGTGAAGGGCCTGCTTCATTTACCGTCGCAGAAAGTCCAAGCCAGTGTTATTCTATCGGAAATTTTGTTTACTTATAACTCATTAAGTAATAAATATTTTCAAATTCTGTGTTCACATTCAGAAAAATCACAACTGTTAAATTGAGGGACGTTTTTTAAATTTTTAATATTTTATTTTCAAATTGTAAAATATTACACATTGAAAATTGGTATTTTACAGATTCAAAATAAAAATCCATTTTTGAAAAACGCCTGTCATTTTAACAGTTGTGAATTTTCTGAATGTGAAAACAGAATTTAAAAATATGTATTAGTTAATGAGTTATATAAGTAAACAAAATTTCCCATAGAATAACACTGGCTTGGACTTCCGGCGACGGTATGTGAAGCGGGTCATTAAATATATTTCTAATCAGTTAGCTTTTTAAGTAATTGAGATATTCAACAGTTGTTTTTGTCAGATTTTAAGATTAACACTACTTAAAGAATAGTTGGAAAATGTCCATAAAGTATCCATTGTTGTTACAGTTTCTTTAATTAGCATGTAAATATAAAAAAAAATGTTTATGTTGTCAAATCTCAATGTGCCTCATACTTATGTGGACGTATCTAAAGAGCGTATAATATCTAATCTCGCTGACAGCCTAGGTTTATGTTATTCTATAGGAAAATTTGTTTCTATAATTACTTATTACCTAATGTATTTTTTTTTTTTAATTCCATTTTCACATTCAGAAAATTCACAACCATTAAACTAATGCTTGTTTTTTAATATTTATTTTTAAAAATTTTTAATATTTTGAGTTTAAAAAAATAATTAAGTGCATTTTTTGGCTAGAAAATAAAATGTCAAAAATCAATTTTTCAATATTGAGTACATACTAATTTAATGATGGTGAATTTTCTGAATGCTAAAACGGAATTTAGAAAATAATAATAGGCAATGAGTAATTGTGGAAATGAAAACAGGGGGCCTTAGCTGTCGGTGAGATTAGATATTTTCCACTCTCAATCAATGACATTGCTATTCAATTACTCGTATTAAAAGAAATTTTTGTGATGATTTTTTTTTTTTTATTAAAATTGAATGAAAATGTAAAACAAACATTCCAATCCATGCTTTCCTATAAAAAATATTGTGAAAAAATTGCTTATTAATGGTCTACTTGCTTCAGTTTTACTGATCAAAAATAAAGCATTTTTTATCACATCTCATTCTTGTTCAACTAAACTTTTAAAACAGAAAAACCTACTAATTTTCTATAAAAGTTTATGAAAGGACTAAGACGGTGCAGTGTTATGTTTTTGAAACTTCAGGAGTGTAAAGAACGTGTTATTCCTCATATATTTTAAAGTTTTGTGCCAAAAGTGATAGGGAAGGGCACCAGTAAAAAATTAAAGGAAAATGAAAGTGTTTGGCATCACCCTGTAAAAAGTATGCTACAAATCACATTTCAAGCATTGTGATTATGGGACTCTTTCTCATTATCTGTTTAAATTTTTATGCCTCTACTGTATATAATCAGGGAGATATAAAGGTTTCTTTAAAAATTGCAAAAAAAACATTTTCACTTTTTTAGCTATAACATGCAAGATATTAAACCCAGTGCAAAGCTATTTTCAGGAAACTCGACATACAATATTAGATACAGCATACTGTAATCAGAATGAAAATATTAAATATCTAATAAAATATGAGTATTTTTACTAAATACTGTAATTTCGTGAATATAACCCGCTGGTAATCTATAAAAAAAATCCTGACTTTATATGTCCTGCGGGGTATCTATTGCGAACAATGAGAAAATTAACACCAGTCTCATTTTTGTTTCGGAAGTCTGTGTTATTAATGTGTATTGACGATGAAATTGAGGACAGTGAAAAAGAACTTTATGAGGAGGATAATGAAGACGAACTGTTCCAAACAATATTGCAACATTTTAATTCTGATACGGAAGAATCCGATTTTGATGGATTTAAATGAATTTTGTAAATAAATTTATTATTAATCTATAATTTTCTTATAAATAGAATAAAGGTGTTAAACATTAGAAGTTACTCCAGTTTATAGTAATTTATATATAGAGAAAAATTAATACTAAGTTATGATTATTTGCTTTTTCATTATAAGTAAGTAAATTTATTTGTTTATTATTAATATTTATTTTTATATTTGTTTATTATTTGTATCTTTTTCTACTTAAAATAATAGCAATTAGTACTGAAATTATAAACAGCGATTGCCGACCATATGATTTTAGAAGTGTGTGGTATCTTTCGGTTATAATTATTTTTTAATAAATTTTTTACGCTTCGGGTTACCTTCCACCGTGGGTTATATACACGAAATTACGGTAATTTCTAACTGAGCATGTGTAAGATTTAACGAAATTTCATTTGCAGAATTTAATAGCCAAATGTATTGAGTTACTTACATAAAAACTCCAAGTATCGTGTATACTCAAAAAGTTCTATGCCATAGAATGAACTGAATTTCAGCTGTTCCTAAAAATAAGAAATTGATAAAGGGATTTTCTCAATATTTATTTACAATCACAGAAAACCGTATTACCATTCATTGTATCAAAATAAAAATATGGGTAAAACCCCTTATAGTTTAGCTTTTTTTCGAGAGAAACTGAATAGCAGTTCATTTTATGGCATAGAACTTTTTGAGTTTTCACGATACTTGTTTGGGGTTTTTATATAAGTAGCACAATACATTTGGCTATTAAATTATGCAAATGAAATTTCACTAAATCTTACAAATGCAGAGTTAAAAATTTAGTAAAAATGCTCACATTTCATTAGATATTTAATATTTTTTCATTCTGATTGCTTTGCAGTGGGTTTTTAATACCTTGCGTGTTATAGCTAGAAAAGTGAAAATTTTTTGGCAATTTTTTAAAGAAACCTTTATAACCACCTAATTACATGTGGTGGACAACTTAAAAATATATACAGAAGACGAGAAAGAATCCATAATGAGAAAAACCCATAATCACATGCTACAGCCAGATCGTATTTCAAGCATTACTTTTTACAGGGTGATGCCAAATACTTTCATTTTTCTTTAATTTTTTACTGGTCCCCCTTTTACTTTTGGCCCAAAACTTTAATTGAAGTACATGAAGCATAACATGTTTTTTACACTTGTGAAGTTTCAAGATGAGTTATCTAGTACTTTTTGAGATATTTTTAAAAATGTCTGAAATCAAAAGTGTCCGGTCATTTATGGAAAGGTAGTGTAAGTATACAGAACATGTTTTTGTACAGTATTATCACTGGATGTTTTTCATTAAATGATGATTGTGAGTTCTGTAAGCGGCTTCCCACCCAGTCTTGCTTTTGCCTCCAAGGCAGTTGCACGTGTTTGCACCTGATGAAGAAAGGCTACGTCCTTTCGAAACCGGTTGTGCTGATTTAAAATTTATGGTGTGTGAAGAAGTTTTAATTTCTTTCAAAACATTTTGGTCAATGAATGCATTTTTTTTTTTTTTTTTTTTTTTAACTCTCTTGATGCTTTTTAAATCCTTGAATTATTTTGAACCAAATGAATGATACAGCTCTATTAAATATATAAAAAATATATGTAGGAGAGAGTGGAGATGAATGGGACATTTTTCATGTTTTTACTGATAATTTTCACCATATGTAATTCAGAATTTTATCATTTTTAATAAATATATACAGGGTGTTTCAGTGAACCGTTTCAGAACTTCTAAGAGGGGTAGGGTACATCCTGACGAACCAAAATCATATACCAATGGGCAGTCAGAAATGCTTTCCTGAAAGAGAAATTCGAGATATGCTGGAGTATTCCAGAATGTTCGTATGCCCATGCGTCGGAGATGTGAGGCGTGCATTGTAGCCCGTGGAAGAAACTTCGAACACTTACTTTAATCCATGTACCTTTTGCTTCTTTTCATGTATTATTAAAACGATTTCTCACTTACGGTCTCTTTTCTTTATGGTGCTTCTGTGTACAACACCGCTTCAGGAAAGCATTTCCGACCCCACATTGCTATATGATTTCGAGTTGTCAGGATGTACCCTACCCCTCTTAGAAGTTCTGAAACGGTTCACTGAAACACCCTGTATATATATATATTTTTTTTTTTACATGCATGTTCATTGTCCCATTCATCCCCACCTATGGGGATGAATGGGACAGGACTGGAGTAGAGTTAACAAAGAAAAGAAAAAAAAATGGAAAGTAAACAAATTTTTAAAGTTAAATTGGTTTATGTGATTTTATTACACACTATGAATTTACTGAAATTAACATAAACTGACGTGTTGACTCAAAGTAACGTCAAAAGGCAAAAGTCATTTGGCTCGCACAGTTCCTAGTGCTCTAGACTTTGGTAATTTAATCTAATAAGATCTAATCTAAAAATAAATAAATAAGACACTAGAAAGAGATAAATCATTATAATACAGTACAAATTATACTGATAAATTTTTGCTTTCGACTGATTGGGAAAAATCAGCATTCTATTCTGTATTGCATTAATAATCACCAAGATTTATTTAATTAGCTTGATTGAAATTGTGATTTTTAATAATCAAATTATTATTAGTTTATTTATTTAATTTTTTTAATTATTGATATAAGTTGCAGTAAATATTCTAACTTATAATTTTTTTAATCATAATTATTATACACAAAAATCAGAACAATTAATTTCAATCTATTTTTTTCTAAATCCATGCTATTTTTATAATTCCATGTTATAACTACTGAAAAAAATGGCTGACTTTCATCACCAAAGTAGTTAATCTAGACCAATCAAAAATAGGAGTATTCCGCCAACAAACTCTTTGCTTCATTTATATAGATTTTCACTTTTATTTATAGCTGCCAACTTTTCCGTTTTTGGCAAAAGTTTTCCCGATTTTTTAAGTTAATCTGCTGGCTTCCGATATTAAATCGATTTCTTGTTTTTTTAAAAATCGTAAATATCATTCATTGCCAAAAAAAAAATTAACTAATTTGAATGAAACGCTTCATGAAGCCTTCTGATTCTTAATCTTTTTCCATCTACAACATGAATGTTACTATTAATTTTAAACTTATTTTGTGAGATTCTAGAACGCATAAAGAAATATTATTATTCAATATTACTTCCTAATGTAATTATTTTTTACCCCTCTCCCCTCTTTTCTTATTTCTAACTAGTGATTAGCGATTAAATTTCTGCAGAAAGCCGTTTGTTAGCCAGTCTTTCTCCCATCACAAAATAAATCATGTCATTATTCATTTTAAACTTGTTTTATTAGACTTAAAAAGCTATAAAGAAGTAAAATTATTTCTTAGTCATGTATCTCCCCTCCTTCCCCAGCTCTAGCTAACAATCAAAAAGCTTTCTCTATCTACAACAAAAGGATCACTGCTCGGAATAAAATTGTTTTATTAGATTCTAGAACCAATAAAGTGATAAAAATGCTCAATATTTATCAAATATGTACTTATTTTAAACTTTAATACTCAACTTGTTGAATCTATTTGTTTCTCCTCAATAAGGTTAAAATGCATACTATATCACCTAACATAGGTATTATACAAGGTAAATAATAACAGTAGCTGAAAATGTAAGATAGGAATTGTACGAGTCAGAATTATAATATACTAGAATAGAATTTATAATAGCCTACAAACACTATAAATCAGGGCTCGAAATTTCAACTCTGATTACACTCACCGAAAAAAAGGTTTTACTCGCCAGAAGATAGAGTTGTCATTTTTTCTTTTTTGTGCTTTTTTTTTGGTTATTTTTCCTAACTATTTGAAATGCTTTTTCAAATATGCTTAAAAATTATATATATTACAAGTGTGTCGTTTATCACCATGTCTCATAATCATCTATAATTAAAAATCATTATAATGTAAGTATTGTATTTGATATTTGAAAAAGGTTAAAATGTCTAATAACATAAATGCAAAGAGTCATTAAATAAAAAAAGAAGAAGAAAAAAAAACTCTTTGTTAAACAATACCCTGTGAATTTTTTTTTATTACGAAAGATTAAGCTTCTTTATTTACCTATTTATTTAACATTTTACATCAGAAATGTTCTTTTCGTCCCCTTTATTTTTGTAATTAGACGGAATGTTGATGTATATAACTTGTTCATTGTTGTCATTTGAAATAGCCATTTCGAAATAACTTTTTCGATAAAATTATTGCTTACATGCCTACAAATAATTGCAAGCGCAAATCCTTAGAGTTTCATTAAAAAACTGAAAAATGTCAACTATTTTTTGAACATTATTCAATAAAATAAACATAGGCAGTATCTTTAAAGGGGCTCGAGTTCATTTTCATGCATCAATATCGCATAGGCAAACTCTCTTATAGTGGGCATTTCTCTTATAGTGGGCGACAGACAAAGAGGTTCTCTGCTTGTCTATTTTCACTCTGATTGGAGAAATCACAGTGGGAGAAAAGAAACTACCAAAGAGAGTAAAACTTTCATGCATGCGCTAAGCATTTTTCCTTTCCCAGGCTGGGATTAAATATGAGGTTATACGATGGCAAGATTTTCCCATATTTAAATCTATAAGAAGATTTTTTTCCTGTCACCATATCGTGTAAGAATTCTACCTATAACTAGACCAAATTTTTACTCGCCACAGTAAAAATTCCACTCACCAATGGCGAGACGAAATTTCGCGCCGTGCTATAAATAATACATCATAAAAGAAAAAAATGCAGCCTGCCTCAGGTAATATGTATGTATATATATATATTTACTGTTTATTTAATCATTCTTTCATTTAGTTTCATTGATTTAAAGAAATCTTTATTAAAACTGTATAAATGTAGATGATAAGTGGAAATCTTATTTAAAGTTTTCATGTCATAATAGTTGCTTCAATTTTTTTGCTCCTTAAATTTTTAATCATGGGGTTGGCAGCTCTGCATTTAGCTAATAAATTAAACAAAACAAAATTTTTGAATGCTTGTACATGCACAGTTAATTACTTAGTAAAAATTTTCATATTTCATACAAAATTTAACATTTTTATATTCTGATTTGCAATATGATGTGTCTAATGTATTTTCTGTCATGTGTCCTAAAAATGACATTGCATTGGTTTTGAATAACTTTGTCAGGGTTTTTTTTTATTATAGTATACAGTTTTTTTTTTTTTTTTTTTTTGGTTATGAAACTTTTATATTTCCATAAAAATACATGCTATTCAGATACAAATGAATGCAGATAACACTGCTCGGCATGAAAATTACCTCTGACATCATTTCAGCATATTCTTGTGTAAAACGATCTCCTGAATCCGAATATGATGCCCATTTTGCCGTATCACGCACTGTTTTTTAGGAATGGCTCCCTATTTTATCGTTTTTCAGTGGTTTTATGGCTATAAATTTGATTTTTAGAAGGGGGGGGGGGATTACTGTAACCATTAAATATCTTCTGAGGGGCTACAGAGTTGGAAAATTCATAAACAAAGACATTTGCCACAAGGGATTTTTTTTTTTTTTTTTTTTTTTTTTTGGGGGGGGGGGGGGGGTGATATGCCACTGAAATTATGCATTACATATCTTATATTTTTTTAATCTGTTATTAATGTTATTTTTTAAACTTTATTTTTTGTTTTTAGGTGTTAAATTAATTATTTTTCATTCTTCAAATCAAATTCATGGTCATAAAGTTATCGAACAGGGAAAGAAATTGAGGGAAGGGGTGGTATTTCTAGAAAACGGTGGGTGACTGGGCAAAATGGGAGTCATATTCGGATTCATGAGGTCATTTTACATAAGAATCAGCAAGAATGATATCAGATCTCGAATTTTTTTTTTTTTTTTTTTTTTTTTTTTTTTTTGCAGAGCAGTGTAATTAAAAAAAAAGCCTCATAATCACATTTGCTCCTTTAATTTATTACTGGTTCCCCCCTCCTTCCCATTTTTTTTAGCTATCATGATAAAAATCTATGCCAAAATATGTAGTTTAATACATATTTGGCACATTTACTACATATTTTGGTTACATATATGTAGTTTACTACATACTTTTTATGCTCTTGAAGTTCTAAGAAAATCATACTTGCCAACCATCTCATTAATAACCGTACAATTGTTAACGCCCCCTGAAACACCACTATATTTTTAGAGTAATTCTCTCCAAATGTTGTTACGATAAAATAAGACTAAAATTACACTAAAAAATTATTGGTGTGAAAAAAAAGGCGGGTACTAAAAATTGTACTGTTCATAATGAGATGGTTGGCAAGTATGGAAAATTCATCATATATTTCTTTAAATATTTGACAAAAACATCAAAATTCAAAAATGTCTAAATACTTGTGTATAGACAATCATGCACATAAGTGAAATTATACTTAAGATGTTTTGTCAAATACCTAAAAAAATGCATCATGGATGCTCTTGTAATTTTATCGGATAAAAACAAACAGTTATACCTTAAATAATTTAGCGAATGGTTTTGTTCCCAAGGTAAAAAGGAATGTTACAAATTAATGAAAAAATGTTTTGGATCACTCTATGAAAAATGTTGTTGTAGATGTAACATACGATTACAATGCTTCTTTTAATTATATATGTAAGGATGTAAAATAGTTAAATTTAAGAAACAAAATTATAGAATTTGTAGTTTCCCCTTTAAACTTAGTTTCATTTAATTATGCGAGAATCAGAAAATGATTTTGCAAACCAGGCACTACTATACTTTAACTATACTTTAACTTCTTGGATATCTTGGAACCATCCATCATAAGGTAAAGATTATCAGATTAAGGAAAAAAAATTTAAAAAACTTGCTTACAACATAAAAATTATAAAGAAATAACTTAAGAAGCTTCTAGCCTAAAGTTTCTACATATTAATCAGTAAAAATTCATGAACTGACAAAGGAACTCTACAAAAATCTAGACCGTAGATGGCACTTTTTGCTACTGGAAGATCATAAGAGAGAAAAAAGGAAGATGTTAATTACTGGCAGGGTTCATACTCAAATATGGGAAAAAAATTCCCTGAGTTCCCAGACAAGTTTCAAGAAAATATTAGCGACATATTACAAGAAACGCTCTTCTAGACAGGACAAAATACAGCTACTTCCACTGTATGATGTCATATTACTGCCGATCATGATAGAAATTCAGGTAGAAATCATTATTTACATGCGTATTTTCACAATACTTAATCATTTAAATTTTGATACGAAGCTAAACAAGAAAAAAAAAAAAAACATTATTTTTTACAGGTTTTATAACTGATTTTCCCTGACTTTTAATGAAAATTTTTATTGTCCCTGACTTTTTTTAGCAAATTCCGAATTCCCTGTTTTCCAGGTTTTCCCTGAGGAGTATGAACCCTGACTGGACTTGAACTATTTATATAGGACACTTATCAATTTTTCTGAACTAACCAACTATATCATTCAAAAGGACATCTAATAGAGTGTTTGTATAGCAACTTTAAAGAAAATCATTAGAGCCGTTTTTGAGATACAGACTTACGGTCCCACTTCTGTTTTTCCAATTTTCACCAAAATTGGAAAATTCATCTGTACACCAGACCTGTCACAATTCTGAAGTTTCGTAGTTCTGTCTTATTAGTTTCAAAGATATGATAGCCAGAAGAAGATTCCCCACGTGTATACACACACACTGACCAATTGCCAAACACTACTTTTTTGGACTCGGGAGACCTTACAACGTGTAAATCAGGTGAAAACTCGATACCGAATACAATACTTCCATTACCTATGGTAGTAGAATAATGGAAGTAAAAAGATTAGTTAAGAGTAATTCTCAATGCATATATTTATACAAAATTTTGTCCTATATTATATATATATATAAAAAAAAAAAAAGGCCCACGAGGCCTTGGCCTAAGGGCACCAGTGTTTTAGGGGCGCTAAATTTTTACAAGTGATTTAAATTTGAATGATGGAGGTGATAAAAAATTGATAAAGAACTTTGATTTAAATAATAATCGAAAATCGACTGGAATTTCATCGACTATCTGAACACTTTTTGAGCCACTTTCACCCATTACTGATTTTTCCATACTAGTTTGAAACGAATGGATACAGAATATAATTGTATGATTGACCAGACCCACTTATCAATGATTGTATTTTGTATAACTAGAAAATGCTGCTATTTTAATACTGTGATGGAATGGCCATGGCAGGATTTATGCTTAGGCCTGTTAGGTCCATGAGGAGCCAGGCAAAATTTATAAGCCTATTAAAATTTGAAAAAAGAGTTAATTTTAAACAAAAATATAAGAAGCAACTACATTTTAAATTCAATTAGGTTTTCATTTGATGGTACAAACAAATCTGAAAGATCACTGTTACGATTCAAACATATATTTTCATTTCATGAGTAGAATTATTTTGTTTAAATATAATTATATAATGAGTTCTTTCATTTTTTAATTATGAGCTGATTGTTATGTGCAATGTTGCACAGTGATTGTTGTATCGAAGAATCATATATAGCATTTCTAAATATGGGTGGGGGGGGGGGGGGCTCTACAGCGAAATGGGCCTATGGTGCAATATAACTTAAATTCGCCTCTGGCTAGGGATGCCATAAAATTTCTGTTACACAGATAAACACTTTCTAAAAAAACAGTGAAATTGTGTTCTGGATCTCTCAAAATGTGTAAATCCATTGGAAATTTTTACAAAATCAATACTTTTTTCTATTGAATATAGAAGAAAGTAATAATAGGCAAAAACAGTAGTTTTGGTAGTATAGAGCATACCATCAATATCACTGATGACAATATGCTCAATGTTAATCCATTAAGCACCACTATATGAATCTCACTGAAAATTTTTGAATTTTCATATATTTTGAGTTTTAATGTGCCTTTCTAATCATATATAGTTTAAATAATTAAAAAACGATTATTTTGCTAGAAGATATAATGTGTTTCCAAAATGGGAGATTTGACACCCAACTGGAGTAGGACAGATGTGGAAAAACTGCAAAACCTTTTAAATTAGTTTTCTTGATCCCTGCTTGTTATAATTTAAGAAAATAACTATTGTATTTCATATCCATTGTTTTAAACCCCTGCACTCGAATGAATTATTTTTGCTGATTTCTTTTCTTTGTAATGTTTTGCAGAAAAACAAACATCTTTGTTTGAACAATTGAAAAAAATAGAAGTTACATTACAAACTTTTTGAAAAAAATTACCAACGAAGTTAGGCATTTCAATATTTAATGTAAAAGTTAAAAAAATATATTTATCGTAATTGCTTGCAAAGAAAAAAATTCTTAAAAAATTGTTCCCGCAGCAGGAGCTTTGGCGCCTAGTGAGTTATTGAAAATGTAGTCTGCTATTTTTGTCTATTTTTACTTTTTTCTAAAGTATTGGTTTTGTAAAAATTTTTGACTTTGGCTTTTTAGTAGATTTACACGTTTTGAGAGCTCTACAACAACGTTTGACTGTTTATGAAATATGCCTATTCGTATGTGACAAAAATTTTATAGCAACTGTTTCTCAGCAACTACTCCATAGAATTTCATACAAAATTGATATGTAGTTGCACCTTGACATAAATTTTTGCCTATCAACTTTTAGTGAAAATTACCAAACTGGTGACATTGCCGTCCCATTTTTTTTTAAATCTAAATTTTTAACATGGCAGGATAAAATTATATTTAAAATTAAATTAATTATATTAAATTACATTTTTATAGGATGAAATTAAAAATGATTATTTATAACAATAATAGTCAACTAGAAAAAATTTTATAACCTCTAGTTTGCAATCAGTTTTTAACCGACTTCAAAAAAGAAGGAAGGTTCTCAATTCAAACCGTATGTTTTTTTTATGTTTGTTAGCTCATAACTTCTGAACGGATACTCCGATTTTGATACTTTTTGTTTTGTTGAAAAGGTCTTGGTCTGCCTTAGGTCCCATTGTAATATCTTTACGATCTAAAGAAAATACAGGGTGCCTAAAAAAGTCAGTCCCAACTCTTTTAACTGCTAAACGGCTTCAGCTATAGTGATATAAATGGTATGCAAGTATAGCAAAGTGGCCATGCAGTACATGGTTAAACCGCTTGCAGCGCCACCTGGTGGGAAATAGAGGAGTTGGTGTTCCTATCTCGAAAACGGTTCTAGAGAAAAAAGTGAATTACAAAATTGAAGAGTACAGACATTCATGCTATCATTCCTATCTCGGAAACGGTTCCAAACAGGGAAAAAAGGGAATTATAAAATTGAAGAGCATCATCGATTTAGTACGAAAAGATAGTTTAGACATTGATGCTAAAAACACAATGCTAAAAAAGTGCATTTGTTTGTTCGCAATTTCTTACACTATGCACACTTGAACTACGATACACACTTTGCAGCGTACATGCATACTCTGTGGTTCAAAGTACTGGTACTGTAAGCGGTCACATCGATTAGCGCAAAGTCGTTTTCAACCAACTTCAGACAAGAGGGTGTTCTTAATTCAAGCTATGTGTTGTTGTTGGTGTTTGCAAGCTTATAACTTCGTAAGAGATGCTCTAATTAACCGACTTCAAAAAGGAGGAGGTTCTCAATACAAAGCGTATGATTTTTTGTTTTTGTTTGTTAGCTCATAACTTCTGAACGGATGATCCGATTTTGATACTTTTTGTTTTATTGTAAAGGTCTTGGTCTGAAATAGTTCCCATTGTAATATCTTTACGATCAAAAGAAAATACAGGGTGCCCAAAAAAGTCAGTCCCAACTCTTTTAACTGCTGAGCAGCTGCAGTTATAGTCATAAAAATGGTATGTAGCTACAATAAAGTGGATATGTGCAATGCGATTCAACCGCCTACAGCGCCACCTGGCGGAAAATGGTGGAGTTAGCGCTCCTATCTCGGAAACGGTTCAAGACAGGGGAAAAGGTGAATTATAAAATTGCAGAGCATCATCGATTTAGTACAAAAAGATATTTTAGACATTAATGCTGAAAACAGAACGCTTAAAACGTGCATTTGTTTGTTCACAATTTCCTATTTTGTGCACACTTGAACGACATTGCATATGTTATAGCGTAGCGGGTGAGATTTATGCTATGTAGAATTCAAAGTATGATTATTATAAGCGGTCACATCAATTAACGCATAGACGTTTCAAACCGACTTCATAAAGGAAGAAGTTCTCAATACAAACCGTGTTTCTCATTGTTGTTGTTGTTGTTGAAATTTGTTAGCTTATAACTTCGTAAGAGATGATTTAATTTTAAAACTTTTTTTGTTGTCGTAATGATCTTGGCCTGAAAAAGGTTTCTTTACGATTTCATTAAGATATAAGCAAATTACAGGATACTCACAAAAGTCTGTTCTCACTCTAACTGCTGAACGCATGCAGCTACACTGGTAAAAGCAGTATATAAGTATCGATGTTGAAACTTCTGTCCGTCAGCTGCAATGCATGTTTTGCTCTTTTTTTTGAACTATACGCTTCGCAATTTCCAGCGCAGCGGTTGACACATATTCACTGTAAAGTTCAATGTATATGCCTAACAGAATTTTTGGTTACGAATACAGCGTATCCGTTCTTTACATTTCTAAAGACATTTTAATTTCCGTATGTTCCTTCAATAGATAGTTTTTTGCTCATATCCGATAAAGTTAAGAAAAGTGACACAACTAAAAAATGCAGCATTTGAGAAAAATCAACTTAAAAATAGATTGTCCAGAATAAAACTGGCATAACTGTCTGTCGAGTGGATAACTTTGTAGATGGGGATGTAACTTCTTTGTTCACACTGGGTGCATTTCATGTATTTTTCAGTGACATAATCCATTGTTTGAGTTATGTCCCTTTTCTTGGAAGTTGTGATTTGTGAAACTGCCGTCGAACGTCTTATGATGTTCTGCTATATGAATAAATTTTCACTGAAAAGAGAAAAATAAAATATTTTTGTAAAAAAAATAGAACCGACTCCAAAAAGCAACTACTATTCAAACAACTAAAAATAAAAAAAAAAGGTACAAAATGAAACTGTAAATTGCGCCAAAAAGTATAAAATAATTTCCTTCGCCAAACAACCTATAACACTACAAATAATCATAACTTTTGAAGTCGGCGCAAAATTAAATAAAAATTGATACCTTTATTCAATACAAAACTCAAATCCTATTCAAAATACACATCTTACATGATAGTTATCAAAGTTATACCAAATTTGCAAAGGAAACTCTAACTTCGTAGAAACATAAATACCGCATTGTGACGAATGTTCACTGTTCTATGTAGATGCTACTAATGGATCAATTGTATACAGTGATAAAAAATTAAAGGAAACATGAAAATGGATCATTCGAGACAGCAGCATTTCTTGCTACCGATAATGACTACCTAAAAACAAACCTTTGAAAACTAATTAAATTTTATTTAATTTTGCGCCGACTTCAAAAGTTATGATTATTTGTAGTGTTATAGGTTGTTTGGCGAAGGAAATTATTTTATACTTTTTGGCGCAATTTACAGTTTCATTTTGTACCTTTTTTTTTTATTTTTAGTTGTTTGAATAGTAGTTGCTTTTTGGAGTCGGTTCTATTTTTTTTACAAAAATATTTTATTGAGTGTAAATTTGTTGTGGCAAAGTCTGTACAGAAACTTTTTCTCATTTTTTAAAGAAAATTACTATTTTTCTTTAAAAACAATTAAAAAATACCTTACATTAAATCCTTAAAAGATGAGCTTATATATTTCGGTTCCGGCCGGAACCATCTTCAGAGCTCGACGACAAATGCTCGGTGGCTCATTCTCTTTCTTCATTTTCTCCGTCCGTCATTTCTTCTCTTCTTTTCCTGTTCTTAATAAGCTGTTGCCACTCAGGTGGTATTAACTCCAACAGCTTATTAAGAACAGGAAAAGAAGTGAAGAAATGACAGACGGAGACAATGAAGAAAGATAATGAGCCACCGAGCATTTGTCGTCGTCGAGCTATGAAGATGATTCTGGTTGGAAACTGAAATATATAAGTTCATCTTTTAAGGATTTAATGTAAGGTATTTTTTAATTGTTTTTAACGAATTTTAATCCTTTTGTAAATAAAAATATGCATTATACTATTTTTCTTTTTGTTAATTTTTTTATCAAATACGCATTTTTCCCCCCCTGAATCATCAATTATTAATGCAATAGATATGATTTGTTAGTATTTTAAGTCTAAAAATTAATTAATTTATATTTATTTGTTTGCTGTCAAGCGACTTCATTGCAGCACTTTAAGAATTTTAGGGGGGGGGGGAATCAAAGTCTTATTTTAAAACAGGAAATAATACTTATTAATTAAAAATACCTTATTAAAATCCTTAAATATTTTGAGCCTTTATATATTTCGGCACACCAGACAGGGCCATCATCAGAGCGCGGGAATGAAATGAAGATTACTGCTGGGCGTTTTGTTTACTCTTCGTTTCATCTTCACTCTCCTCTTCACTTCGCTTGGTTTGTTGGTATAGCGGTTGCCACCACTTGGATGGAATAATACTGTGTTTGACATCATTAATAGCGTTTATTTAATTTAAGGATTTTAATAAGGTATTTTTAATTAATAAGTATGAACTTAATCCTTTCTTAAAAACTTTTTGATGTTCAGGAAATAATATTTTTGAATAATTTACAAGATAAAATTTCCAAGAATAAACGTAAAATATTAAGAGAACAACAATACAATTTAAAATGTTGATTCAGTTGAGGTTTAAAAAATGTAAATACTCAAAATGGAGAAAATCTTTGAAAAGTAAGAAAAGCTGATACTGAAATAATGTAGTATGCTTTGATATAGTTTATTAGCATTCAATTTCTTACATTTTATAATTAAAATATTTTGATGACCTTTGGCAGAATTTAGGTGATACAGTGACATTGTCCCAAAAAAGAAATTGTCACTTGCAGAAAGATTTTCTCACAAAAATTAAAGATATTCCTGAATTTCATTAGAAAATAGAAACTCATGTCATATATTTAAGAATTTTTCAACAGTCTATTAATAATATTGATATCTTTATATAATTATATGTGCATATTATGTGCAAATTAGAAATATATCAATATTGTCTTGCAGAAATGGTTTGCACGAAGAAGGCTTTTCACATAAAGCATATATTCTGTTAAGGGTTTTGGTGATAAAATTATATTTTCCAAGAAAAATTCATATTTTTAAAAAACATGTACTGAAATTATTCTAAACAGAACAGAAGAATAGTTATGAAATGCAAGATAACTTTCAGAAATAATTTGAATATATATATATTTTTAAACATCAAAAAAAAAAAAAAAAAATTACTGAATTTTTAAAGAACAAAACAAGTCACAGTTAGTATCAGGGACTGTAACAATAATTATACTGTAAATATAATTATTTTTTGTTCAATGATGACTTTTCTTTCTATTACAGGGGTCAATCTATGTTTTAATTTTTAGAGCTCATTTTTGTGAAAAATAAAATATTCTTGCCAAATTGTTATTAATATATATATATATATATAAAACTTTTTATTTTAGCAGTCATTCTATTTTATGCTTAATATCAAGTTAATAATGTTTTACTAAACCAAGTTTAGGCAATCATTTGAAGTACCGAAAATAAAAATTTCAAAAAATAAAAAATTGTAAAAAGGGCCATATTTATGAATTTGAATTTTGTGAACAATTTTATTGATTAAAATTTTCCAAAGAGGCCTTTTTATTTAAGGATTTGGAATTTTTTAAATGCTCTTTTTAAAAAAAAAACAGCTCCCCAACCCCTTCCCCAAATTTTTGCCTGCATTATCTTACTTATTGAAAACAACTGACTCAATCTGTAAAGTGTTTCTTGTAACTAGCAGTAATTTTTAAAAATTTCAAGTATTACTATCCTATCAGTGAGTCATGTTTAATATATATCCCCCCCCCCTCCTTTTAAGGAAAAATCAAGGAGCAGAAACTCATAATGAACAAATAAATAAATATATGTAAAACAGCAAAGCTGGTAGAAGTCCGTCTTGTAGGTTGTAATTCAATAATAAATGTCTCTTTAGTTGAACATACTGATGCAGAGCTGCCAACCTAATCCGGCAAATTGTTAGTTCCGCCCATTTTTCTACACCACTTAAATTTTAGAGTAATTCTCTTCAAATATATTTACGATGAATTAAGAAAACAAATACTCTAAAAATTAAGTGGTGTAGAAAAATGGGCGGTATTAACAATTTGCCGGATTAGGTTGGTAGCTCTGCTGATGCACATTTAATATACTTATCCTACATCTTTTTTATGGATTTGAATTCTGTTAAGAGGCACTTTTTATAAAAAGACAGCTAAAAACCTAGCCCCAATTTTTGCCTGAATTGACTCTTATTTTGTCTCACTTATTTATCATTTAAAAAGCGGATTCTATCAATCAGCTCTAGCAGATTCTATCAATCATGTTTCTTCTAATCAGCAGCAATTCAATTTTTGAAACTTTAAAACATTACTATCAGTGACTCATCTTTTATTATTATTATTATTATTGGTTCATTTAATGAAAAATCAAGGAGCAAAGACTCATAATAAGCAAAATAATATATGTAAAACGGCAAAGCTGGTAGTTGATATTGTGATTCAATATTAAAATATATCTTTAGCTGTACATACTGATGCACAATTAATATGCTTATCCATCACTATTGCAATATGAGAAATATATACAAATTTATTAAGAACATTTTTACAGCACTTCTAACAAAAACCTTTCAACTTTCTCAGTCAGAACCTTTTGGCTTTGAATACACCCCAGTGGCAGAAAGTTTTGTAGCTGTCTGCAACAGGCTTTTAAAATTTCATAATCTGTCAGCAAAATTTGCATGTAATCAGGGGTGAAAATGGCTTACACTCAAAAAGCCTGAAAGCTGATAGCAGCAATCTTAGTGAGGAAGGAGGGAGCTTAACAACAGTGTGATCTCATGCAACAATACACAAATACAATTTTACTGCAGAACAATATGGTATAAACACTGGTATTCATTCAATTCATCTCATTCAATTAAATATTTTATAGCTATGTTTGACACAACACAATATAAATAATTATAAATAATAAAAGTATTAGTTTTAGTTTTGATACAGAAATTTTTTTTTTTAAGTGAATTGTTATTCGAAAATTGCAGACAGATTTTTTTACCAGTGCAGACAAAAACTGTCTGCAAGCCGTTTTTCTGTGTCCACGACTATGTTGCCGTGTTTCTGCCACTGGGGAATACACTTTTAAATCTTGAACTTTTACAAAAGTCTCTTTACAATTTCTGTGAATAAACTGATCAATCAGCCAATTTCCATAAACACAGCCTGTATCTAATCCAATTGCATAAGGGTAAATTTGAAGCAGGCATATAACATCATGTCCAGAACCCTTTTCATGAAGTGGAATTTTGTGAAAAAGCAGTTAAAGAGCCCTAATTTTTGCCTGCATCAACCTCTATCTCCTTATATTACACAGTTTACTCAGTCAGGTTAAGTGTTTCTTATGATTAGCAGCTATTTTTGAAAATAGTGATTCATCACTGATATAACAATTTATTTTTATGAAAAATCAAGGAGTGAAAAGACATTAAAATATATAACAGCAAGGCTGGTTGTTAATCTTGTGATTCAATAATAAAATTGGTCTTTAGTTGCATATACTGCTGTTCATTTAATATGCTTATCCATCACAATTACCATATTAAAAATTTATAAAAAATATTAAGGAATTTTTTATAACATTTAAGAATAAGATCGTTTTATTCCCTTAATCTAAACCTTTTGGTTTTGAATAAACTTTTAAAGCTTTAACCTTTACAAAAGTGCCTTTATGAGGTCCATAAATAAATTGGCCAGTCAGCCAATTTCCATAAACACAGCCTGTATCTAATCCAGTAGCATAAGGATAAATCTGAAGCATGCGTTTTGCATCATGTCCAAAATAAATATGTTCAGGACCCCTCCAAAGAGATGCCCATGGTTCTCCTTCAGAGGTGGAGGTAGAGCCTTGCAAACCTCCATCCCAAAATACATCTGTCTCAACTATATTTCTCATATGAACCATGTTATATGGACTATTATTCTCTAAATGTGTACCAGGCAAAAGACCTGCATGAACTATAATCGCATTTAGAGAAGGCAGAGATATTGTGTACGGTAGTTCTTTAAGATAATCAATATTTTCCGGACTTAAATCTTTAATCCACAAATTCTGTGGCTTCATTTTATAATCGGCACTTTTAGAAGATATATATTCCTTCAAAACTATTTCATCGTGATTTCCTCTCACAGCCAACATTGAAGAGGATCTTCTCATCAAATTTAACACTTCAGCATTTTTAGGACCTTTGTTTACCAAATCTCCAACAATTATTTTTAGTACATTGTCTTGTTCAGCATTAGCCTCTTTCAACAGCATTACTAGCTCGTCGTAACAACCATGAATATCGCCAATCACAAGAACTGATTCATAGTTTTCTAAAAATGCAGAGTCTAAACTTTTGTGTATAACTTGGGGATATGGAAGATTATAAATATGGGGAAAATACTGGCGAGGCTTTTGTATAACATGGTTAACTGCAGACAGGAAACAGATTCCTAGAGATACCATTTTCTTCATTAAATGAAATACGCCTGGTGTTCAAATAAGTTCGGAAGAATCAACTTTTTTTTTAGAAGTCTCAGTAAGCCTGAAAGAAAAGTAACTATTGTTAAGGTAGAATAATTACAATAACCTAATATTTAAATTGTTAAATAAATAGATTATTTTTATTCATTTCATAAAAAGCACAATAATATGGAATTTTAAGTAATATTAAAAAAAATTTTTAAATGATAAATTTTTGTTCTATATAAAAAATTTAAGAACAATTGCAACATATTACTAATCAGGGCTCGAAATTAGCAGTCGTTAGTTGTATTTTGCAACTAAATATTTTGTTTTGACGTCCCTTTGACACATAACATTATTTTTCTCCTTCAGTGTGCAGTTATAATATGCGATAAAATAAAGGCAGTAGCAACAAAGTAGTAGAATCAAATTCCGAGCTTTCTTGTAAAAATATTAGCACTAGCACATTTTTTAAATGCAAAACACTAACTAAATAAAGTATGAGCATTTTAAATAATTGCAGTTTATGTACAACGTTTACGCATATGTTTCTGTGTGTAAATAACAATTTTAAAATGGCACCTTAGTACAGCATAATTGCAACTAAGAAAACAATAACAATGTTAGTTGCCATTTGGCACCCAACTTGTTGATTCTGATTTTGACCCCTGTTACTAATAATATTGAAACTTTTTCAGGGTGACTAACATTGACCTTTTCCAAATTCCCTGAATTTTCCAAGACTATTTTTCATCATTTTTCCCAACTTGTCCCTAACTTATGCTGTTTTCCCCCCATGTTTTAGAAAACTAAATAAATCTTGCTTTAAAATTTATGAAGTTTTCTTTTTTTAAGATTTCTATCAGGTGCAATGAATCTCTTCAACATACACATAACTAATGTTGAATCTCTGTATACTATTCTAGCATACATATGAGACTAAAACCAAGAAAGAAAGTTAATATTTGAATGCAACAAAATTTTTTATTATCTATTTAATAATACAAAAGCAAAATAAAACATTCAGTATAAAAATATCCTAAGTCTTGATGATTTAAAAGATTACATAAAGGACAAATAAGTTCTTATACCCAAATACATTTCGAATAAAATACATCAGCAATTACAGAATCTTATCAATTAATAAAAATTGACAAAAATCTACATTATTTCTGCATTTTATGATTGTATATGTGTATATCAGAAGTATGATAATAATGTAATAAATAAAATAAAAGAACAGCTAAAGAATGAAAAAATATATAGATATAATTAATGTAGCATTGTAACTTTAAGAAAAAGAAAAAAAGTGTTAACTCTTTTCACTAAAAAGGTGACTCTCAAGTCAGTCAAGCACACAGTCAGCACTGATTTGTAATAATTGTGCTGACTCATTTATTATATGTAATAATTGTGCTGTGAATGTTTGCACACCTCCTGTAATAATACCTTCGAAGTAAACTTTACACCATGGAATTTCGGATATCTAATCAACCTATAGAATAATGTGGTTTGGTTGTAATGAGCTGGAATTCTGTGACATAAAGCTCAGTTTGATGGCACTATTATAAGAAGGTGTTGATCAAATCAAGTGATGATTGAAAGTCACTCCTCAGGTAAAAAAGATTAAATAATAATTACAAATTCAAGTTATAAAAAGCAAAACAAAAAAAAAAGTACAAAATACACTCTAAGATAAACATTTATGATTGCTTATTTAAATTTATTTTTAAAAAAGCATATTTAACTAAATTAAATTATAAGAAAACCTTACTTTATATCTTCGTAAATGACTGCATAGCTGCTTTGGTGAAAGGGCTCCCTGCCTCATCAGAGTAGGTCCTCATGGTTTGTGTCGCAAGTGATAGATGTTTTCTTTTCTCTTCGAGTAGATGGCGCCACTCTCGGTCCAAGCCAGCTTTTGATTTCTGGTCGTTGCAGGAGTTAAAACTGTGGATAATTTCTATCATTTCACAGAAGAATGCATAGTCCGAGAAATTGTAATTTGCGATTTTTGTAGTCTGACTGAACTGGATATCGATATTGCTGTTCTGATGGACTATTGCTAGGGCAGTAGTGCTTTTTCCATATTTTATATTGTTTTGGTGTTCTTTTAATCTTGTATTAATTTTTCAATTTGATATACCTATGTAACAATCTATTGCTTGATTTTGATATTTGTATGGGATTTTATAAACACCTGCAGTTTCAAGGAGGGAAACAGGGTCTTTATTACTTCGCATTATTTAGCAGATATTCGAATTTGGTTTTATGGGAATATTTAGATTGTATAGCAAACATAATATTTACATTGTATTATAAAATATAGCCAGAAAATACAATGTAAATACTCCCATAAAACCAATTCTTAATATCTACCAAATAATACAAAGTGATAAAGACTGTCTCCCCCCTTGAAACTGCAGGTATTTATAAAATCCTTATCATATATCAAATTACAATGACCCAAACTATGCATTCTTCCATAAAACAATAGAAATTATCCACAATTTTGTAATGCAATGACCACGAATTAAAAGCTGATTTCGACATGGGTGTAATCGAGTCTATGAGATAGGAGAAGAGAGAAGAAAACATCAATCATTTGTGACACAAACCAAAAGGAGCTGCACTGATGAGGCAGGAGGCCCCGCTCGTGAAGCAGCTATCAGAATCAGAGTAGATCCTCATGGTTTGTGTCGCAAGTGATAGATGTTTTCTTCTCTCTTCGAGTAGATGGCGCCACTCTCGGTCCAAGCCAGCTTTTGATTTCTGGTCGTTGCAGGAGTTAAAACTGTGGATAATTTCTATCATTTCACAGAAGAATGCATAGTCCGAGAAATTGTAATTTGCGATTTTTGTAGTCTGACTGAACTGGATATCGATATTGCTGTTCTGATGGACTATTGCTAGGGCAGTAGTGCTTTTTCCATATTTTATATTGTTTTGGTGTTCTTTTAATCTTGTATTAATTTTTCAATTTGATATACCTATGTAACAATCTATTGCTTGATTTTGATATTTGTATGGGATTTTATAAACACCTGCAGTTTCAAGGGGGGAAACAGGGTCTTTATTACTTCGCATTATTTAGCAGATATTCGAATTTGGTTTTATGGGAATATTTAGATTGTATAGCAAACATAATATTTACATTGTATTACAAAATATAGCCAGAAAATACAATGTAAATACTCCCATAAAACCAATTCTTAATATCTACCAAATAATACAAAGTGATAAAGACTGTCTCCCCCCTTGAAACTGCAGGTATTTATAAAATCCTGTTCATATATCAAATTACAATGACCCAAACTATGCATTCTTCCATAAAACAATAGAAATTATCCACAATTTTGTAATGCAATGACCACGAATTAAAAGCTGATTTCGACATGGGTGTAATCGAGTCTATGAGATAGGAGAAGAGAGAAGAAAACATCAATCATTTGTGACACAAACCAAAAGGAGCTGCACTGATGAGGCAGGAGGCCCCGCTCGTGAAGCAGCTATGCAGTCATCTACAAAGCTATAAAGTAAGGTTTTCTTATAATTTAATGAATTTAAATTTGCTTTAATGAAAAATAATTTTGAGCACAATCCAAGTTTGCTTTACATTAACCCTTTCAGCATTAGATGTTTCTCAGTATATCTGTTTAATGCTCTCACTGCGTAATTAAAAAAAAAATAATAATAATCAAATTAGGTTAAAAAATTATGTATTTTTTTAATACATATTTTAAATCCACATATATTTTAAGAGTTAAAATATACAAAATTGAAAATTAATCTTGTTTAATTTATTTAATGAAATACAAAAGTAAAATGTATATACTAATGAACATTTTGAATAGAAAATGAATCTTCAGATTCATCATTATCCACAGAGGAATCCGAGAAATTTTCATTATTTTCGCTATAACTATCTTCAATACAGTTGAATCTTGAAAATCTGGAATCAGCGGGACCGAGGAGATTCTGGATTTTATTTTAGAGATTTATAAACAATTTTTTATGCTATTATGATAATATACAAAATGAATTTTTATGTTACTGAAAATAAACAATGATCAAATTGGTGAATTAAATAATAAAACAGGAATATAAAATAGCACTTATGCTGAATTTAAATAATATAAATACAATAAATTAAAATATAACAGACAACAGATAATGTCTTAATTAAACTATTTATTCATTAAAAGATTACTCAAATAAAACTATGAAAACTGACAAAGTGTTTCTTATGTTTATTTATTTTTAAACATTTGTATTGATTGAAAGCTGTTTCACTCTAGTGGGAATATTCTTTCTTTTTTCAACCCTCCTGTTTTTGTAACGAATAAAGTCTTAAATTAACAATCAGCAATAAAAATATGTCAGATTATGTCCATAAATTTACGCATTTGGGGTTCAATTAAAAGGATTTTAAACTGTTTTCCATGAGAAATATGGAAACCAGGTACAGCAAAGTCTTATTTTAAAAATAAAACTAAAATTGGAATAATGTCCAGATTTTAGAAATTTCCAGATTTTGGATTTTTGAAGTTAATCTGTATGCTTGATATCAGATTCAGAACTGCTATCAATGTTGAAAATATTGTCAGGAATATAGGTTTTATCACTCATGAAATGCTTTCTGCCAGACATCTTTGCAAAATGCTGCAAAACATGCTTGTATATTTTGCAGAAATATGGACAACTAACAGCTGTTAACACAGGTGTGAATAAACAATGAAACATCACAGAAAAGCCAAAATGAAACCATGAATGGGAAAAGAGCAGGTTGCACAGTTAAATAGACGGAAAAAGTGTATCCCTGTGGAAATTGCGGATTGCACAAATTTTGCTATTTTTACATTGCCCATGCGTGGAAATCGCAGGGTATGCAGCGAGGGGGTTAATGATTCATAAAATTATTATTATGCCCAATATAAATATGAGGTTTTGGTACAGTACACTACATATATTTATGAATCTTATTTTCTCGAAAAAAGCAACATTTATATCAAAATTCAATCACACCAGCCCTTTATTTCCACTATGCACAACAGAAAAAGACAGGCTTAATGCTTAAAAGATTAAATTATTAAAAAAAAAGAAAAAATAAATTTTTATGGCAATATTTCAAAAAAAAAAAAAAAAAAGAAAAAAAAAACAGAAAGAAAGAAAAGAAAACTATCTGTACCAATAGTGCAGTTTGGTGCAAAATATGTTTTAATTTTTCTACAGTTGTTTTAATTCTCATACACTTGAAACTAGACTGCTGCCAATACAGGTAATGTATTATTCTAACCTGGACAGTGAACACAAATATTTAAAAAAAAAAAGTCAAAATTAGGGATGAAACGGATATCCGGTATCCAGCTGAATTTTAAATATCCGACGGGGTACCGGATATCAGCACTACGGATACGGATATCCGACAATTTTATGCCGGATATCCGACAGATATCCAGAGAGGGAAATTCAGTGATAAAACTCCTCTCAGAAGATTTATTGCGACAAAAAATAAATCTCTTTTTATCAAATAAATTTAGCTTATAGCTTGTAAAGGTTTAAAAAAAAAGTTGTCTTCGAAGCAAGTTGAACTTGGCCACTTTAGCAAACAAATTTGGTCAAAAGTAATGGCTTTAGGCCTAAGAAATAGGGAAACCCTATCTGAATCTAGTACGGAGTTAGCTGAGTTTTTCTAGAATGATTTATAAAATTTCCCGTAATTTTTCCCATGACTGTAAAAAGAAGCACTAACTGCCGTTCCTGAACAAGTGAAATTCATACTCTGCAGTGCATATAACTCTGTTTTTATGACTTATATTTTAAGTAAAAGTTTTATTATATTGTTTCAAGAAAGTGAGTCGAACAATGTGTATTTTTTGTTTAGAACTTGCCTATTTATTTACAATCCATTTTTCCCATACACAAGAAAGTTGTTTTTGTGACCAAAAGTTTATATTAGCAGACCCTAATGTCACTGCCTGCATCACTTACTAACTCAATTCTGCGTAAGATTAAAAAAACTCTCCAGTTTATGTAATTTTGCACTTTAATGTTTGTTTGCAATTATTTAAAGTTTTTGGTTTTGTACATTAGAAAAACTTTATACTCTTACTTTTAATTAAAGAATTTTAATACCTAAACTTTTTTTTTTCTTGTCCGTACAGAAAACAATGATATAAAATAAGTAAAAATGTGCGAAGGAAAAAATATAAATTTGTTTTCAATTATTCCTTTCTTCTGTATTAAATTGAAGAAAATATTGGATTGATAAGGAATTTCGACTTCTGGTTTTTGATGGATGTACACATTTTGAGGATTCCAGAACATAATGTGACCATTTTTAAAAAACGGTCTGCCTGTTGCAAAAATTTTGTTGCAGCTCTAACCGAAGAACTAATGTACAAAATTACATATAGATTTATATGTAGTTGTACCTTAATAAATATAAAAAAAAAGTGCCTGTCAACTTGGTGCAAATTGCTAACAGATAGCACTCTATATGTCATTTCTCCTATTTAAAGGAAGACTATTTAATTGCGTATAATTCCACAAAACCTGGTATGTGAGAAGGCTATTATTATAAAACACTATGCTGTTTAAATTTTAGTACACATTGGCTGACAGGTGGTGATGCTATGGTACAATTTATTGTTTGAATAAGAAGGCTAAATATGAACATCTATTGAATTTAATTGCATTAAATTTGATAAGCGAGGTGACCATTATATTTTGAATACGAATGCTGGTTTAATTTGGGCATATTTTGACTAATAGGTGGCGTTTCTATTCCCCAACTTCTAAGATTCTCCACACGACTACATCTCGGCATTTGGTTATTAAAATTGCACCAAACTCCAGATCTAAAATCCTTATTTTCAGAAGCTATGATTAAGTTTTTGTGCATGTTAAACAGTATGTAGTGCTGATATATAGAGTGATATAGAAAAAAGTTTTGTGACAGCTACGACATACTAAGTTTAAAGCTTTTGGTTTCTTGAATCTTATGAATCTCTCAAAACAATTAAATTCTAAGTGAAACTAAATATTACTTAAAATTAAACAGCATGAAATAATTAAATGAATAAGCTTACTCTTTTTTTTTTTTTTTTCTCCATTCAGTGGAAGAAAATATTAGATTTGTAAAATGTTTCAACTTCTGGTTTTCGGTGAATTTACAGGTTTTGAGAAGTTCAGAACACAACGTGGCCACTTTTAAAAAATGTCTGTGTGGTGTGAGTGATTAAAAAAAAAATTGTGGTGATTGTATCTGAGGAACTACTGCATATAATTGCTTATAAATTTATATGCAACTGCACCTTGGCATAAATTTGTGCTTATCAATTTTTGGTACCAATTGCTCAACAGGTGGTGCTGCTATACAACAATTTTCACAGTTTCAAGGAAAGTTATATCTCAAGAACTACTTCTAGAAATTGCATCTAATTTTATATGCAGATGCACCTTGACATATGTTAATGCCTATCAACTCCTGGTGCTAATCCCTCAACAGGTGGTGTTGCTTTACATCGATTTCTGCAATATCATGGAAGGCTATATCTCAGAAACTACAGAACAGAATTGTATATATATTTATATGTAGGTGAACCTTAACATAAATTATGTCAACTGTTGGTGCCAATTGCTCCACAGGTGGCGCTTTATACAGTAATTTTCTCAGTTTAAGGAAAGGCTATATCTCAAGTTCAATTGTGGATAATCGAACAAAACTCGATATATGAAAAGGCCATTATGAGACATTATGCTGATTAAATTGACTACATATTCGCCAATAGGTGGCACTGCTACACTGCAATTTTCCCCCCAAGAGCGGAAAGGATGTCATCTGCATGGTAAAATTTCACTTCCGTTGGATATTTAGTATAATAGTTCATCTCTCCGAGATGAAAATCGCCTCTATTTATAAAGGATAAAAAAATTAATTATTTGTACTGTATGAATTTGTGTAGAAAAATACAGAAGAAAGTTGTGTGTTTCATTTTTTTTAATACTATTTGGTAAAAATAAAGTAAATAAAATTAATTTATACTTTTATAATTTTGTACGAAAGTTACCTTTTTGTGACAATACTTTTCAGCACAAGTCACAAGTATAGAGGCTTAAAATTTTAATCTTTATGGCAATATTGCACAAACAAATAGAAATTTTTAATGTTTAAATAATTAATGTTATTTTATACAGCAATATTAATAAATAGTGAGTAAAACATGTTTATAATTTGTTTTAAAATATGAAAAAGAAAAGAAATATACAACACAACAAAAAACAAAGCTAGTGCCGGATATCCGTATACGGCAGGCTCGAGAGCTCCGGATATCCGATATCCGGCAAAATCACTATCCATTTCATCCCTAGTCAAAATCTAGATTTAATATGAACTAGTAACTCCAAAGTCCATAATCTGAATTTGCGAATAATAAAGGTTTCTTTAATATGTCATTTCTACAAATGATTTTTTTTTTTTTAACAATAACTTATAACATTATAAATTAATTGAATAAATTATTAAAATTAAAATCATCTACAAATAACCATGGATCAAAATATAATTAATTGTAAAATTGCAAGTTTAATGGACATTATCCCTTTTAAATGCTTTATCAATACTGAAATCTTCTAATTGCTACTACTAAAATAAGTAGCAGGAATACAAAATTCTTCTAAAATAACAATTACTTGGGTACTTATATATGTTAGTATTAAAAAATGCATTTTTATCAAACTAGACAACCATTCAACATTAATAATGGATGACATTACATTCAAAGTTGTAAACTGTGATTTTACATATTATGATATTACAAGTAAAACACTATGTTTTACCCTGATGGCCTGATATCATAATCCCTGAAATGTTTCACAGAAGCAATCTCCTCAATGGTGCCTTTTTACTCTAGTTTAAGTACCTAACACTGTTACACTATTTTAAACACTTAAAGTCTGTTTTTATCCCATACAAACCTTTCCTTACTGTTACACTTTATTGGGCTGTGCTGTACATGTACGTAACAAAGAGATAAATTCATACATGAACCTCAACTTGGGTGCCTACTGCCTTCGATTTCATCTTCCTTGTCTGCAATAAATTTATTGTCCGTGTTGAATTTAGCACTTTTGTTTTATAGGGACTGGATTCAGATAACGAAGAAATATGATTCAAGACACAATGTGGAACATTGCCCGATTAGCAACTTTTAGAAAAGTCACCAAGAAATATACTGAACAAAATTTTTTTAGATTATAATAAACAAGTGAATAATAGAACATTGGGACTAGTGTAGAATGAGCAATGGCCTTGCTGCAATTTCAAATTTCAATGATGGCAACAGGACCATCAGGGATCTGTCCACAGGAAAACCTAGGTCCGTTAAAGAACCCTTCACAAAATTGTTTATCCTGAAAAAGGACCCTTCACAAAATTTCCCCCCTTAAAAACAGACTTAATAAATCTGTTTCATTTTGAAAATTAATCTACCATAGAATGAATAGGCCGTCTGAATAATCGAAAATGCTTTGCTGTATTTCCCTGAAAAGCTGATATTTTCAATTTCTAATTTATAAAAGTTTTCTATGCATATCAGTAAATTTAGTTCTATAAAAATGCACCGTCACAACCGAAAAAGTTTGGAAGAACTTGATTTTTACACTAAATTTAGATTCACAAAATTATGTACAGATTTTTCACAATTTCATAAAAATAGGACCCTGTCTCAAAAGTCTGGGCAGACCCCTGACCATGTTATTTTCCTCATATATGATTTGGTGAGAAAAATCATATTTGGCACGCTTATCACCTATTTGGCAACTGTTGCTTATTCCACACTAGACCCTGAACATTCTTGAAAACATGCAAACAATATGCAAAATATCCAACGAAAGATTTGATGAAATTTTGGCAGTTATGTAAATTTTTTACCTTGTTGCAATGATACATATAAGATCATAAAGTGCATATACTTGTTTTTAAAACAGTATCTCAAATGTTTTCTTGCTAGATCAAGTGTTTTCTCATTAAAAGAAATAGATATATGTATATGTTATGTTTTAAAGAAAGTAAACTAAAATAAACAAATAGAAATAAATGACTAAAAAGGTTTAATAGAACTTTACAAAAAAAAAAAAAATATGCAAAGAAAATTCAAATAATTTTTTCATATACCAGATATTTAACACATCAAAATTTTAGTTGATGTCATTAAAATTTTAAAATTAGCAATAAAAAAGATAAATTAAACAAAATAGAAAACTAAGTTCAATAAATCTGAGTTATCACTCATTCAATTTCTTCAATTAATGGTTTTTTCTTTACTATTTCTTTTGTGTCTTCATCTGGCATTGAAGTTGCTGAATCAGCAAATAAATCCGGTAACATCAAGAGGACAAGTTCTGATGAAAGTTCAAAAAATCCACTCTCATAATCAAGACTCCAACTCATATAATAATCTATTTTTTTAATAGTTGTAACAAGCTTGGTTTTAAAATCTTTGTCAGAGTTTGTCTTTTTCTTCTCGATGGCTCTCAACTCAAAACATAACAATTCAATGTCATTTAAGGCACATAAAACAAAATGGGATGGCCTTGTATTTTTCGGGCCTTGTAAGATACTACTAACATCATTTACAATGCTTTTGACAAAATCCACTGGAACTTCAAGGTCTGAATTAACTATCAATCTGACTGAATCTTGAACTGATTCTTCTAAAGAGCTATAATTTTTCCCCTCAGATAATACAGGACTAAACTGATACAAATTTTTCATTGCATCTTCCAGAAAATCTCTCAGATCACAATTGTAAAACCTGTTTAGAAATGCATAGGCATACAAAATATTCACCAAATTAAACTGAATACAGTCCGATGGTTTTTTCTTTGTAACGCTGGACAACGTTTTTACATTAAGAGGATAAGGTGGGCAAGACGTATCTGATGAAATTTCTGAAGATGGTGATGATACATCAGTTACTAGATTAACGGTAGATACAGTCCACCAAGGCTGTTTAATAGGAATTATTAAATCTAAATTTTTTTCTTTAATCATACACTGAAAATCATTTTTTTCTCTTTCACTCAGACTTTGCCATAGGGTATCTTCATCTAAATCATCTAA
Source organism: Salticus scenicus (assembly GCA_963930645.1). NCBI lineage: Eukaryota > Metazoa > Arthropoda > Arachnida > Araneae > Salticidae > Salticus > Salticus scenicus. The sequence continues at coordinate 232,814,761 of OZ005658.1, forward strand.
ATTAAGATCTGTTAATTTGTCAATGATAGATTCTGGTAAAAATGAATCAATAGCTTTGCTCCGGGATTGTTCTTCATCATCGTTATGAAATCTTTTTAAAATCTGAATCATTTTATTTTTTTCGGTTGTATCAAATGCCGTATCACTAACGGAAGTCTCAACCCATTCTCGATAAAATGACTCGCTGCACAAAGAATGTTCTTTGCTTTTATAACAAGCCAAAGAACAGTACTTTTTATCGCATTTCGGACAACAATACACGGCATTTACCTTTCGACATATCTCACAAATTTTGGATGGACACATCTTTATTCTTTGTACTGTTAAGTATGAATAAATTAACTAAAATAGTTTTCAGTGACAATGCATTAAATAAAAAAATTAATATTAGATTTTCCTTTAATTAACATACTTACATTTATCACGGAAAAGCAACTTTAGCAAAAAACATACGCAATGTAAACAACTCAAACAAGCTAGGTAGGTTGGAACCACGGATTAATAGAAGAGGATGCGAAAGAAGCTTCCAAATCTGGCTTTTTTTTTATCTTACCACAACAGATGGCGCCACAGTCGAGGACCTTCCTTTCCAAAAGCTCCCGTAATGATTTTCAATGGCAAAAAAAGGCATTTAATTTAATTTTTTTATGGAAAGTTTTAACTTTAACAAAATCAAGTAAACAGAAATAATGCTATATAAGGTCTTCCTAATAACATATATTTTCTTTATAACGGTGGGACTTTTCATTACTTTGTAAGAGGTTATACAAAATACGAGATCGTATTGATTAAAATCAGAATAAAAGACATTTAAAATTTTTCAGTACTGTACAAATAATCTGTGATACAAAGTAAAAAATGTCATTAATAAGGAATATTAAAAATTAAGGAAAGAAGGAAAAAATAAATAAATAGACGAAAATTATTAATAAAGAAAGAAAGAAAAGAAAATTATTTATAAATAATTAAATAAAATCTGTTGTACTTTATCCATTTATTTTTCAAACTTTTAAATTTAATAAGAATTATTTTGATTTATTTATAATACAGACAATTAACGAACTTATTAATTTTTTTAAGGTAATATAATATATATGTATTTAAATATAAATAAATAAATAATTATGATAGTTTCTGTGACTTGAGGTATTTTAGAAATTGTATGGAGATATATTTAAATTTATTTTCGTTTTAAAAAATCACAGGGAAATTCATTTCTCTCTTTCTTCCCTCCTTTTACTGTATATATTCAATATTATGATTTTTTAATGTTAAGAAATCAAAAATGTATTTTAATTTACATATATCTAATTATTAAAAACCTCGCCAGCTGCCAAGTGATTCTGTGATTAAAATGTATTAGATGAAAAGTGCCGGGTTCGCTCGTCGACCTAGCTGCTCGAAGGTCTCCGCGGTTTTCTCCAAAACTCGCGTAAATACGAGCTATGACCCTAATCAAGATCAACATGGTGGGCACATCACCCAGGACTTGGACCCTCGTGCAGTCAATCGGCTTTAATCTTCAGACCAGCAGGACCACCACCTTATTAAGCAGTAGCCGAAAGGTTTTGCATGCAAAACTGGTAGACGGGAAGTGCCGGGCTTGATACCAGGCTGCGCTAGTCGATTTAATTGATCAGAGTTTTCCGTGATATTCGCCGAAACTCGCGTAAATACTCGAGTAAATATGGGCTTTGACTCCTAAGAATGACCAAAACGGCGGGCAGACTACCCAGCCCTAGGACCCTCGGATAGTCAATCAGCCTTAACTTTTACATCACCACCCCCACCACCACCTTATTGAACAGTGGGCGAACAGGTTGGCGTTCAAAGCTGATAGACGGGAAATGCCTGGTTCGATACCAGGTTGCGCTCGTCAACCTAGCTGCTCAGAGTTTTCCGTGATTTTCGCCGAAACACACGTAAATACAGACTGGCACCACCTTAGAAAGACCACCACAGAGGGCACACCACCAAGACCTAGGACCCTCGTGTAGTCAATTGGCCTTAACCTTCACGCAGTAACACCACCATCTTATTAAGCAGTGGCCGAATGTTTCTGCGTCCAAAACTGGTAGATGTGAAGCGCCGAGCTTGATACCAGGTCGCGCTCGTCAATTTAGCTGCTCGGAGTTTTCCGTGGTTTTTGCCCAAACTTGAATAAATACGGGCTAGTACCCTCAAAAAGACACCCCTCATAGGGCACACCACCCAGGCCTAAGAACCTCGTCCAGTCTATTGGCCTTAACCTTCACACCACCACCACCACCTTATTAACAGTGGCCGTGCGGTTCTGCGCTCAGAGCTGGTAGACAGAGAAGTGCCGGGTTTGAATACAGGTTACGTTAATCGACGAAACCATTCGTATTTTTCTATAGTTACTATGGAAGACTTCCGTGGGGATCTTTTTAAGGTGTACTAATGCGTATTTACGCTACTTTCGGGAAAAACCATAGAAAACTTTGAACGGCTTGGCTAATGAGCGCAATCTGCGATGAACGCGGCACTTCCTGTTTTCCAGCTTTGAGAGCTGAACCTCTCAACCACATAATCGATTAAGGAAATTCATACTTATGAAAGTTGGGAAGAGGGGAATAGCGATTTTATCAATTTTTAAGTCGCCATGTGGCGAGTGTTGAAAGTGGATTTCTTCAAGTCTAATTCAATCTACGTGATTTAATTGATTTAATTATCGTTTCAAATATTAAATATTTTGATTTATATTATAACTTTGTATCTGTGTATTAATTCTATTAAGATTTTTAAAATATATAGAGGAGTGGTGTGCTGGTTAAGCTAGATTGCCTACACGAAGGAGCTAGGCGTGGGGAGAATATCCTCTGTCGAGATCTTTCTAAGAAACCAAGAACGCCTAGCCTATATCCATGTAAGATTTGGTGAAAACAATTAAAAATTCCAAACGATTGAAATGACTAATGCGACTTGGGTTCGAACCCGGCATTCCCGTGTTCCAAAAGGTATGTATAATACCATTTTTTTAATTGCGATTATAGTAACGAAAAAATCCTGATCTTGTACGTTACTGAACGAAATTTTTAAAAATTATATATAGATATAATTAAATTTATTTTTGTTTAATAAATTACAGGAAAATGCTTTTTCGTACGGCAAGACTATTTCTTTAAATCTGCGATTTTGCATTATCGCCGATTTTGTGTTCCACCACATATATATGCCAGGATATCTGCCAATATCCACTTAATTTTCTAAACTATCTTAAAACTAGTATGTTGTGGCCACCACATGACTTTCTTCTATATTTTCCTATACAAATTCACTCAGTAAAAATAATTTATTAAAATTATTATTTTAAAAAAATTATCTTCTATGATAATGCAGATGATTTCCATACTATAGAAGTAGTATAACACTAAATATAAAAAAAAAAAGTTAATTTTATTGTCAATATTACAATTAATTTTTTTTTTTTTTTTTTTTTTTTTTTTTTGGTAAAAATGAAAAAAATCGATAATTTTATTTTAAATTATAGCAGATCGATGGTTCAACCATTCGTTTTGTAGGTATTGACGAGCTCTTTTGAAAGATATCCATCATGAAAATTTACTCCCCTCGAGGGGGGGGGGAGGCTCCTACACAGACAAAAAAATTTTTCCCCGTTGACTATCTCTATTATAAATATTTCTTCAAATAATGATTAATAAATAAAATTGTGTAATAAATTTGATAATGATTACTAAAAAATAATTCTCATTATGCACATTTATACAAAATTTTGTCCTATATCACCATGCTAAAAATTTAGAAAAAGCGGGATAGCAACGCAACCTGTAAGACAATTTTTACCAAAAGTTGATAGGCACTAATTTATGTCAATGTGCAACTACATACCAATTTGTATGAAATTCTGTGCAGTATTTTCTGAGAAACAGTTACCACAAAATTATGTCACACACACACAGACAGACAGACATTTTCTAATAATGGTAAAGTTGTGTTCTACAGCTCTCAAAAACCCGAGTTCTAAAATTTTTACGAATCCAATACTTTCTTCGATTGAATATAGAAGGAAGTATTTTCCTATACAAATTCACTCAGTAAAAATAATTTATTAAAATCATTATTTAAAAAGTTTATCTTCCATGATAATGCAGACGATTCCCATACTAGAGAAGTAGTATAACACTAAATATCCATAAAAAGTCAATTTTACTGTCACTATTACAATAAAAAAAAAAATCTATAACTTTATTTTAAATTATCGCAGATCGATGGTTCAACCATTCGTTTTAAAGGTATTGGCGAGCTCTTTTGAAAGATAACCATCATAAAAATTTACTCCCCTCGAGGGGGACTTCCTCCCCAGGGGGGGGGGGGGGAGGAGCGGGTGACGAGGCTCCTACACATACAACATTTTTTTCCCAGTTGACTATCTCTATTATAATTAATTCTTGTAAATTTCATAATTACTAAAAAATAATTCTCTTTATGAACATTTATACAAAATTTTGTCCTATATCATCAGGCTAAAAATTTAGAAAAAGCTGGATGGCAACGCAACCTGTAAGACAATTTTTACCCAAAGTTGAAAGGCACTAATTTATGTCAAGGTGCAACTACATACCAATTTGTATGAAATTCTGTGCAGTAGTTCCTGAGACACAGTTGCCACAAAATTTTGTCACACACACACACACACGCACAGACAGACATTTTCTAAAAATGGTCAGATAAATACTTTATATTGTTAAAATACTTGTACTACAATCAATAAATTCGTACTTATGCACCAAATTTTCGTTTATTACTTTCTATTCACTCCTAATAAGGTCACCATATGGGTGTTTTTGAATTAAAAATCATGTGTAGGATATTTAGAGAAGAAAAACCAGAACGGGCCTCTCAGACAGGGTGCGCCCGACGGAGGGTTAAGGTCCCCAAGCCTGTGTATTTGTGTGAGTTTCAGAGAAAACCACGGAAAACCACGGCCAAATTGACGAGCGCGATCTTGACGAACGCACTTTCGGTCTACTAGCTTCGAGATAGCAGAATCTCTCCACCACAGGTATGGCAAGAATTTAAAAGTAAAGGGGAAACGACGTAAAAAATTTTCTTTTGCAATTTTTAAAATGTAATCTCTGAAAATTTTATTTGATTAAAATCAAATTTAATTCACGATTTTTTTTTCTCCATTTTTTTTTTTCTTTCTTTTTTTTCCTTTTCTTTCTTTCTTTTTTTAAATGCATTACCAAGTGATCTGCATTTTTGAATAATAATAACTTATCATTGAGCTTAAAATCATTAGCAAATTCTATGAAGAAAATAAGTGAGAGAAACATATAAATGATCTTAAAATAAATGTCGCAAGTTTTATTATTAATATTTCTTTCATTGTCATGGCTTTCAATGTTACAAGAAAAGAGAATGAGAGTAATAAAAGAGAATAAATTAAAAAATCTTTTTAATCTACTTTAAGATAACATATTTTTGATGAAAGAAAGAAAATCTAAACAACTTCGAAAAATATTTATTGATTTATTATCCAGTTTCACACATTACGAAAAATTCCGATACTGTATGAGCATTTATTAATATAATATATATATATAAGAGTTTGAAAAAAAAATCTTTAAGTCAAATACAGCAAGAATTAAAATAATAATAATCCAAATACAGGAAGAATTAAAATGAAAGAAAGTTGCAGATGCTTAAAAACAACAACAACAACAAAAAAAAAAAAAAAAAAAAAAAAAAAAAGAAAAAAAAAAAAAAAAACTTTATTTTGAATTTTTATGGAAAAAGTATACACTATTTGGCAAAACATTGAAAAAGGGACTTGGAGTTTGATAAATAAACGAAAGAAAAGATCGTAACATATAAGTGAGAAAGAAAAAAAAGTTGAAAGAGAAAACAATAAAATTGTGTCGATTAAAATATCTTTTAGTAATAATAATAGTTTATTTTGCAGCAAAAGCAGTCGGAAACCGAAAATTCCTGTCAAGGAAAACCGGGAGAAAGTAGACTACAGCGCCCTCAATATTTACAAAAATATCGTCTTCCACTTTCAAAGGCTGGGCACCATTGGACTTTCCCCTCCTATTCTTTCTGCTCCGTGGTTGGAACTGAGCTTTGTGCTATGCCAGAGATAGGCAGCCAACACCCTGGTTTTTAAGAATACAGAAGCAAACGTCAACGTTTTCGACGCCGCGACGCTCCAATCAGAGTCTCTTTGATATCAGCGCTGGCGTTGAAACCGCTGAAAAGAACGTCGTGACGCATGCGCAAAGACGCCGATTACGTTGACGTCCGCGTTTTCTGTTCTTAGAAACCAAGGCTTTTTTAAGCAGGCTGGAGTCTTGAAATAGAACATAGAATAATTTCAATATTTTCTTTTAATTAAACTGCACACACTTCCATAAACAGATATTGTTGAACACAAACATTACTATTTACAAACTATTATACATCAATTATATACAGAGGGCCCGTAAATTAAAATAAATTCGAATAATATTCGCACCATAGCGACATATTGATCAAAAACAGAACATTCTTTCGTAGCGATAAACAGAAGCATTCCGGTAGCACTCGCTTCAACTGGAGAGGAGTTGAGTTGTACTGCTGAGTTCTGCAGTTATTGCTGGCCTTGGGGAAGGAACTATTACAGCTGCTCTAGTTTTCCAACATCCTCCCCACTTGAGCGTTCTGCAAAAATGCTCAACAGAAATATGACACTGAAAAATACTAATAGAAAGGTTAACAAATGACAATATATATATGAATTACATTAAATATCTAATAATAAAAAAAAAGAAAAATACCAAAAAAAAATATTTAGAGTTCACTTTTTAAAGGAAAAAAAAAAAATGTTTTTATAGTTTTTGAGCAGTCTTATGTTAAAATTACACATCAAGTCTTTTTACTGGCCTCACTACCCTGCCAAAACGTGTCTTAAGTAGCTCTCCATCATTAGGCTTCTCACTACTGTTATTTGTTTTTGGTGCAGGATTTGGCACATGCTGTTCAAGTCTTTGTGTGATTTCAAGAGGATATAGTCTCTGGATTGGTCGTAGTAAAACTCCTTTCGATGTTCTAAGCTTAACCAGCCTAATAATTTCATCTTTACTAGGAAAGAGTTCGATGACCTTTGCCAAGGGCCAACATAAGCGTTTCTTATCGTCGCTGCCAATCAAGACTATATCACCCACTTGAACTGTGTCGTGACTTTTGGGGATCGACGAACGTAGAAAACCAAGATATTCTCTTCTGAATCTTTGCTTTAAAGATTCTCTTACTCTCTGAATATATCTGTATCTTTCAACAACGTCAGTTTTCTCAATTTGATCCAAGTCAGGTACATCACTTGTTCGTAATTCTTGAAGGAACAGTGAAGGCGTTAGAACATTTAGTTCTTGATCTTCAGATATGTACGTTAACGGTCTAGTGTTCATAATAGATTCGCATTCACATACAAGCGTATGTAGTTCTTCTTGTGTCAGAGAGGCTCTACCTAAGTTTTTTCGAAGCAAATCTTTGAGAATTCTTATAAGTCTTTCCCAGAACCCTCCCCACCATGGGGCTGATGGTGGGTTGAATTTCCATCTAATTTCCTTTACTTCAAACGTTCGTTGAATCTCAGTCCAATCCAAACTCTTCAATGCGTTATTTAATCCAGTGAAGTTTGTACCGTTGTCGGAGTATAACACAGAAATCCGTCCTCTTCTCGCTATAAATCTTCGTAAAGCCTGAATGAAAGCATTCGTACTAAGTGATGGAATCAATTCTAAATGTACAACCCTAAACACCGCACAAGAAAATAGTACGATCCAAACTTTTTCTTTGGACTTGGTGAGCAGAGGACCTGCTAAATCAACTCCTGAGACTTGGAAAACTGCTGTTAATTTCGTGCGATCTTCTGGAAGAGGAGGAAATGGTACTTCTAGATGTTTAACCTTTTGCTTCTTACAGATATTACACTCATGTATGACACTTCGAATAATTCTTTTTCCCTTTAAAATCCAAAATCGTTCTCTCAAAATAACAAGTAGAGCAGACGCTCCAGCATGCTTGTTGACAATGTGCTCTTGCTCGATAAGTCTTTTCACTACTGGATGTTTGGACGGAAGAACCAAAGGAAAAATAAAATCAGAATTTTCATTTTCGTTTGTAAGTCTTGATTTCAGTTTTAGTATTCCCTCATCATCTTTATAAGTTTGGAAATTTACGAGAGATCTTTTGCCTTCTTTATCTGTAAAGCATTCAGTCTGTACACAACGAAAAAGTGTCTTTTGAGCATTTTCAGTTTCTTCAGATGTAATATTTGGATATTTTCTTAAGTCTTTAGATTTCGGTTGAAAACGTAATATCCAAGCTATGATTTTAACAATCTTGGAAAATTTTGAAACTCTGTTCGCTAATCGGGATACAACAGATTCAAACTCAATATTATTAGCAGAAACTACAGTTCTTCTTTTTTCTTGAGCAATCTCTTCTTCATTGATATTTATGACTGACTTAGGCCATTGCTCTCTTGGATTCTTCAACCAGACTGGTCCCAGCCACCACTGAGATTTTAACAACTGTTTAGCTCCACATCCTCTGGATGCAAGATCAGCAGGGTTCAATTCACCGGAAACATGGAACCAATTCTCAGCATCAGTAAGTTTCCTAATTTCATTTATGCGATTATTCACAAAAACTGACCACTGTTCTTGCCGCTTAATCCAACTGAGTACTGTAGATGAATCAGTCCAAAAATAGGATTCTATTTTTTCCATTTTCAGAGCATCTTTAACTGATTTGAACAATCTTGCTCCTATTGTAGCTCCCATGAGCTCTAAACGTGGAATTGTTATCTTTTTCAGTGGAGTTATTCGAGATTTAGCTTGCAATAAGTGAATGTTCACTACACCATTAGTGGACTCAGATCTTAGAAAAACGCATGCGGCATAGGCATCTTTGCTCGCATCTACAAATGTATGCAAACTTAGAAGTGACGATTCAGTCACACCAGTCCATCTAGGTATTTTTATGTCTTTTAAAAAATGCAAATTTTTGACCCAACCAAGAAACTTCTTTTTAATTTCATCACTAACTTCCGCATCCCAATGTTCTTTAGTTTTCCATATGGCCTGAAGCAAAATTTTGGGTTGTATTAAAGCTGGGGCAATATAACCTGTCGGATCGAAAATTTTACTAATAAATGACAAAATTTTTCGTTTTGTTAGTTTTTCTGTCTTATCAAATTTTAATACTTCATAATCTATTTCTAAGGTATCAGAGTATTTGTCCCATATTAAGCCTAACACTTGTGTTTTAGAATCTTGAGAAGGAATTTCAGGACAAGCTGTACTTTCCCAGCCCCTAAGATCAAATTTCCCTTCTTTCATAATATCTGTGGCATACTTCACAAAGTTATCTAACTCTGAAATGTTATGTACACTGGCCACACAATTATCCACGTAAAAACTGTCACGCAATCTTTCCAGCAATTTTTCAGAATACTTTATTTTCAACGATTCAGCTGACAAATGGTGATGAATAACTGCCATGAGTAAAAAAGGGCTGCTGGTTACCCCAAAAACACAACGTGTATGACGGAAAACCTTTATGTCATCTTTGTCATCATACCAGAGGAATCTTAAGAAATCTCGATCTTTTTCGTGCAGAGCTATCTGTAAAAACGCTCTTTTAATGTCAGAAATAACCCCAATTTTGTATAAGCGAAATCTTGTTAAAATCGAAGGAATGGTTTCAATAAAGTTAATACCAGTCTCTAAGCAATCATTTAGGGATGGATAACCAGGCTTCTTAGCTGAGGCGTCAAAAACGGGCCTAATTTTCATAGAGGTCATTGATGATGTTTCCTTAATTACTGGACGATGGGGAAGGTAATAAGAATTAGCAAGCGCCAATTCTTCAACGGGAACTTCTTCAATAATTCTATCATCAATCCACTCTTTAAAAACTTCATGGTATTTTTTACGATATCCAGTTTTTTCTAACTTTTTAACAGTAGATTCTAATCTTTGTACTGCAACTTCGTAATTGCTCGGTAAGCAAGCATGGTCATTTTTCCACGGTAAATGGACCTCATATCTTCCATCTTGTTTTTGTTTGACTGTTTCTTTAAAATGTATTATAACAGCCTTTTCAATATCTTCCCTATTACTTTGTTCTATAGGATCTCTAATGCCAAGGAGTTCTAAATCCCATAATTTCGAAACCGATATGTCTTCTTGTGAAAGCATACTAATGACAGACATATTTATATCTCTACAACTACTGGACTGAGGGACTTTTCCCATCAAAGTCCATCCTAATTTCGATTCCATGGCGACTAAGCCTGACTTAAGTTGTTCTCGTCTACCAGTAAATAATTTACCCACGACGTCTGCTCCCAAAAGAACTTCGATAGGCCCAGAATTATCAATGTCAGTTAAATTGATTCCTTTATTTTTTAACTCACGTATCCAATTTCCTTGAGTTATCGCAGAAATATCATTACAAATAACATTTTGATCTAGAGCATCTAAGCTACAAATATAATCATTATGAAGATTGCTCAAATAAATTTTGTAACATATGTGTTTATTTATATCTGTTTTCTCTCCACCGAATAATGAATGACAAAATTCTTCTTCTCTTACAAAATCGAAATTTAATTCTTCTGCAGTGGATTTCAATATATATGACTTTTGAGACCCTGTATCTAGGACAACTCTCGCTTTGCGCTTCGCATTTTTTCCATGCAGCATTACAACTAAAGTTTGTAAAAATACATTCTTAGTGGCATGCGATTTTGATTTAGTTTCTTTTTGTGTAAACAGTGTGTCAACACACTTTTCTTTTATTTCATCGTGATTCGAAAGTGACCTAGAACCTTCATTATTTTTATTAGATTCCAACGTGGGACACATAAATTTTAAATGTTTCTTACTACAAATCTGACACCTAATGTTTGATTTGCATGAATTGGCTACGTGGCCCTTAACTAAACAGATTCGACATAATCCCTTATTTTTAATAACTGAAAGTTTCTCGCTTAAAGGAATATAAAATGCTTTCTTACAAAATCGCATTTCATGATCTTTTGAACAAAATGAACATAAATTACTTTTTGAATCATGTGTAATTAGTTCCATTGCGGATGGATAATTATCTTTTACATTTTTATAAGTTGTTAAACCTTTATGTTCGCGCTCAGGAAGCGTATTACAAAGATCGGTTCTGCTCAATTTAATCTTTTCTTCAGACTGTACTTCATTTCTTAAAAACAGAAGTATGGCATCAAGACTCGATATTTTATTTTCAGTTTCTAGAATTTTTCTCTGTCGTTCAAATAAACGTAATATATTTATGGGTAATGAACTTTCAACTAAGGGATATAAAATTAGGCCACACATTTCACTAGTAACACCCAAAGTGCCTAGCGCTCGTAACTGAGTAGATAATTTATTATATAAACCGCTCAAAGAACAATTTTTCTTATTATTAGAATTAAGAACGAGTTTTAATAACTCCCTAACATAAAAATCGATCAAAAGGTCTTCTCGACCATACCTTTCTTTTAAGCTCTGTATAGCCAAATCATAATTTTCTTCAGTTACGGGATATGACTGAACAATTTCTCTTGCTTCTGATTTAATTTTAGTTGACTGAATCAAATAGTGAAATTTATCTGCTTTACCTAAATTTTTATTCTCATGAATATTCTTAAATTGATTCCAAAATGTGAGCCAATCTTTTAAATCTCCCCCGAACGTGTAAAGTTCAACTTCAGGGAGACGCTGACATAATCCCAAGTAACACAGACTGTTGGCCCAACTGCGATTTATTGTTAGTTCGTTGGGGAATGGTTATCGTTGGGGAAAGGGCTTAAAATAACAGTGGGCCAACAGCAAATAGTATTATTGGCCCAACAGTCCTAAAATGCTCTTTTTTCAACTGCAAAATATAACAGTTAGCCTACAATGTGTTCACCAACAATGGCCCAACAGTTTGCCAACCAGGAACCAACCGTTCCATCGTTGGGCCAACTGTCACCCAACGATTGGCTCAACCGAAGGCCGACGGCCAAAAACAACCGTTGCCCAACGAAGAAGGAATTGAAGGGCCAACCGTTTCCCAACCATTCCGTGTTACTTGGGATGTTTTACCCAATTTGTTAATCTCTAATTGATTATCATTTTCAACAATATTTCTTTCTTTTACATTTAATTTTTTGTGATTTTCTAAAAAGCGTTGAGCTTTTAATTGAATTCTCAGTGATTTTTCCCTATATTCTTCTACAGAATCAAATTCTGTTTCAAATTCTTGTTCTTTTAAAGAATCTAAATATGTATTATGTGTCAGCTCTAATGTATCAGATTTTTGTTTAAATAAAACTAAACTGATCTCTACTTCTTCGAACGAAGAATTTTCGTCTGCTAGTATATTTTCTAGCTTATTATAGGCCCTCGTAAAGGAAGCTCTGTGTGCAGTTTTATTTCTTTTGATTATTTCCATTTTTACTATCAAATAATATAATACAATATTCACTCAATATTTATTTTACTTAGTAAATCTCGTTTTCATAAATTTGAAATCACCACAAAATAAACTTCAAAACCAAAATATTTTCGTTTTACAAACTTTCAATTGACAATCATAAACTTCTATTTTCATTATATCAATAAATAATACACTTTGTATTACTATCTAATACTATCTAAATGATATAATAAATTCATTAATAAAATGCATTCATTTAGGAAATATTCTTCGTAAGTTTCGTTTTAATATTTCTTTTTTTTTTTTTTTTTTTTTTTTTTAGATCATCAATGAAAAACTTCAAAATGGAAAAAATCTAATCTTCTTACCTCTTAATTATTAATCATTCTATTTTAAAAGACGCCAGGCCCACCCGGGGGCGCCAGATATTGGTTTCACAATCAATTTTTAAAGAATAAAGCAGGCTGGAGTCTTGAAATAGAACATAGAATAATTTCAATATTTTCTTTTAATTAAACTGCACACACTTCCATAAACAGATATTGTTGAACACAAACATTACTATTTACAAACTATTATACATCAATTATATACAGAGGGCCCGTAAATTAAAATAAATTCGAATAATATTCGCACCATAGCGACATATTGATCAAAAACAGAACATTCTTTCGTAGCGATAAACAGAGGCCGTGACTACGCGACCGGCTGGTCCGGTTTTCCAGATCTCCGGTCTCCCTGACCGGCCGACGCAGTAGGCTACTGCGCTTCGCTGTGTTTTGGTTAGATTTTCTGCTAGCCAATGAAAAGTGTACAATGGAGGAAAAAGAAAATATGAAGAAAAAAGTTGATTACGGTAACCTCATTCCTTTCCCAGGAGTAGGGTTGATAGATATTATGATGTATCACTATCTGGCTCAAACAATGATTGCTATTGTATTGTATTTTATTTTTTTTTTATTTATTGTTTGTTTACAGGAATCTGTGATCCCTGCTTGAAGGTAAAAGTTATTAAAAATGGAACAATCGCATTTTTTTTTCTTTTTAACACTTACAAATTTGTTAAAGCAGTAATGTGCAGTATTGTAAAAACACTAAAATGACTAAGAAATAGGAAAGGGATACATTAAAAATTTAAATTTTATTATTTTCAAAAAATGTTTTATTTATCCTTCTTACTTCGTCCATATTACTTCCAATAAATATCCTGATTTTTTCTTACTATAATTTTACACAATATAAATGCATTTTATAGCTTATAATTATGAATGAGATGTAACAATTTCTTTATTTGGAGTTTGTGAAAAACAGGCTATTCTGGAAGGAATTTAGATACTGAAAGTAAAAAGAAGTTTTTAAAAAAAAACTTCCTTATGAATTTAAATACAAAATACTTCAGACTTCTCAAAACGTAAAATTGTCTAAATGATTAGAAACTCTTTACCATTTCCAGAATTTAGTAAAATTTCATAAACAAGTTACCACTGAAAAATAGTTTGAAAAACAATTTTAAATAAAGTATTAGTGTTCTTTTGTATCTCCATCACAGTCGTTTTGTTTTGCAAAATAGTTATCCAAAATGCAATAGCTAAAGGACAAGTTTTCACTTTATTAAGTATTTCTGACCATTAGCTTTTTAGTCACCTAAATTTAGTAAAAAAAGAAATTGAAAACAGGCTGTCACTAAAAAATGTAAGCCATTTATGAATGATATATATTATTATTATTGAATGCCCTGAAAGTGGATTTAATTTTTAAGAAGAATTCATAAAACTGATTGCCATGAATATATGTATATATCTAAATAAGAAAGCTTTTTCAATAAGTTTTATTTATTTTTTCAGCTTCTGTTATATTATTATATGTAAAGTATAGTATAAGCTTGATATAAAGCAGATTTTATAGTACAACATTAACTATATGTATATCCATTCAAAAAGGTTATAAATCAAACACAACTAAGATGTTCAAATTGATTTAAGATTTAACATTATTCAATTATAATGCATTATATACAATATTTCCCTATTGTCCCATCATGTTAGGCTTTTACTGTATCTTATTAAACAGTGTGATAATTATTTTTTTATTTCAAAATTATTTTTATTGATGTGTAATAATAGTTCTTTCAGCATATCATGACTAAATTTTAAAAGTAAATTTTCAAATTAGAGTTGAAACATATAGAGAAATCCAGAATAGTATGCTAACTCGCATTCATAAACTTATTGTTTGCTTTAAAAAAAAAAACTGATTTTAGCTTTTTTGTTAAATAAATTTTAAACCATGACACTTGTCGTTTCTTTATTCCTATAATCATCTGTGTAAATTTAAAATATTAAATTGCATATCTTCCTGTTAAACATATTCATATTTGAATAATTTGTTCAGTTGAAATCTGCTCATATTCAACTAAGTTAAATTGAAAGATATTTATATATTTATCATGCATTCCATCATAAATATTTGTTTAATTGGATTTTACATGATACATTAAAAAAAAAAAAAAAAGTTAACCACATTATTTTTCATGATTTGATTATTTTTTATATTGAATAGTTTTTAAAAGTTATATTAGGAAGCTTTTGCAAAAAGTGTTTCATGTATGATTTAATCCCCCCCCCCCCCCCATAAGTTTTTAAAAAGAAACTTCCCATATTCAGCTAAATTAAACTATAAGATGTTTATATATTTATCATAAATTTCATCATAAATATTTGTTTAATTGGGTTTTACATGCTATGCTACATTTTTTAAAAAGTTAACCACGTTGTTTTGCATGATTTGATTATTTTCAATATTGAGTAGTTTTTTAAAGTTAAATTAGGAAGCTTTATCAAAAAGTGTTTCATATATGATTAAATCCCTCCCCCCCCCCCCCCATAAGTTTTTTCAAAAGAAACTTCCCATATTCAACTAAATTAAACTGAAAGATGTTTATATATTTATCATAGATATTTGTTTAATTGGGTTTTACATGTTATGCTACATTAAAAAAAAAAAAAAAGTTAACTACATTGTTTTGCATGATTTGATTATTTTCTATATTGAGTAGTTTTTATAAGTTAAATTAGGAAGCTTTTTCAAAAAGTGCTTCATGTATGATTAATCCCCCCCCCCCCAGCATAAGTTTTTAAAAAGAAACTTCCTTATGAATTTAAATACTTCAGACTTCTCAAAATGTAAAATTGTCTAAATGATTAGGAACTCTTTACTATTTCCAGAATTTAGTAAAATTTCATAAACATATCACTTACAAGTAGTTTGAAAAACAATTTTAAATAAAGTATTAATGTGCTTGCTGTATCACTATCTCTATCACAGTCATTTTATTTTGCAAAATGCGAAAAGTTATCCAAAATGCAATACCTAAAGAACAAGCTTTTCACTTTTTTACCATAGAATTTCATTAAGTACTACTATTATTCAAAAAATCTTCGCCGAGAATGTCACAATTAAAGATGAATCTTTTTTTTTTTTTTTTTTTTGGGTATTGGGATTTCTGACCAATTGTGAAAAAGGCGTTTCAGTCACATAAATTTAGTAAAAAAATAGAAATTGAAAACAGGCTGTCACTAAAAAATGTAAGCCATTTATGAAAGATGTATATTATTATTGAAGGCCCTGAAAGTGGATTTAATTTTCAAGAAGAATTTCTAAAACTGATTGCCATGAACATATATATATATAAATAAGAAAACTTTTTCAGTAATAAGTTTTATTCATTTATTTATTTTATTTTATTTTTTTATTTGCTTCGCTTCTACTATATATTATTATATATAAAGTACAGTATAAGCATGAGATAAAGCAGTTTTTTTACTACAACATTAACTATATGTATATCCATTCAAAAAGATTATAAATCAAACACAACTAAGATGTTCAAATTGAGTTAAAATTTAACACTATTCAGTTAAAACATTATATAAAATATTGCCCTATTGTTCCATGATGTTAGGCTTTTAATGTATCTTATTAAACAGTGTGATAATTATTTTTTCATTTCAAATTTATTTTTATTGATGTGTAATAATAATTCTTTCAGCATGTCATGACTAAATTTTAAAAGTAAATTTACAAATTAAAGTGAAACATATAGAGAAATCTAGACTAGTATGCTAACTTGCATTCATAAACTTATTGTTTGCTTTTTAAAAAAAATCATTTAAGATTTTTTGCTAAATAAATTTTAAACTCAACTTAAACCATGACACTTGCTGTTTCTTTATTCCTATAATCATCTGTGTAAATTTAAAATATTAAATTGCATAGGGTCAGGTGGGGTAAAATAGGTCAGTTAAAAAAAAAAAAAAACATCCAAATATTTTTTAAATTCTAATTTTGCTGGTTTCATATAATATTATTTAAATTAGTCTTCATTTGTATACAAAATTAACTGTAACTGATATGTTTTAGTTACAGCCAGTAATTATTTGTGTGTTTCGTATTAGTAACTTGAATGTGTTGCTAAGAAAAACTTTGGTTTTGAACTAATTCAAAAGCAAATTTTACAGTTTTTCATTATCATATTCCAAAAAGCACATTTTTAAGATGAATTTCCTAAACTTCCGTGAGAAAAAAAATGTATATACAATAGAGAGCCAGAAATCCGCCGAAGTTCGAAATCCACACAGCTTGTCAGATACAAACAATGAAATTCACTATATTACAAAACTGCAAATCAGAATTTTTTAAAAAGATCTTGAATACAGATTTTATGTTTGCATTTTATGATTACAAAAAAGAAAAACAAAATAATAATAATATGAAAGACTGCAAGAGCCAAGTTGCTGCTAATGAAATTGACAGTATATTTAAATTCATCAAAAGGAAATAATGATTATTGTGATATGATAATATCAATCAGGTAAATAATAATAAACTAATTTTTTTTAAATGCTTTCTGAAAAAGGCATAATTTTTTAGGAAGAACTCAATAAAATTCGTAGAAAAATAAATTTGTGTTCCTACTATTTACAATAAATAAAAAAATAAATAAATCATGCAGGTTCAAATTTAGTTTAAAACTAGTTATATGTGAACAGATTGTATCTAAATTTGACAAATATTTTATTCATGTTTATTTATTGTTTTATTTTATATTTTTGTAAATGTTCTTATGTACCTAGTAATTTAATATTCAGTGTTATTCACTAGTATGTGTTTAGTTTGAATAATATTCTGTTTTTATTTTTCAAAGTAAAAATCATTTTTTATGGGCCCCGAAATCCACAAAATCCTAAAATCTGCACAACCTCTGGTCACGAGCTGTGCAGATTTTTGACTCTCTACTGTATTAATATTTTGGAGTAAAAAAACACATGTGAGGTAAAATAGGTCAATTGTTGAATCATGTTAGGCTTATGTTAAGAGGGAAAAACAAAAAGACAATACATATTGAAGTTGAATCAAAGCATTCAGTTTGTAGGTGTAATTCAAAAAGTTGTTTCATTCCAGCTTATTTAAGAAAGGTGCCACTTTTTCATACAAATGGCAGGCAGGACACTGCATTCTCCTGAAACTCTGCAGTTTAGCATCAACTTAAAATGCAAGAGTGGGTGAATCTAGATCATCAATCTCCAATTTGACAAATTATTTCTAGTGCGACTTCAACAGTCATGGAAGAGGATACTATTTATATATTATCCTTTTAAGTACATAAAATCTGCTATTATAAACACTTTATCACCCAATGAAACATTGTCTTCCAAAGATGGAAAATGCACACAAAAATCAGGAGTAATTTTAACAACCAACTTATTTTTCAATTGATTGTATGATGAAAAAATCAACAGAGATGCTAAAATCACAGAAACACCAATTGTAAAAGAAACAAAAAGCAAGTCTTTCTCAAGAAGAAAATTTGGACAGCATCAGTACTAATCAATTCGTAAAAGTTGGAAAATGTGTTAAAGTAGAATTTCCTGGGGAAAGATCAAAGAAAATATTTCATGGCATTATTCTTTCGCCCAATCATGAATATTCTGAAAAATTTGAAGGGATAAATAAAAGTGGAAATGGAAGTTCCTACTGGAATTTTCCAGAGAAAGATATTTCTGATGTAGATGCATCGTACATAAATTCTAAATGTTTTTCCTGAGCTAATGCTGGACCATACAGACATTTTTTTCCCTTGAAAGAACACAAAATCAAGTTTTTAACAAAAAAAAGGGAATATGTATGTGTAATTTTATTTGCATGAAGTAAGTTGTATTAAAATTTAAAACAGTTTTAAAGGATGACTTATTTTACCCCAACCCATGGGGTAAAATAAGTCATAAACAGCATATTTTAAAATTTATTTTTCAGCACAAATTTTTTTGTTTTTTGAGAGGTATTTCTCTTAAGATGTCATAAGGAATATTCATTTGCATATTTTGTGCAATTTTTTAACAAATGGAACCAATACATTTTCTGCTGTTTAAGTGCATATGTAAAATATGCTGTTTTTTTATCTATTTTACAACACCTGACCCTATCTTTCTGTTAAACACATTCATATTTGAATAATTTGTTTAGTTGAAAGATGTTAATATATTTTTCATAAATTCCATCATAAATGTTTGTTTAATTGGGTTTTACATGCTACATTAAAAAAAAAAAAAAAAAAATATATATATGCTACATTGAAACCTCATTATTTTGCACAATTTGATTATTTTCTATATTGAGTAGATTTTAAAAGTTAAATTAGGAAGCTTTTCCAAAAAGTGTTTCATGTATGATATCCCCCCCTCTCCGTACTTAGAATTTTTCCTCATTTATAATGAGTGAATATTTTTATTTTACTTTAACTGTAATAGTTTTAATTTTCTGTTTACATAAATATTTTGTTTATCAGTCAACTTCAATAAATTGATTCTCTATTTTAAATATATTGATATATTGTTATTAAACACAAATTTTTTAAAAGCAATAATATGTAGTATTGTATACTCTAAAATATAAATAGCAAAGAAATAATAAAATAATGCATTACAATTTTAATTTTGTTATTTTCATTCTTATTTTGTCTATATTACTATAATATGGACTAATAATAATTATATTATTGAACCAACTGAATTTGAAAGAAAACAAATAAATTAGATTCCTGAAAATTTTCAATGGTGACAAACTGTAGTATAAAACTTTGTAACCTATGTTATTATCCTAACTTGCAAAGAAAAAATTAAGATTAAATTAAAATGTATTTTTACATATTAAAATATGCCTAATCTGTGAGCATCTATAATGTATAATCCACATTAAATCTGAATGAAAGAAATTGAATTCTTGGAAAATTTCAATGGTAACAAGTTTTTTTTTTTTTTTTTTTTTTTTCCCTCCTCTGATATTTTAAAAATTAATTTGTACTTTGAGACTGTGACATTTTTCAAATATTTACTAATCATTTACTGTCAATATATGGTGTTTTTGCACATCTGTCAAAAGTATTATAATAGCCAACACATCTTTTTGCAGATTAACTGTGAAGAAATGATGGTTTTATTTATCAATTATTTTTATTTCTTATATTTTTTGTATTGTTTATAAAATTATGCAAAAAATTCTTCTCCCCCCAAAATTAATAAATAAACTTTTTTTTTTTTCTATTATTTATCAACAAAACTTATTAGATGCTTTGCCTTTTTGTTCTAACTGTTGAGACTTAATTTTTTCTCACCTTAAACCTAAACTATAATGAAAAACAGAAAACCTTTTTATTTATTTCTTTAAGATATATATTTAGTAGAATAATTTAATGCTAAAAGCGAAATAAAAACTTCTAAAGTTCATTTTTATTAATAGAGGGCGACACCAGCAGTGGCGGATCCAGAACTTGACTTTTGGGGGGGGCTAAGATTTTTCAAAGTGTTATTCTAGACCAATAAAAAATTTGAATTGCAATATTCAATTGTAAATGTCAGTGTTTTGGGGGGGCTTCAGCCCCCTAGCCCCCCCCCCCCTTAAATCCGCCACTGGACACCAGACATTTTTTCTGTTAGAGCTTTCAACTTTTATCCATGAAGATAAGAGGAAGCTCTTCATGCTTTTATCCCATTCTCTTTGTCGAGAAATTTTTCATCAAGACCCCTTTTTGCCTTTTCACATATTTATGATAAGGGTGTCTTGTTATAGATATAATATCTATATAAATAAGGCCTCCTGCCACTCACTCTTACATGCCCTATATTTTTAAAATTTGGCCTATATTCTCCTATATTTTCAGTGCATATACTATATTTATTTTTTAGATTAATAACACGAGTGGTAAGGATAATTCCTCAGATTGCAAGACACATAATTATAAAAAAAAAAAATTAAAAAAAAAAAAAAAATGGAAGATATGAAACTTTGTGACTTTCAAAATCTTAAAGCAGTATTAAGTCTCTATCATGAACATAGAATGCAGGCCCGTGCTGGACAGGGGAACTTGTCCCCCTGCGCCCTCTTTCTAACACTTTCTTGGCGCCCTCAGTCAATTAAAAAAAGTATGTCAGAAAACTTAATCATACTGCATAAAAAATCAACGCATTTTAAAAAATAAAAAAAGGTAAGTTCATATCTCCTTTTTCAGAAAGAGAAAAACTGTCGATTTCTAAGGACTTGCGATAAATACGTACGAACGATTGGACGAACAATTTCCTCAACTTTTGTCTTTATAGGCTGATTAGGAGCACAAATTAGGAGCCCTTTTTAATTCTTCTCAGGAAGGGGAGAGTGGAGTAGAAGAAAGTGTCCAGGGCTGATCCCCTAATCTTTCTGAGATTTTTCCTTCTAATTATGCTGGGTGGAATCAGAGGCAGTAAAAATACATCTCCCCCTCCCCCCCCCTTTTTTTGTAAGAAAAACAGGGGCAAATCATTCGAATAACATTTATCAGTGATCAGTCAGTCATTACTATACCTAGGCACCCTAAGATAATGTAAAGGAAACGAATTGAGAGAAACTGCTTCTGAAAAATAAATTGTATGAAAACTGGAAGCACTGTGGGAAGCACTGCTAATTGAGGAAAAAGTCAATGAAAGAAAGGTATTTTATTCTAATAATGTTAACGAAGTGGTACAAAATCAATATTAATAAGGCAAGGGCGTCCTAAAATCGCTCATAATTTGATTATGACATTTCTATAATTTTAATTATTTACATATTCAAGATTCTTATTACAGGTTAGTAAAGGAAAACTCCTTAATTTCCATAAACGTTTATTTGTATAAATTAAACTCTAATGTCACATTATAATATAGGATTAGTACATAGGTTGAAGAAAGGTTGTCTATATTTTATTCTAATGAATTTTTTGAGAGAGGCATGAAAGCAGTGTTAAGGCCGCCCATGCTCAAAATTTAACTACCTTTCTTTTCTTTTAATGATTTTGATTATTTATACATTCACTTTCTTATCACATGATCATGATACTAAAAGATAACACTAAATTCTTTTTTAAAAATGTCTGTAAAATACACTGGTGGTAAAATTTAAAGCAACAACCTGTTTTCTCTTTCCCTTTCTTTTGCATATAATTTTTAAACAAATAAACATATGAACGTAAAATTTGGATGGCCTGTTCGTTATCATATTAAAGTCCATTATAAAAGTAAAAGAAAAGTTAATACAGAAAGAAAAATCTAGATTCAGTTTAACATTTCAAAGCCTGTGCGTTTAAAAAGAAAATTAGAAATTCTTTTAATAATTACATTTTTATCTATCATGTGTATATAAAAGTATGATACTATTTAAAATACGGAAATCGCACAGGGTAGATATCCAGTTTGATATGATATGACCGACCAATCCATAACTTATGAAAATCAAGAAACACAAATAATAAAGTTCATACAATGTTCCCAAGAAACTTAAAAGTGTTTTTCTGTAAAATTTCACACCCCCCCCCTCTTTCTCAAGTTTATTGTTGTTGCTTCATTTTCTGCTAATTTCACCGGAAAAAATAATTTTTCAAAACATGTTTTAAGTATGCAATCGCTTATGATTAAAAGTTAGTTATTAAACTGTGTCTGAGTTTCATTCAAAGTATTATTATTATTATTACTATTTTATAAAATAAAAACTGACGAATTTAAACAAAATTATTCAAAAAATAAACTTTTTTTTTTTTTTTTTTTTTTTTTTTTTTTTTAATAATGGAATATCATTAATAAACAAAGGTACCTTCATTCTATAGAATTAATATGGGGAAAAATAAAATCTAACAAGTCAAAAATCATGATATATTAATTCAAGGTAAATAAATTCATCATTCTAATTCTAACTTAAAAAAAAAAATAAAGTATTTTGTTTGATTATCTTTCATTCAAAAATTTATTATTAGAAATCAGTGTATGCAAAATAATAGTAAAAACTTCAAAAAAATAAATAAATAAAATAATATATATATATATATATATATATATATATATATATATATAATAATAAAATAAAATAATCATTAAAATAATATAATTTAAAATTAAGCTTAAAAAGGTGACCGTTTCTTTACTTACGCAGCCATTTTAAATAATACGAAAATATTTGTTTTATTATGTAGAATAATACTTCTCACTTCTTACTAAACCAAAACTATTTACATTCTTATAAAAGAGAAAACTATCCACAGTTCCTTAACTAAATCCTTACAAGACTATCTAAAGGTCCTTAATTATTTCACCCACATTTATTATTATTTTTATCATAAAATTACATGGAAAAATATTTTTATGTTTTGATTGCTAGATGGACTCCACATAAAAAAAAAAAAAAAAAATGTATATTTAATTTTCTTTTCCTTATTAAGAGCCTACATTAAAAAAAAAAAAAAAAAAAAAAAAAAAATCAATTCTTAGAAATCGAGTACTCATTTAACCGATCCGAATTTCCTGAATGTGAAAACGGAATTTATAAAAATGTGTTAGATGCTGAGTAATTATATAAATTATAGAATAACATTGGCTTGGGCTGTCGGCAAAAACAGATAGCTCCGGACCTTAGGTCTATAAAAGCATCTAAATTCGTAACTCATTAAAAAATTTTTAAAAAGCTAGTAAGTAGAAAGGAATAAATAAATAAATAAATATTAATGTAAAATAAACATAGCAGTTGCTCTTTAAAGTCAATCTAACATTATAAATATCTTATCTGACGTGATACTGTAAACACATGCATGCACCTGTATATACATGCCTCAGTAGCATAGAAAGCGCCCTTGCGGCCCCCTGTCCACCACCCTCTGAGGTACCCAGCACGGGCCTGATAGAATGTGTCTTTTAAATTATGTGACACCTTGACAGTTTGTTAAAACATCTTCTGCCTTACTGAATGAGAAACCATAAGTAATCTTCGTATAGTTTAAGCTAAAATCTAAATCAGAGGTGGAGTTATTACAAAAGTTTTATAGCAATATGTATAAGAGCCACGGGGTAATATTTAGTATGTACTATTACTTCGTGATAAGAACTGTTATGGAAGTTGTAAAAAAGAAAATGAAGACAATAAAACAGGATTGGATTGGCAGAAAAAAAAGTCACCGGAAAGAGAGTCAAGCGAAAAAAAAGTCACCAGAAAAAATCTATTAAAAGAGAATAAATAGATAAAAATGTGTTTTAAAAGCTTGTAAGAATGTTTTAATTTAGAGTGAGTATGTGACGAGTACTTATATTTAGTATAACTGAAAACTATGTGAAATAAAGGCAGTGTTCAAACAAATGAAACTCAAACAAAACTAAGAAGGAGCAGAGGCCACCACGGCTTAAGACGGGTGGAGCAGGATAAACAAATTTTACCGTCGCTTAACTTTCCCCAAAATCTCTGCAGACCATATTATAAGTCAGAAAAGGTTAGGATTAAATTATATTTATTCTTAGGTTAAGAGGCCTCTCCACTTATTGTCCCCAGAAGCCAGAGCCAGAGCCAATGTTATTCTATGGCGAACTTCGCCCATTATAACTTATTAACTAATATATATTTTTAAATTCCGTTTTCACATTCAGAAACTTCACAACTATTAAACAATTTATCGCTTTCTAAAAATTATTTTTAATATTTTATTTTGATGTTGTAAAATGCGAATTTTCACAATGTGAAATTTTTCATTTTTGAGCTTAAAAATGCAATCTTAAAAAAAAAAAAATCAATTTTTAGAAAGCGATAAATTGTTTAATAGTTGTGAATTTTCGGAAAGTGAAAACGGAATTTAAAAATATGTACTAGTTAATGAATTATAATGGGGCAAAATTTCCCATGGAATAACATTGGCTTCGGCTTTCGGAGACGATAGGTAGAGATTCCCCTTAATATATATATATATATATATATATATAATTACTGATATTTATAAACCAAATTTATATGAACTAAATCATTCATATATGTTATGAGTTACAGAGTTAAAAATAATGATTTATGATTATATATGTGTGTGTATGCATTATTAGATGCTTTTGAAAGATATATGTATATATTCAAATATAAAAATTCAAAATTTTTAAGATTTTATTTAAAATTAAAATTTATCTTTATAAGCAATAATAAAAATTTATTAATTTTTAATTTCTTAAAGTATAAGAAGTTTTTAATTAAAAAAATATACATCGTTTTCGCGATGTCGTGTACACATACTAATAAACTAACAACACTATAAACTGTATCAGTTTTATGATCTTTAGATTTCCATTTCTCACACCTCAAAACGTGTAGAAATGTAAAAACAAGCGATGTTGAACATTTTTATCACTGCCTAAGATCCTTATAACTATAGTATGATTTATAATGAAAAATATGTACAGATTGATAAATATTTTATATTATTGTTAGTAGTAGTAGTAGTAGTAGTATTTTTTTTTTTAATGGAGATTTCTTTAAAAATGTCATACGACGAAACTTTAAAAATGTAATTGATTTATTTATACAATGAAATAATTTATTATTAAAAAAACAACTTTTTCTCACTATTACCTAATAATAATTTGAAAGTAATAAACCATATGTGTTTTTTGTAATTTTAATTTATTTTATTTAATTTAATTTATTTATCTATTTATATATTTTTTTTATTTATTTATATTTATTTATTTATTTATTTTTTTCATATTTTACCCTTATTTAATTGATATGATACGAAACAAAATATATTAATCGATGACAAAACAAAATATATTAATTCCGGGTGACCTTTTTTTCTGCTTACCCTTGGTTGGACCATTTGGTCTGTTCCAACGGGTTTAAAAAAAAAAATGAAAAAACTATCATTTTGCCCACATTAAAGGTTTTTTTTTTTTTTTTTTCAATTTTATAAGATATTCTTCGATAAAATTAAGAAAAATATTAAGCAATTTTTATTTACAAAATTTTTATTTATTTATTTACAAAACAGACAATTTACATAAAAAATTAATTTTATTTTGAGTTATAATCTTTACAGATAGAAGATTTAACATTATATTCAGATTCTTACTACAGTAGTGCTACAACCAAAAACTAACTGGCATAGATAATATTTGTCAATTCTCCATTATATATTTACTCTCATAAATACTCATTATGGAATATATTGTATGCTAGCAGGCTACGCCAGCTTCGCTGGTCACAATATTTAAATGGATTTTCAAAAGAATTGGATAAATATTTATTTTTTTACATCACATTATAAATAAAAACTTAAAAAAAAAAAAAAAAAAAAAAAAAATTACATTGTAATCGCTATAAACATCACTTTGGGTACCCGCTGCCTATGGTAGCTATTTTCTGTCCGCACTGCATCGGGTTCAGGTTTCCACTGTCTGCAGAAAGCTCTTTCCTGGGCATTTCAATATGGATATTTATTGACGACAGGTGGATCTGCTATTATTTACAAACGATGATTTTAAATATGACTGTATCTCAGCATCTATTAAATATTTTAGTTTTTGAACTATGTCCCCGCTATTTACACTATTTTATAATTTGATTCCGACCAATATAACGAAATAAAATAAAGTAGATATTTTTTTCAAAGGAATTAAATACATGAGAAACAGATAAATTTTAATCAGTTTAATCCTAACTACTATATACTACCATTGTTTTCCGATAACTGCTAATAATAATAAAAAAAAAAAAAAACTCTTTTAAAGGAATTAATTAAAAATGAAAAATAAAAAGTTGTTATACTATAAAAATTATACATAAACATAACAGTTATAAATACATTTTTAAATTTAATATTCTGAATTTATTTTACTGCATTACCATTTTATTGTCAATAAATATAATAAGTTAAAAAAAGAAAAAACTTTGTCTTTAAACGAATGTATTAAATAAAAAATAAATAGCATAGTAGCCGTTTATAAGATACGTAGACGATTACAGTAAAAGTATAAATCTATGAAAAATGAAACAAAGAAGCCAATATTTAAAATCGAAAAAATGTTAATTTAAAAAATTCAAATTCGAAAAAATCTCCATGCACACCTGCACACCTGCAGGATCCCAGGTACCTATATGCCAAATTTGGAAGCTTTGTGATCAGTAGTGTGAGTGAGCACCAGAGCGCAGACAGACACACATACACAGACACTTCTCTTTATTTATATAGATAAGATTAGAGCCAAGAACTCTGCTGATGGTCATTTTCCAATTAGCAAATGAAATGCCCCGTCCACCAAAGCTATCATTCACCCGCTTAGACACATTTACCTTAATGCTGCTTAATCTTATAGATCAGATGTCAATTTTGTATTTAATTTATCATACAATAATTCTCATAATGCACATATATTTTAAATTTTGTTCTATTCAGCTATGTTACAGAAATTTTAAATTTTCTATAAATTTAAAAAGATTAAAAAACAACCACACGACTTACATTACCCACTATTACACGTATTGTATACATGTTTTGAAGCTATTATATGCATTTTTTGGAATTTTCCAGTAAGAGAAACTTGATACACGTATAAAAACATATAAAACAGAGTTTACATAGCAAGTTAAAAAATAAGAAAAAAAAAATCGATTTATTTTTTTAAACACCAATTTCCAAGATTTAAAATTGAACTACCTAATCAGGATGACCGTTAATATTCCTGTAATAACCCCGTTATACATGAGAAAGGGTATCTAAAATGGATTAATGAAACAATTTTCAAGAAAATCGTTAGATCCATTTTTGAGATACTAACTTTTACCAAAACTTGATATACACAGTTATTAACCGGAAACAATAATTACATTAAAAAAAAAAAAAAAAAAATACATGTTCATTTTTATATATTTACTAGCAGGCTTTTGCCCGCTTTGCTGGTCAGTATATTTAAGTGATTTCTTTTTAACTGAATTATTGAAATTTTTCAATAAATATATTTCGATTGCCGACTATTTTCGTCACAGCTTTAGAATGGGACCTCCTTGGCGATATTAAATATTTTTTGAACTTCTCGAATCTGTACAACAAAACTCTTTTTAAAACGAATATTCTCGAAAACAGTCCAATAGTAAAGTTAATTTTTCGAATATTCTGGAAACAGTTGAAGCTGTTACTCGTGCAGCAGAAATCACTATTTGATGAATGTTCTGGAACAGTTTAAGAAACAGTCACTTGTTTCACAGGAGTAAAGCAAATAGCATCAAATACTCTAGAGCAAAAATCTTCGCTCTCTAACGAAAAATATCCAGTCGCTTAAAGCTCAATCCCTAAAGTGCAATCACTCAGAATAGGTCTCTGAATAACTCTGAATCTCAGTGACTGCATACTCTCTCGTAGAAATCAACTCACCCCTATTTATATAACGCTTGGCGATGATTCCATCGAGAATGCCATGGAAAGCTCGAGATCTATGCTCCCCTGCGTTGGAGAGCTTCGAAACTTCGGGAACCCTCTAAACTACCATTTTTCACCAAATTTGGTCGCCCGCTCACCAATTTTGTCATTAAGGCTGACCCCACTGAAAGTGAATGAACTGCTTTCACTTTGCCAGTAAAACTGCTTTCATTGCAACAATACAATTGATGCAGGGCAAAGAATTAATCCCTTATAACAATATACTATGAGCACTATTTTCTGCCTCATTTTAGACAACTAATGTTTTTATGGAAATTTTATTTTTCCGACTGAGTGAAAAATAATGCTTGGACCGGGAGTCGAACCCCGGATCTTTGACTTACAACGTCAAGGCTCTACCAATTGAGCTATCCAGTTGTGTTTCCCATTACTTGCGGCTTATTTCTGTCGCGCTATCTACATGATAGACCAGAAGTTTCTGCCTAAAGGTTGTCTGAGTGAGTAATGCCGACCGGTTGTCGGCCTGGATAGCTGAATTGGTAATGGTGTTTTCCATTACCTGCGGCTTATTTCTGTCGATCTATCTACATGATAGACCACAAGTTTCTGCGAGTCAGATAACTGTCACCCCTATTTTAGCATTAGACTCGTTGAGTTAGCACTTGCGCAGATGCTTCCATGGTTTCATGAAATGTGGTCGAAGAATATTGTATAATTTATTTATATTTTTTGATGCGCTGCTGAGATTAAAATGGGCTGTTGCTAAATTAAAGTTCTTGGCGAAAAACATTCGGTGTATTTCAACGCCAAAATTTAGAAAATCGCCCCGTATGATCTATAAATAAAACTGATAAAATAAATTTATTAGTTGATAGAGTTTATTGTAGTAAAGAAACGCTACGCAGTCGATTGTGACGTCATGGGCAGTTTTTTTTTTTTTTTTTTTTTAAATATATAACGACTGTAAAAATATAAAAAATATTAGTTAAAAAAAAAAAATCATTTTAGAACTATATGTAATAATATCATAAAGTATATTAGCACTTAATCAATGTGCATACAATTTAAAATTTTCAAAATGATAATGGCGTCAACTGTTCAGAGATGCATAATTTAATATTTTGTATTTTTTTATTGTTCATGTTTAAGTAAACGTATTTATTATCTTGTCGAGAAAAAATGAATTCCCAATTTTTTATTTTATTTATTTATTTATTTGGCAACAATTAAATTATGGATAAAATTTAAATGGCTATCCACACACACACACAAACATTGCCTTTTATATATATAAAGATAACAACTTGACTATAAAAATATAAAAAAATAGTAGTTAAAAAAAAAAAAAAATCATTTTAGAACAATATGTAACAATATCATAAAGTATATTAGCACTTTATCAATGTGCATAAAATTTAAAATTTTCAAAATGATAATGACGTCAACTTTTCAGAGAAGCATAATTTAATATTTTATATTTTTTTATTGTTCACGTTTAAGTAAACGTATTTATTATCCTGTCGGAAAAAAAATGAATTCCCAATTTTTTATTTTATTTTATTTATTTATTGGCAACAATTAAATTATGTATAAAATTTAAATGGCTATTTTTTTTTTTAAGATAAATGAGGTTAATATTTTCATATTTTAATTAATTAAAAGAAAATAAATCGAAAATTCGAAAATCGGGCTTCGAGGTGCACAAGGACCCCTAGGAGGGAACTTTCATGTCGAAACACGTGAGTGTCCGAGCTGCCGTCTTTGCGCTACGCTGTCCACACAGACACACACACAAACATTGCCTCTTATATATATAAAGATTTTTATTTTCTTCTATATTCAATAGCAAAGTATTGGTTCATAAAAATTTTCGACTTCTGGTTTTCTATAGATTTACACGTTTTGAGAGGTCCAGAATACAGTTTGACCATTTCTAGAAAATGCCTGTCTTCGTGTGTATGGCAAATATTTTGTGGCGATTGTATCTCAGGAACCAGAGCACAGAATTATATAAAAATTTATAGATGCACTTTGACTTAAATTTGTGACTTTTTTTTTTTTATGCCAATCACTCAACTGTCGCTGTCAGACAGCGATTTCCTCAATTCCAGAGAAGGCTATATCTCAAGAACTACTACACGAAATTGCATATAAATTTATATGATGCGCCTTGATATAAGTTAGTGCCTATCAACTTTTGGTGCCAATCGCAAAACTGGTGGCGCTGCTATACATGCGCAATTTCAGCGAAGGCTATATCTCAGAAACTACTGCACGGAATTACATATAAATTTATATGTAGATGCACGTTGACATAAATTAGTTTATGTCAACTTTTGGTGCCAATCTCTCAACAGGTGGCGCTGCTCTACAATGATATCCGTGATTTAAGGGAAGGCAATATCTCAGGTTCTATTGCGTATAATCGATCAAGATATATGAAAAGGCCATTATCAGGGGTGAAACTTCCTAACATGCCAAAACTCTGAAAACTGCTATTTACATGTAAATCAAGGAGACATTAATTATATACCGTATGGCTGTCTATTAATAATGGTATTTTGAGAATTTTTAATACATTATAAGGCAAATTAAAAATTTACAATTAGAAATTTTGACAAAAACAAAATAATTTATCATGGAATTCAGACACAGTAAAATCTTCAAAAACCCTGAATTCAGGGGTAGCCTCTGAAAAGTTTCATCCCTGCATTATGAGACATTATACTGATTAAACTGGGTGAATATAAGTGGCGCTGAGATATACTGCAATTTTATCCCAGAATGGGAAGAATGTCATCTGCACGGTAAAAATTCACTTCCGTTGGATGTTTAGTATAATACCTTTCTCGGATGAAAATCGTCTGCATTCATAAAAGGATAAAAAAAAAATATATATATATGGTGTGATTGTAAAACAACCACCCGACTTCCATTACCCACTGTTGCACGAATGATATGCACTTTTTGGAGATAGAGTTATCAGAAAACATAGAATGGAACTAATGAAATAGACAACTGAAAATTTTCCGGTAACAGAAATTTAATACACGTGTAAAGACATAGACATATAAAACAAAATTTACACAGTGTTTTTTTTTTTTTTTTTTTTTTTAACATCAAGTTGTGTAATTTAAATTGATCTATCTGATCAAGATGACTATTAATTTTCCTCATGATAACCAGGTAAAGCATGAGAAAGAATATCGAAAATGGGTTTATGAAGCAATTTTCGAGGTAATCGTTAGAGCCGTTTTTGAGATACCGACTTTTACCAAAGCTTGGCATGATTATTGTTGACTAGAAAATAACAATTACATGCAAAATGATATTTAAAATAGGGTTAAATGGAAAGTTTGAAAAAAATTCATGCAGCCGTTTTGAAAGGAATGCACTTGCAGGACCTAAAATTAAGCTATTTATACAGGACGCCTATTAATTTTTCTGAACTAACCAACTATATCATTCGAAAGGACATCTAATAGCATGTTTATACAGCAGTTTTGAAGAAAATCGTTAGAGCCGTTTTTGAGATACGGACTTGCGGTCCCATTTCCGGTTTCCGATGCCCCACTTCCGGTTTTCCAATTTTCTCCAAAATTTGGAAAATTCATCTGTATACGAGACCCGTACCATTCCACACATACTGATCAATTGACAAAAACTCCTTTTTTGGACTCAGGAGACCTTAAAACGTGTAAATCAGGTGAAAACTCGATATCGAATTTTTGAACCAAATACAATACTTCCATTACCTACGATAGTAGGGTTATGGAAGTAAAAGCAGTTGATATCAGAATCCAACTATACAGAAAAGCAATAGAATATAATAATATGATTGAGGTGCGTATTGCACAGGTCTTGCTTCAGCCAAGTTAAAAACTCTCTTTAGAGAGGGGCTGTGACAGCAGTTGTCACGCTTCACCATGGGATTTCAGAAGAGCCCCTTTCTAAAGGTTATTAGACAAATGCGATGAATTAAAGAAATTCTGGTGTGTAGCAATTAACTTTTGTTACTCTGTAAATATTATACAGATTTAGGGGAATAGTGTGCTCAGAAGATAATAAATAAAATTGAGCTAACCAAATGTCAACCAATCTTCCTGTAGTAATGAACTGATTCATGCATTATAAAAGAGAATTTATAGAGCAAATTTAAAGAAAATCGGTAGAGCTGTTTTCTGAGACACAATTTTCTTGGATCTTAAAGCTGACCTACGTAATCAGGGTGGGTATTAATAAGTACAAAACTTTGAATAAACATCATAAAATGTAATAACCTCTTCAAAGTTTTGTACTTATTACTTTAAAAAGGCCAGCTCTGTGGTGCTTTCTTACTATATAGGGTGGGTATTAGTTTTCTTGCAGTAGTAATATAGTAAGTAATATATACGGGGAAAAAAATCTAAAAAGATACTTATGTAGCAAATTTGAAGAATTTTTTTAGAGCCATTTTTGTGATACTGACTATTTTCAGTCCCAGAGTTCTTCGGCATCCTCTTCAATACAATGCATTAGATTCTACCCATATGTTTTAAATATATATATATATTTCAAGTTAGCGTAAGTATTTTAAAATGGTTTTATAAATTAACTGGTACTACAAATGAATAATTAAATATATATGCCATCAACTTAATATGTATGATGTTGGTATTATCATATATCTTTTAATTGGTAAATTTTAAAACGATTTTGAAATTATGTTTATCATCATCATCATGTCCAACACGGTTGGAGGCTATAAGCCTGTTCCGACCTCAATCCATCTTTTACGAGGTCTTCCTCTATCTCTTCTCCCCCTTGGCCTATATTTTAGAGCTGTCCTTGGTATATATTGTTGCGTACTTGGGGGTTCGTGAGTTGTCTGAGAATGAAAGGCCAAACGTACAAAAATTCAGTAATTTATTCACAGAAAATTCCAGAAAAATGCAGGTCTATAAACCAAGTATCAGCTTCAATTCAAACAACAGCTGTCAATAGCAAATCTACAGTACAAACGGTATAGCAATAACACTTGAAGCAAGTCTCTCTCAAAGAGGCTTAAGAGCAATGCAAGCACTAGCGAAGCTGGCTGAGATCTGAACTGAACTGACTGCCTTGGCGAGGAAGCGCTCCTTATATGCTGTTCCATGGAACCCAGATTTTTCGAGAAAACTCTAGAAAGTGGTCAACCAATCAACTTACAGCTTCCATATTTGGTATATCCCATATAAGGATTTTCTCGCCAAGGTCGCCAAAAAAAATCGCCAAAGTGGGAAAAAGTCGCCAAATTTGGCGCCAAATCCATTACTTGCATTACTGGGGCTTTTTAATGCGTTTTTAAGGGAAAATAAGGCTATTTCAACGCTAAAACGACTAGAAATGCACAAAATTAGCACTTTATCAACTTACTAAGCCTCTTTGAAAGAATTTATACAAAAATAAACACAATTATTTACAATTTCGTAACAATATATATATACTCTGCTTGAAACACAGCTTTCATTTTCTATTACATTCTTTCTCACCATATTTGAACGATCAAATCTGAATCCTCCTGTATATCAGTAATTTTACGTGTTTTTAATAAATATTTTATATTTTTTCTAAGAAATCCTATATTTTACTCTGGTGGGACCCCTGTAAACATTATTAAGACGTACAGTTTATATGTATGTAAGGGTAATATCTGAAATTAAAAAAACAGGTTTAAAATTATTTTTTCATTAATCAAAATCTAACACTATCCCTTAATGCGATAGGCTATAATTAACTTTAGGGGGGGGGGGGGGAGATCGAAATTTTAATATACGCCTAGTAGCCGAGCCCCAAGCAGTTCTCCGCTCATAAGCTGGTAGACGGGAAGTGCCGGATTCGATTCTTGGTCGCTCTCGTTGACCTAGCCAATCGTAGTTTTTCGTGGTTTTCTCCGAAACTCGCGTAAATAGGCCAAGAGCCTTTAGAAAAACCTTCATGGATGGCGTCTTCCCTAAGGACATCTAATAGCGTGTTTATACAGCAGTTTTGAAGAAAATCGTTAGAGCCGTTTTTGAGATACGGACTTACAGCCCGACTTCCGGTTTCGAATATCCCACTTCCAATTTTCACTAAAATTCGGAAAGTTCATCTGTTCACCAGACCTGATTTAATTCTAAAGTTTCGTAGTTCTATCTTTATTAGTTTCCGAGATATAATAGCCGGAAGATTTCCCACATACATACGCACACATACATATTAACCAATTGCCAAAAACCACTTTTTTGGACTCAGAAGACCTTAAAACATGTAAATCAATTGAAATCTCGATATCGAATTTTTGGACAGAATACAATTCTTCCATTACCTATGGTAGTAGGGTCGGAAGTAATAACAAATGATTTTTACTGCGTGAATTTGTATAGAAAAATATAGAAGAATGTTTTCGTGATGGCCACAACATGCTAGTTTTATTTTTATCAATTAATTAATTTATTTTTTCATATGAAAAGAAATATACTTTC
Source organism: Salticus scenicus (assembly GCA_963930645.1). Taxonomy (NCBI): domain Eukaryota; kingdom Metazoa; phylum Arthropoda; class Arachnida; order Araneae; family Salticidae; genus Salticus; species Salticus scenicus. The sequence goes on from OZ005658.1 coordinate 232,849,450, forward strand.
ACGTGAATAAATAATAAAACTAATATAAAGCTAAGTCAAAAATTAAATTTGCACGGTATTAAATTGACATAATTTTAGCTTCAAAATCAAACCTCATAACAGCCATGAAATTAAAAGAAAAAAAAATCTGGTGTGAAACAACCACACGACTTCCATTACCCACTATTACACATATTATATGCATTTTTTTGGAGATAATGTGATCAGAAGATATAAAAGTGACCTAAAGAAATAGAAACCTAACATTTTTGTAGTAAAATAAACTTTATACACATGTAAAGACATATAAATCGAAGCTTACACATAGCGAGGTAAAAAGTAAGAAAAAAAAAATGGTAGAGTTATTTTTTGAAACTCCAATTTTCGAGATCTACCTGAACTTCTGACCTAACTTAACAGGGTAGCTATTAATTTTCCTCAAATAACTACGTGATACATAAGAAAGAAATGGATTTTTACAACAATTTTCAAGAAAATCGTTAGAGCCGTTTTTGAGATATCAACTTTTACCAAAACTCAATTATTGACAGGAAAACAATAATTGCATACAAAATCATATTTAAAAGTGAGTTAATAGGGCAAGTTTGAAAAAAATCCGTATAGGCGTTTTTAAAGGAACTCCCTTGTGAGACCTGAAATTGAGCTATTTATACAGGACGCCAATCCATTTTCCTGAACTAACCAATTATATCATTCGAAAGGACATCTAATAGAGTGTTTATATAGCAAATTTGAAGAAAGAACTGTTTTTGAGATACGGACTTACGGTCCCACTTCCGGTTTCCGATGTTCCACTTCCTGTTTTTCAATTTTCACCAAAATATGGAAAATTCATCTGTACACCAGACTTGTTTCAATTCTAAAGTTTCGTAGTTCTATCTTTATTAGTTTGCGAGCTATAATAGCCAGAAGATTCTCCACATACACACACACACTGACCAATTGCCAAAAACCACTTTTTTGGACTCAGGGGACCTTAAAACGTGTAAATCATGTGAAATCTCGATATAGAATAGACCAAATACAATACTTCCATTACCTACGGTAGTAGGGTAATGGAAGTAAAAATTAAAAATGAAGCTAAAACAAATAAAACAATTTTTACTTTTTTTTTTATTTTGACATGAAAAGAAATATATTAAGTGAATAATAAAACTAATAGAAAATTTAATAGAAGAAAGTATTGCATTCGAAAAAAAATTTATTTCCGGTTTTCGATGGATTTACACGTATGAAGATGTCCAGTACACGATTAGACCATTGTTTGGAAATGGGTGTCTGAGTGTGTGATAAAAAATTTGTGCCCTTTGTACCGTAGGAATTACTGCACATAATTTTATATAAATTTATATGTAGTTGTACCTTGACATAAATAAGTGGTTATCAAGTTTTGTTACAAATCGATCAACAGGTGGCGCTACTACAATGTAATTTCTACGGAGACTATATTCCAGGTTTTATATTACACACAACCATTTCCTAGTTTACTACTGCTATATAATGTTATTAATTCTTAAGTATTTTATAATCAGGGCTCCAGGAATTGGGGAAAAAACTGGTCGCCAGGAAAAATTTTTGGTAACCAATAAAAAAAAAAAAAAAAAAAAAAAACTGTCTTTATTTATTTATTTTCAGTTTTGCAATTTACTTGAATATAGAAATTAAAATTATGTGTATAAAAATCAAACATTAAATAGGACTAGATTATACAGCAGGAAACACCTGTTTAAATTTAACATCCTCAAACCGGTTGTATTATTTTCTCTAAACCAATACCCCGTTGCCATCGACAGTTGATTACACTGGTCTGGTGGTGCAACAATTCAGCACTGGGTCGCAAAGTGAGCGGTGTAAACGATTCAACTCCGGGTTGTTAAACATGCATAGTGGAACACGGCGTAAATTTCCTATCGGTATATACGTTCAACATGACGGAGTGCGAAATAATCACAGATAGCCATAAGTCGCTGTTTTCCTACTTGTTTCTTACATGAATTGATACTACACTGTAGTTTAGCACAGGTTTCGGCATTCGAATCTAGGCCCATTTCAAAAAAAAAAAAAAAAAAAAAAAAAAAGGCTGAGTTTTCGTTGAAAAGATAATTTATACATTGGTCGCCACTGGCGACCAAGCTATCGCATTTCATGAGTCCTGTTTACAATCATTTGTTAAATTCCCTAAATAACTCTCATGATGTACATTTCATTTATACGAAATTTTGTCTTATATTGTCAGATTAAAAACATTATAATTTAAATATAATAAATTATTGGGTGATTTCCAAAAACATAATATCACTATGAATTTTTATATATGTATATAATATAGTTCATAGAAAAAAATCTTTTTGTAATTAAAATATTTTGAAATAAGCTTTTCAATTAAAAGCCAAACGATAGTATTTAAGCAATATCGGCAAATTTAATTATTAAAATTTATATTCTTAATAATTAAATTACTTTTTCAATTGGATTTTTTGAATAAAATAATTTTAATTATCTCCTTCTTTCTGTTAATGATAGGGAAAAAATCTTTTATATTTAAGAGCAATTTAAAACAGGCTTTCTATTTAAAAGCCTAAGCAATAGTGTTAAACAATCTCAACTATTTTAGTTATTAAAAAATTATATTTTAATCTTTATTATTTTTGCAGTAAATAGCTAATTGGTTTTTTAATTATTATTATTATTATTATTTTAAATTATTATTTAGAGAAATAATCTTTTTATATTAAAAATAGTTTCGTGGTGTAAGTGTTAAGGCCGACTAACAACACGCGGGCCCTACGTCTGGGGAATATGCCTTTCGGAAGTGAGGGGGGGGGGGGTATTAAGAGACCAAAACCGGTATTCACATGGGTTTCTGAGAAAACCATGGAAAACACCGAACAGCTAGATCAATGAGCGCCACCTGAGATCAAACCCAGCACTTCCAGTCTACCGGCTTTGACAGCAAAACCGCTCGGCTAGTGAAATATTTAAAAGTCCAAATTGATTAGAAGTTGATAATTAAACGTGCAAACTATAGTATTAAGCAATCTCAATTAAATTAGTTATTGAAAATTATGTTTTTAGTTCCCCATCATACTGTAGGTATGGGGAACTTAGGTAATCGTGAAAACTTTCGACCTCGGTTTTTTAACTTTTTTACACGTTTTCAGGTGTGTGGAATCGGAAAATTACAAAATTTGTATGGTGTCTGTTTGTCGGGTGTCTGTTAGTGTGTTAATCTGTTAGTGTGTTAGTCCGTTAGTTTGTTAGTCTGTGTACACGATATCTCACGAACAAATGATCGCAGAGAGGTCAGATCAGTTTTAAAATATTACTTTCGATACTGGCAAGAGCCCTATTCATTTGCAACATTCGAATTAAAAAACTTCGTAAGTTATGAGAAACTTACGATTTTCTTAACATGGGAGAATAGGACAAAAATTCACTTAAAAGAAACTTTTTACTGTAAAAATGTCACACCAGTTTTAAAATATCAGTTTTGATGCTGAAATGAAGATCAGTAACTATAAATATGCTACATTGAAAATTTCGCAAGTTATTGGAAATTTACGAATTTCTTAACATTGCAGTATAGGGCAAAATTTCACATAAACGTCAATTTTGAGATATTTTCATCGTAAAGATGTTAGACTATTTTTAAATATTATTTAGAACACTTGCACGAATATTAAGACTTAGAATTTTCCAATATAAAAATTTCATAAGTTATTGGAAATTTACGAATTTCTTAACATGGCAGAATAGAGCAAAATTTCACATAAACGTCAATCTTGTGGGATATTTTCATCGTAAAGATGTCAAACCACTTTCGAAATATTATTTAGGATACTGGCATGAATATCATAGACTATGATTTTTCCAATTTAAAAAATTCATAAGTTATTCGGAATTTACGATTTACTTAACATGTCAGAATAAGGCAAAATTGAGCATAAACTTCCATTTTGAGGATCATAAATACATTAGATATCTTTTATGATATTTGTTTGAACATGATTGAATACAAATATTGTAATAGGAAAATTTCGTAATTTACGATTTTATCAACCTAGCGAAATTGTAAATTTTTCATATAAATATGAATTTTGAGGATTATTGCATTGGAAATTGTAGCATGAAAACTAAACAACGGAATTGACCTTGATAAAATAAATTAATAGATTAGAATAAGATAAATATATCGAAGTGAACGGTGGATAGCCTATTAGGCGGGGATTTCATTCTGTCACTGTATCAAGCTTTGGTCAAATTCATTTCTTTTAACATGATTATAATATGTCTCGCACTAGAGATTTACGAGAACATAAATATGATGGGGAACTAAGCAGAGTCCACCTATGCCAACTAGTTAATAAATTTGTTTTCTTTTATTAGAATATTTTATTAAATGATTTTTAAACAGCTTATATATATATATATAGTAATAACTAATAAAGTATAATCAATAGTAATTCTTAAAAGTGATTTATTTTCATCATTTTCCTTTGAATGGACAAATTATCGGAGACGGAGAAACTTTTTTTTTTTTTTTTTGTATCCTCTTTTCGTCACCCCAAATCCACCCCGGGAGATTTTATCTATCGGTCAGCATTCAGTAAACTCTCCAATCGGATAAGAGACAAGAGATAGCCGTTCCCATAGTCAAACAACTTGACCTTCACCTTACTTTAAAATATTTTTTCCTTACATATTTCATTTATATGGTAGGAGAAAGTAGTAGTACTGCTTTTGGATCAGATTTTCGAGTCTGTGTTATTTTATTTACACATTTTGAGGTCGAATCATACAGAAAATCATGTTTTTGTGGTTGGTCTGTGTATGTATCTCTCTCTCTCTCTGTGTGTGTGTCTGTTATTAGCATATCTCTTGCTTATATCTCTTTACATTAAATTGATTAAACAAAAAAAAATGTTGATCAAATGTGATCTAACGATGATCAAACGAACTTCATATTTGTTGTTTCTCTCATGGGAGGGGGGCTAATTTCCGCAGGATAGAATACCGCGGGACTATGCTATGCTTGAAACTGACTGGAAGTGCATTAATTTTTCATATTCAAACGGTAAACGAAGTATTTTTAACACTTTCCAACAAGGTTGAAAAGTGTTAATGACTTCAGTTGTCTGTCTGTCTGTCCGCGCTCTAACTCCCATAAATATTCTTGGAATTTCTTGAAACTGATATATGTTATTCAAGTTTACTATCGAATGTTCCCTATTAAAAATGGAGTGAACACCTTTACTCGTTTGTATACAGGGACACCCGAAAGTTTTCCAAAGCATTGTGTCCTATGAGAGGTATTTCTAAAAACCATATTTTAATACTGTTAATTTATACAAATCTTCATGAAATTGAAATATGTTATTCAAGTGTACTATCGGATGTTCCCCCATTGAAAATGAAGTAAATACCATCACTAGTTTGTATACAGGGACACCCGAAAGTATTCCTAAGCATTGCGTACTACGAGAGGAATTTCTATAAACCAAATTTGAAGAACTTTACTTTGCACAAATCTTAATAAAATTAAAATATATATTATTCATATGCACAAAAGAATGCTTTCCATAGAATACAGTATGATTAGCAATAGATTTATAGGGCCACACAAAAATATTCAATTACATCAATGGATATTATTGAAAATTTGCTGGAATTGCATTTTCTTTTAAATTAATCGTTTTTATCGCTTTCTAAATGTTTTTAACACTTTCCAGTAAGGTTGAAAAGTGTTAATGATTTCGGTCCGTCTGTCTGTCTAGCCACGCTCTAACTCCCGAAAAATTTCATGGAATTTCTTGAAACTGATGTATAATATTCAAGTTCACTATCGGATTTTCCGGGGGGGGGGGGAATAAAAAAGTTCGTTTTATTAGTTTCCTATTTTATTGCAATTTTAATATAAGGATGTGTCTATTCTAGATGGTTTCATGAGTTAAAAAGCAAAATACAGATTTTTGAGCGCTTCGCACATTTAAGTCATTAACGGTTACTATAACATGAGATATTACTTTTATGGGGTCTATCACTATAATTTTTGCATGTGCAATTTGATTTCCATTCTTGTGCACTTTATACCCAAATAACATGATTAAAATAGTCGAACTTAATTCTACAAAAACTAAGCTCCATCAGTTGCCGAGAGATTTTACTCTCAAAGGGGACATGGGAAGTGCTTAGTTCGAACCCATATCGTATTTGTAAGCCTAGTTGTTCGGAGTTCTCCATGTTTTTTTTTTCCGAAATTTGCCAAATTACGGGCTCAGAAAGACCCTCACTCACAGTGGTCAATCGATCCAGGCCTAGAACCTTCGAGAAGTCAGTCAGCCTTAATCATCCACACCACACAAATATCTACCAAAATGTAATTACGAAAACTATTCATACATCGATATCAGGCAGAGGTGGGCAGTATTTTATATACTTGTATTATAGTATATTAGATGTGCATTTGTATATTGTATGTTTAACAATATTTTGAAATGTATTTGTACATTATATCTAATATACATTTTTCCAAGTCTGTTGTATATTTTAAAAAACTTAATGTACAATACAAAGTATGTTGTCTCAAAATTCTAATTTCTGAAAAGAAAAAATAATAATTGAAAAAAAAAAAAAAGGCTTATGTCAGAATTTCATAACACAATCTCTGTTCAAATCTGCCCTTCTTTCGAAGACCAAGATGTTGATTATTGGCTCTATAAATTATTCATAAACAATGTGAGGGTCTTTTTTTTTTTTCTTTTTCTAAAATGTATTTAATAATCCAATAACATCCAGTTTAGTATAAAATATTTGGATATTGTTTTTATTTATTTTATTATATTATATTTCATTTACACAATATATATTTTATAACAAAAAAAGTGACGCACCAAGAAGGAGTAATGCGAACTGGACACAAATTGACATACATACAGATTTTGATAGAATCAAGCACCTATTCATCATTATCATCGTTCCTACGTGCAACGTGCAACTGGTACTTCAGTGACTTCAAATACCCTTAATAGACGGCTCAGTGAAATGGGGTTGAGCTCAGTCACCGGATCTCTCTTCCACTGAGGACGTTTGGAGCATCATAAAAAGGGTCCTACAACCAGCTCGGGATTTCACCAATCTAACGCAACAATTGGACAGAATTTGGCACGATACTTCACAGAAGCACAACTGCGTAGATAAGAGCCAGAAGTGGACCAACGCGTTATTGACTTGTTTACTTTGTGAGGCCCTTTCTCTTGATTAAATCATTCAATTTTTCTGAAACTGTAATCAATTGTTTTTCTCTACATGTACATGACATCTACCAATTTTTGTCCCATTCGGACCTCCCATTACACCCCATCTACCAATTTTTGTCCCCACTTCTTCTTGGTGCGTCGCTTTTTTTGTTATAGAGTGCATTTACTTCCTTATACAAAATATGAGGAAGTACATATTATAATCTTGATTTGCGAAATGGATTTTGTGTTTCGCATACCTCAAAAATGAAAGATCGCAGAATGTTGTAAATTTATACGTGTACCTTGTGAATATCATGTCTAGTTTTACACCAGCAACATTGGTTTTAATACGAGCTTCCATTTCGGAGATATCAACGACTTTACACGATTTTTCGTGACTTCTGTATGTACGTACGTATGCGTGTAAATGTGTATCTTGCATAACTGAAAAACGGTTGGACGTAGAACGATGCAAATTGATATATTGGTTTGTTATAAAATCTAGCTGTGCATCTTCCTTTTTGGATTTTATGTGACTTTTGACTTTTCGTTTTGGAGATATTTAGGAAAATTATATTCCTAATGACCAAAAATACAAAAGTTTTGGCAATATATGAACTACCATCATAGAGATTTCAAAAGAATTTAACAGTGATATAGCCCGTAATGATATTGTTATGAAAGTTGTCCACATTTTAGCGTGTAGAAATTAATTCTGTGAGACAAAAGCAGGTTCTAGTCAATGAATGCACTTCATTTAATCAATATTCAGTCCGTAGATAGAGCTTGCAATGAAATTGATTAAAAATAAAAGTTGTCGACATGTTAGCGCGTAGAAAAAAAATTCTTAAAGACACAAGCAGGTTCTAGTCGATGAATGCATTTTAATGAATATTCAGCACTTAGATAGAGCTTATAATGATATTGTTATGAAAGTTGTTGACATTTTTGTGTGCAGAAAGGAATTCTTAAAGACATACGCAGGTTCTAGTCGACGAATGCCTTTCATTTATTGAATATTCAGCGAATAAATATTGCTTGTAATGATATTAATAGAAACGTTGTCGACATTTTAGGGTGTAGAAAGTAATTCTTAAAGAAACAGGCAGGTTCTAGTCCACTAATGCATTTTATTTAATTAATATTTAGCAAACACTTCAATAAATCTCTTTTTGTGCTGCAAAGATTAATTAATGTTCTTGAATAATTCAATGAAATGGTCATTTTTTACTACAAAAATCAATAAACATTATTAAATTTACTACAGAGCTTAAACTAAGCTAAATTAGGAACAACCGAATATTTAGAAGTCTAGATGGAATTTGGTAGCATATACATCAGATTTGTATGCTTGACTCGTAGTCCGCTTGTAAATCTTCGTCAGATAATTACAGACGCCACATGACAGAATTACAATACGAAGAAATGAAAAAACACCCAGGGCCAGGGGCCGGAATATTATATGAGAATAAAATATAATTTCGTGTTTCTGAGTTTGAAACAACCTGTACAAACTGATACAGACAATGCTTAATCAAGCATTTTTATAAGTTGCTCGTCTGACACCTCTACAATTGTTTGTGCACTAGAAAAATTTGGATTTTTCAGTTTGAAAGGAGAACATCAAACTCCAAAAGGGGCTGAAATGGTTAATTTCTCAAAGTTGGTAGACGGGTGTTGCTATGTTAGAATCCAGGTCACGCTCGTCAGCCTAGATGTTAGGAGTTTGCCGCATTTTATCCATAAACCCTGTATGGGATTCAAATTCGTGAACTGGTGGATTATGATTTGTTACACTGTGAAGAAGTGCATAGAAAGTATTAAGAATTACAATAAGGACAGTGGAATCACTGGTGTTAAATTTCAAAAAAATAAATAAAATGAAGGAAAAAAGCCACAAAATAAGAATAAATGTGGACAGGAGTTCACATTTGAGGACAAATGAGAATATGTTACTTTCTTCGAGTACCAGAAGACATAATTTGAAAACTGAGGACTGTTCTCAAAAAATAAGGACGGCTGGTCTGGTCACCTTAGTATACGAATCATCTCCAAGGTTGGATCACAGACAAACAACTGTGTAATTGTAGTGTAACGTTAAAACCATTCAACTTAAACCTTCCTTTTTTTAATTTCCTATGAAGTGATTGGTTCATTGATGATTGCTACCATCAACGAGATATCAGAGTAGACTCCGGACTAGTAACCTTTTTGCTTTCAACCATCACATCCCCACCATACTACCAATTCATTCGAAAAATCAATTCAACCAAGGCAAGTTTCCTCCACCTTTGTTATCACTGTTTCATATTTCGATTGGGTGTAAATGAAACATAAACAATTACTTACACTAGCTGAAATGGAAAGCAGGTAATCTAATCCTTGTTTTTGATTGAAAGCTGTTCTGTTTGCCTTTTCTTATTGGAGTTTTGGTGGTAAGAAAAACAAACCATTAAAAAAAATGCAAAATTCCAATAACTAGTTGCCAAGAAAGCGATTATCACCCAAAGAAGGCGCAAAAGCCGTCAAAAATGTGACAAAACGTCGTTCGTACAGTCGGCAGCAAAAGCATCAAAACAGCAAAATCGGCAGCAAATCATCAGCAGCAAAACTAGTAAAAATTCCTATGTAAAAAAAGTAATCTTATTAATGTTTTGTTAAATAAATCCTTGTCGAATCATGTTCTTAGACTGACTAAGAACATGACTCGACAAGGATTTATTGAACGAAACAGTATTAAGTGTACATTTTTGACATCGGAATTATAGGCTAGTGCTCGGATACTTTTGCTGCCGCCTGTACTTAACAAAACAGCATTAGATGCCATCTTTTAAGTAGGAATTAGTAAGCTAAGGAATTTTGTAGAATTTAAGTAGGATAGTGTTCAATAAATTTGCTTCCGACTATATGACTCTTTAACAATGATTCTCAGACCGTCGCCAATTGGCCCATACGTAAATATAGTGCGACGTAAAATCTATTCAACTCGTTTAAATTTCTCTTCTTCGATTAAATTAAATATAGTGCGACTACGTTTCCTACGACTAGCAATGAGAACTAGAGCCCCTAAATAAAATAATAGGCCGGCGCATCACCGCCATTTTTTTGCCTCCAAAGAGGACGGCATTCCCGCTTGGCGTCCTTATCGCTTCCTTAATGATTTTAAGAAATCTTGATCTGAAGCTAATCCGGTCAAGATAAGAGCAATAAGCACCAATAATATTCCTAAAAACACATTTTTTTCCCAGTACATGTCATTTCATTCTGAGGATATCCTATGAATGTACTGGGATAAGTTGTGTTGTTAGGGCGGTTTCTGTTTCTTTTACAAAATGTCGCCAAAACTCAAATACACAGTAATAGAATAGAAGGTCTGTGAACACTTTATATTCACTTCTTGAATGATTATAGCAGTTTATCACTAAACAAACTTCCATATCATAGTTTACTTTGCTAAAATTATGAAATGTAATAAAACAAGTTACTCTAAAGTAACGTAAGACGATAAAAAAAAAATGTTTGTCGTTTGTTTATCAGAGAAACGCGCTGGGTACATGTGGCAACCCTAAGGCAACAAAATGCCTGATGCGCCAGCTCGTATATATAGGAGCCTTAGTGAGAACGAGTCCAAATTTTTGGAGGGATGCAAAATTGGCCGAGAGATTGTTATTTGGCAAACATCCAGTTATTCGGTGTTCCCTTATCGCTTGTTTTTTCTCAGTCACCCATATTTTCACATTGGACTCGTTCAATCCGCACTTGCGCAGAAGCTTCCATGGTCGCAAGAAATGTGGTTAAAGAATATAAGGAAAGGGCATGTTTACAAACAAACGCTCTTTTAATCAATCTTTTCCACTCACGAGTGGTAAAAGGACAATCTCTATTGGTGAAAATACCAGTGTTTTGCCCTGAGTATAAGACTGCTATTATATAGTAGTCTTACCTAAGACTCCTATATGATAAGAGCTGGCGCAGTGTCCGCCATTTTCTAGCCCGTCTGGGAAAGTGTTGGCGGTAGAAAAAGCTAGGTTACCTGATTAGCGTCGTTATCGCCTTTCAGCTTCTATACAGATCAAGTGAGCTAGAACTTCTTATTACAGCGTCTAGAATAAACAGTGTCGCAATCGCCTATAACCGTGATGTTAAAATGATGCTACAAAAATTAAGCTTACCCAGATGTCGCTGTGATCGAAGCTATTGCTCAAATCGAAGACCTGATTGACTTTTCCCAGTTTCGTCAGTTTAATCACGTGATCTAAGCATATAATTAACCAATAGGGAGTCTCGGTTTTGTTGTCGGGACACTAGCTTCGATTACAATGACATCTGGTGACAGGCTTAATTTTTTTAGTACAATTTTATTCGCCGCTTTCCACACTGTTTATTCTAGATGCTGTACTTCTTATCACGAAACAAACAAGTTGGCAATTTTAAGAACATCGCCAACATTCTCAAAACTGTAACCTTCACGTTAAAATAAATGTAATTTTAAAAGAATTTAAAAACACTAACTTAAAAAAACAGTACATTCATATTAAATTTGTCAAACAACTTTGAAAATTAAATAAAATAAGTTGAAAATAAGGAAACCTTTCGCTAAAAAGTTGTGCTTCTGCTCAGGGTATCCGCGAGCTTCATCTGCAATTTGTAATCCACTTTTTCCTTCTTTCTGGATTAGAAGAAAATATAAACAGGCAGTGCTCTATTCTGGAGTTATTCGTGCAATTTATTGCCGAAAAACCAACAATAATAAATCGTCATCCGGTCTTGTGGCCTAGAAAATGGCGGATGCGTCAGCCTATCAATGTAGGAGTTCTAGTCTTACCTGAGTTAAGACTACTATAAAACAGGCTGAATCATTGGCCGCCATTGCTAAAACTAAGACTGTTGTATATGACTATTATATGAGATTATATAAGACTATTATATAATAGTCTTAGGTTTGACAGTGACTAACTACCATATAAGATTATTATATGAGACTATATAAGACTATTATATAGTAATCTTAAGTTTAGCAGTGACGGACATGACATACGAATGGCGGCGAATGATTCAGCCTGTTATATAATAGTCTTAACCTGAGTAGAGTGTTTTGCCCTGAGCGTGACGTCAGCTGCGCTTTCCTTATTGGAATCAAAATTATGATTGCATGTTCTGTTCAGAAACAACGCCCAGGGGATGAATCCCAGATTGTCGCCAATTACCATTGTGCAGTTCTTTTGCGATATTAAAGTCACTCATTTTCAACCTTAATTTCCTCGTTTCCTATTTAGTAGTTGATTTGTCGATCGTTGGTACAGCCCAACTTTCTTTTAACTATTTTTCAACATAAATAAAAAGTGTTTATGACTTCGTCTGTCAGTTTTCCTATCCGTCCTCTGACTACCATAAATACCTATGGAATTTCTTAAAATTGATGTACGTTATTACAGTTAACTAGAAGACATTCCCTACTGAAAATGGGGTAAATACTTCTATTGTTAAAACCAAGGAAATGTTCAACGTCTTGAACGCCAAAAGGAAAAATTGGAAAGCAGACAATTGTTTCGGTAACATTTAGTTGAAGAAATGAGAGAGAAGTTCTCATATATACAGGAAAGCAATCGAGTTCGGATCAACCAATAGAATTACGTGGAATGTGGAGGATTGACCAATAGGAATCTGGGAAACACAAGTAGTGGAAAATGTAGAAGAAATTAAGAAAATGTGAACTAAATGTGAAATTTCCAACAATCAGACAGATGAGGTGAAGTTCTTTGCTGACTCCGTCATGCAGTTCAGCGCCAAAGACCAGACCCACGGATTGCGTAAAACTGGCAGTGTCATCATAACAACGTGCCATCACATTCATCACACCTGACTCAAATATTCTTGGCGAAGCATGGAATTCCAGTCGTCCGCCAACCTCCCTACTCCCCAGTCATGGCTGCTTGCGACTTCTGGTTGTTCCCGAAATTGAAAATGTCATTGACAGGACCCCGTTTTCAGAGTAGAGATACGATAATGCAGAATGCGACGACGGAGTTAGACACCAACGCTGCACTAAGTGTGTGGAGGCGCAAGGGACCTACTTTGAAGGGGATTAGGATCCCAATCCCGCAAACTAACTAAGATATTTTTCTGGTCAAAGGTCGGATACTTTTTGAACAGACCATGTATAATTCTTGGGGCATCTATAGTATTTCGTGTCTATATATGGTTTAACATACATTGGTCATTTGTTATGTATTGGTCAACATATTAGTTACATTCGTAAGCCGGAAACTAATAAATCGGTTATTTCTAAGCACTGTTAGGAGAAAAACCATAATTTTAAATTTGATTCAATTAAAACAATTTGCAGACCTAAATCCGCTCAAGAACTCGATTTCATTGAAGCTTTTTACATCTATAAAAACTTTTAGTCCGGTCAATTTAGACATAAAAATAGTGATCAAATAAAGAAAATTCCGACAGAGCCAAATTTCCGTAGAGACCTTAGGTTCACCACAAAGAATAAGGTGTCAAAAGTCCCCATCGGTCCCATGTGTGCTAAGGGACTTATTCGGGCCCCAAGGTCAAAATTTGGGGTTTTTTAGATTTTTCTCGAAAACGGTAAGTTTTATCGAAAAAGTACCTCAGAGTAAAGTTGTAGATCTCAAAATTCTCTATAAAAATGGTCCTTATGATTTTTTCTCTAAGACCCACCATTTCTACATGTGTGCTAAGGGACTTATTCGGGCCCCAAGGTCAAAATTTTGGGTTTTTTGGATTTTTCTCGAAAACGGTAAGTTTTATCGAAAAAGTACCTCAGAGTAAAGTTGTAGATTTCAAAATTCTCTATAAAAATGGTCCTTATGATTTTTTCTCTAAGACCCACCATTTCCCAGATATTGCGCTTGTAAGAATCACGTTCTACATAATATGCACACATATATACATATTCAGGTACTCAAGCAAGTAAAAATGCCTACTTGTGTCTCTTTCATGTATACATTATACTATTCTAAGAAAATATACTCTCAAAAGACCGCCAGTCCCTTACAGTATCCCCTCTACTTGTATGGCCTTGAATAACATCTGGCTATTATTTTGTCCGTGTGGTGTCGTTCACGTACCTGTTTCTTTTAGTGTTAAACGTGCAGTTCGAGTGAATATACGTATTTATTACAAGTAGTATTTGATGGCTACAACAGTGACACAACAAAGAACATAAAAGCTGCAGAACAACGTCGTCGTACTACAAAAACATCCTCAGGTTCCGACATAATGCTTGATGAATTTATGACAGTTCCAGTAAACCAACAACAATTTTTTGCAAACATTAATAATAAATCTCGATTTATTTCTATGTTGAGTAACAAATTAACTGCTGAAAATATTGCCGTGAAACAAGCTCCGAATGACGCCGATGTCCTCATAATTGAAACAGCAATAGAAATATTTAATGCAAGAAACACAACTATTGTAGTGGGCGAAGATGTTGATTTGTTAGTACTACTCACTGCAAGGACTCCATCTGATAAAATTATTTACTTTCTGAAACCTGGGAAGGCGCAACAACGCACAGAAATATATTCTTCTAAAAGTTTATCAGCTTATCCAAAATGCCAAAACTATATTTTATTTTTACATGCGATAACCGGCTGCGATACTACGTCAGCAATGTTCAGAAGGGGCAAAAATTCAGTATTAAAATCATTTGAAAAAAAAAGATTTGATTGACTGCGCAAAAGTATTTACAGAAATTAATTCTCCACCTCAAATACTAATTACTGAAGGAATTCGGTTTCTTCTTGAGGTTTATGGAGCTCCAAAAAAAAAATTGATTGCATAGATAGGTACAGATATTTAACATTTGTAAAAAATACACGAAACAAAAAGCAAGTACAACTATCTTGTCTTCCTTCAACATCGGCATCTGCTATTCAACATTTGTTTCGAGTATACTATCAAGTTCAGACATGGCAAGGCAATCAACTGAACCCTGAAGACTGGGGTTGGAAATTGATAAATAATACTTTGGAACCGATTAAAACTTTACTGCCCCCTGCTCCAGAAAAACTTCTTAATTCTATTTTTTGCAAGTACAAGAAAGGTTGTAATGCCAAATGTGGCTGTAAAAAAATAGGGTTGCAGTGTTCTCCAGCGTGTACCAATTGCCAAGGTCTATCGTGTTCGAATGTTCAATTAAATACAAGAGAGGAAGATTCATGTGATTTTGATGAAGAGACAACTGATTCATCTTCATTTGAACAATTTTTGAACATTCAGCAACAGAAAGAAGAAGAAGAAGAAGAAGAAGAAGAAGAAAACATGATTGTTGAAGTTGAGTATGAAGAGTATGAGTCAGATTAAAGTAACAAAAAAAAAAACATTCGAACGACAGTTAAACTCTTTAACCAATATCAATAATCTTCATACTATTAAATAACTATTTTTCCTGAAAATAACGTCATACAGGTTCGTGGAATAGGCCTACCGGGGAAACCACGTTAAAAAAAACGCGCCGAGTACACTACCTCACAGGTGGTGTGCATATTATGTAGAACGTGATTCTTACAAGCGCAATATCTGGGAAATGGTGGGTCTTAGAGAAAAAATCATAAGGACCATTTTTATAGAGAATTTTGAGACCTACAACTTTACTCTGAGGTACTTTTTCGATAAAACTTACCGTTTTCGAGAAAAATCCAAAAAACCCAAAATTTTGACCTTGGGGCCCGAATAAGTAAGTCCCTTAGTACACATGCAGAAATGGTGGGTCTTAGAGAAAAAATCATAAGGACCATTTTTATAGAGAATTTTGAGATCTACAACTTTACTCTGAGGTACTTTTTCGATAAAACTTACCGTTTTCGAGAAAAATCCAAAAAACCCAAAATTTTGACCTTGGGGCCCGAATAAGTCCCTTAGCACACATGTAGAAATGGTGGGTCTTAGAGAAAAAATCATAAGGACCATTTTTATAGAGAATTTTGAGATCTACAACTTTACTCTGAGGTACTTTTTCGATAAAACTTACCGTTTTCGAGAAAAATCCAAAAAACCCAAAATTTTGACCTTGGGGCCCGAATAAGTCCCTTAGCACACATGTAGAAATGGTGGGTCTTAGAGAAAAAATCATAAGGACCATTTTTATAGAGAATTTTGAGATCTACAACTTTACTCTGAGGTACTTTTTCGATAAAACTTACCATTTTCGAGAAAAATCTAAAAAACCCCAAATTTTGACCTTGGGGCCCGAATAAGTCCCTTAGCACACATGGGACCGATGGGGACTTTTGACACCTTATTCTTTGTGGTGAACCTAAGGTCTCTACGGAAATTTGGCTTTGTCGGAATTTTCTTTATTTCAATTGTCCAAATTGACCGGACTATTTAAATATATTGTCGATTGTGATTTCGCTGTACCGCATGTGTCTGATTGTTAGAAATTTTGCATTCAGTCCACATTCTTTTAATTTCTTCTGAATTTTTCACAACTTGTGTTTCCAAAATTCCTATTGGTCAAAACACAACATTCCATGTAATTCTGTTGGATAATCAGAATTCGATTCGTCTCCGATCAGGGCCGGCCCTAACGTTTTTGCCGCCGTAGGCAAACCTCAAAGGTGCCGCCCCTACCCCCCACAAAAAAATACATTTATATTTAAACAAAAAAAATCATATAAACTGTCTAATAGAATTGAGCTAAGTAAATAATGCTCATATAATTCTTACTACTATTCCTTTTTTCTTTTCTTTTCTTTCTTTCTTTTTTTTTTTTTTTTGGGGGGGGGGGGGAGTCGGAGGGCAATAAACATATGTAAAAACATGTTTTCCCGTTTGAATTCGCTTTTAATTATCTTAGAATGGCGAATTTTGGTGTGTGGATATTGATTAAGTGTATGCGTTATGTACATTAGTGGGATTTTGAAAAACTTCGAATTCACCCGCTGAGGAAGGGGAAGTAAGAAGTGGGTAAGTTGCTGCCGAAGGCAGTGGGGACCCACGCCTGTATTCTTGTCAAACGCCGCAAACTAGCGAGACCTCACTCAAGCGAGCGCTACCAGTTATGGGGGATAACGAGAGGCAAGGGGAAAGCACTCCCAGAGCGATTCTTCTCAAACGCTTTTCTAGTACCGCTATTGATGACGTCACGGACCGGTCGTATATAGATAAGCGAAAACTAGTAGCTTAAAGATTCGATTTTTAATCGAAATGTTTCAGCATCAACCAATCAAAATGTTTGAATATGACCGGGTGAAATAGTAAGGTTTCGGTTATCCGAGAATCTGTTTTTCTGACGGAGTGTTTTGTTTTAATAAAATAGATTGTTTGAAAGTTTCTTTTCAATATTTTGATACTTGAAACCTCAAGATTCTTATCAGCAGAATTTACTTTTGATGAAATCGGAAAAAATCTCTGAACTTAATTCAGAAGCATTAAATAGATAAATTGCTTCCTACAATAAAAAGGCATAGTGAAAAGTGCAAAATTTAGCTAAAAAATTAAATATAAAGTTGTTTTTTTTTTTTTTTTTTTTTCATGAATTTACAAAATCTGTAGAAAGAAAAAAGTAAATATTTTATATTTTATTTCTTCAAATAAGTTCCTTAAAACGAGATTTTTTTTTTTTTTTTTTTTTTTTTTTTTCCCCCTAAGATTTAAGCATGACAAGTTTTTAAACGGAAATGAAAAATATTTTTCTGCTACAAAAAAGTTTTAAAAAATATTACAAAGCATTATAAACATTAAAATATATTAATGCGGTAAGGGTTTTTAAAGGCAAAAATTAGAAGCTTTTTCTGAATTCTTCACAAAATTTAAACTCTTTTTACTAATTTGGAGCATTACAAACTTTACTCAATAAAAGATGTTCTCACCTTTAAATTCCCCTATAATACAAGAGAACTTTCTGAAATAAATTTCAACAAAGCAAATATATATAAATATTTTGAAATGCATAATTTTCAAGAAAATATATTCATTTAAAAAAGTGCAAATTGTAAAAAGATTAACAGAATTTTGCAGTAAAAAATGTATTCAAGTAATTAAATTTTCAGCTTTTCATTGAAAAAAAAAGAAAGTTTTTGCTTCCTGACTAATAGTTATAAAATTCTACGCAAAAGAGAATATGTTTTAATGCGATAGTAATTTTTTAATCTATTCTTCCACAGGAAAACATGCAGCATCTGTTTCATTCCCTAGCATCGGTTACTATAAACATTTCTTAAAATTTCTTTAATATAACTTTAACATAGGAGCCCCTTGGCAGCTTTTAAATTTTTGTTGTCGTTGTGGTAATACATTAAAACTGATGTCGCAATTGCGTAAGCAAAAATTTGGCGAGAAACATCCGAGCTAGTGTGGTGCTGAATTTAAAGTTTTGCCAAAAAATTCTGTACTGCAGCTGTTCCTTTTTTTTTTTTTTTTTTTTTTTTGGAGGGGGGGGGGTATATTTTCCTCAATTTTATTTAAATAATTAAAAAAAAAATGTTTTCAATGTCTTTCTTTCTTTTTTCGATGTGAAAAGAAATGTATTTACTTATTTACTCTTGGCATTTTTTTTTTTTTTTTTTTTTAAGGGGGGGGGAGTCATTTAAAATCTCACTTTTGTTCATAATTATAAAAGAAAATAGTTTTATAAATCACAGTTCAATTTTATTTTTTAAAACTTTTATTAATTTTTACATTTGATGCTTTTGTGGACAGAATTTTTTTCATGTAAAGTAAGAAAAAATAAAGTAAGAAAAAAGACTTATTTCATTTAATATGATTCTAGTAGCAATTACTGCAGTTGAATCAATGGGTATGTTTGTGCGGGTTAAAGACAAGAACCTAGATTCACACAGATCATAGGACATAAAGCCCACAGACAATAATGTAGCTAATTTCCTTTGTTTGTTCATGTACGTAAACTAGTAACTAAATGCATATGATTTTTAATAGAAAACTTGCTATTTTGAGCTTAAATAACCTGTATCTTTTTCCAGACAAGCTACTAATATTTTCGGCCTGTGTAATGCACAAAAAATTAAGCCCGAGTCCTGCACGGCCCAAAAATGCAAAGTAATATTAAACCGGAGATCAAATTTAAAAATTCAATTCGAATCCAGCCTGAGGTCCAGGACAGGCCTCAAATACTGGTCTGTGTAAATTTTTAGTTTGAATATTATTGCAGTTAATATATTTACCTAATTATAAATCTATAATTACACTAATCGAAATAAATAAAATAAATATTATATAGGGAAAGGATGATGAGGAAAAATATGTTTCAATTAAAATTCAAATATTATTACTGTTTTAAAATGCTTCAATTTATAATTAAAATATTAAATCAAAATTCTGATTACTGTTTCACAGAAAAATTACAGAATCTCATAAAAAATTGAGAAAAGTTAGATTTTGATGAAATCCTACAAATTTCCTTTTTTGTACCCGGAGTATTATTCAAGATAAGGGTGTGTGTGCATTCATGATTTTATGACAGAATCGTGCAGAATGATTTAATAATACATAAAAGCATAGATTTGTGTGTGTGAGCGGGGGGGGGGGGGGAGGGGCTTTTAAGCTTACACCTGGCTGCAGTGTACTCGCCTTCCCTATTTATTATACAAATACAATCCTTTATGAAGCTCTGAAATGCAGAACAAACATTTTTTAATCGGTACCCATTACTTGAGAAATTTGTAATTTTAATTACAAAATATATTTGTATAATTATACAAAGCTTGAGTTGTATATTCGCAAACTTAGTAAATTAACTAAGAATTCTTTTAATTATGCAATAGATTAAGGAATAACAGTAGTAATGCAGGTCTGCCAAACATTATATACATATTTATTTCTCATACTTTGTTGATGTATAGAATAATGTTGAATGATGAAGGAATTTGTAATTATTTAAATTTTAGCTTGAAATCTGAACAAAGTTAGATCAATACATTTATTAGAATGTTGAAATATAATATTCAATTTAAATATAAAATAGCTAAAATGTTTAAAGGAAATCATTTATCAGACAGAATTTTTAATTAAAATTTTGCTTTAATGTGCATTTTTACATTAAAGAACAATCTGTCATAATAATAATAATAATAATAATGAAAGATCTCTATATATGTATGAATATATTTGCGTATAAAATATACAAATATACATATATATGTGTATGTGTGTAATTTAACATGCATTATGAAATATGTCAGAACATATTAAATAGAAAAAAACTTAATTTGTACATTTTCTATCATAACGAAGCTAACTAAAAAAATTATAATTATTTGTTATTTATTTATTTTCCTTGGAATCTTTAGTAAGTGAGTACTTTGTTTTTCCTGAATGTAATTTTAAAATGCGAAAATAACTGTAACATCTTAAAATATATTTCAGATAAAACTATCAAGAATTTTATTCAAGCAAAAATTATGATGAAAAATGCATTTTGAATAACAAATAATGTTTTTCCTTCCATTTGAAATTAAATTTGTTTCATTTTTTACACTTAGAATAAAATAGAAAATTGAAATAATGTTTACATTGGGTGAGTATGGCCTGAAAATCTGACGTTGTTTTATAACTATCTTATGAAAAAAAAATATTATTAAACGTAAGCTAGGCTTAAAAAAAAAAAAAAAAAAAAAAAAAAAAAATAGGCATTTTGAAGGGCACTAAAAAAACAGAGAAGATGTAATTAATAAATAAATAATAACGTTTTACATATTGCATTTTTATTGCTAACCTTCCAACTCAGCGTAAAGCCAACGCCGTGTTGTTTAACGACAGCCAAAGCTGTATACGGGCGCTCCGAAGCTACCGCAAAAAGAGACACACGACATACACCTTCTGTGGGAGACGAGCGAGAGGCAGATCTGTGCGTGTTTGAGAAGAATCGCCTCCTCTCTCGCCTGCCGCAAATTAGCGGGAGAAGGGGAAATGCGAGAGCTGCGTGTTTGACAAGAATACAGGCGCCAGACTCCTCACTTTGCGAACGAGAAAAGCCTCTACTGATCACAGAGAGAACTTAGGTTATTTATAAAGATATGGGATTTTGACAACTCATTTAAGTTTAATGTCCAGCGAAGCGGGCAAAGCCTGCTAGTAATAATAATAATAATAATGAGCTATTTAATAAATTATTGGCTTGGTATAAATCAAAAACTTGTTTCACATAGCTTACTTAATCAGATTAATATAATTCAAAATTTTGTGCCAAATGACGATCAATCATAAACTAGTATGTTGTGGCCACCACGAGACTTTCTTCTGTATTTTCCTATACAAATTCACTCAGTAACAATATTAAAAAAAAAAAAAAAAAAAAAAAAATTCCATGTTTTTTTTTTTTTTTCGTTAAAAGTAAAAAAAATCGATAACTTTGTTTTAAATTACCACATATTTATAGTTCAACCATTCGTTTTAAAGGTATTGACGAGACCTTTCGAAAGATACCCATCTTGAAAATTTACCCCACCCCAGAGGGTACTTCCCCCCAGGGGGGGGAAGCGATGCCCCCACATGCACAATTTTTTTTCCTAATTAACTACTACTATTAGCAATAATTCATATTAATTTTACAATCACAGGTTAAGAATAACTCTCATTATGTACATTTATACGAAATTTTGTCCTATACTACCATGTTAAAAATTTAGAAGAAATACGATCACAGCGCCTCCTGTTGTGCGATTGATCCCCAAATCTAATCAGCACCAGTTTATGTCAGGAGCCAACTAAATACCAAGTTTTGTTAAATTTCGTTTAAAAAAAAAAAAAAAAAAAAAAAAAAAAAAAATTAGGATTTTTTTTCTAAGTTTTTTTCGTAAAAAGTAAAAAAAATCGATAACTTTGTTTTAAATTATCACAGACTTATAGTTCAACCATTCGTTTTAAAGGTACTGACGAGACCTTTCGAAACATACCCATCTTGAAAATTTACTCCCTTCGAGGGGGGGGGACTTCACCCCCAGGGGGGGTTCACGAGGCTCCTACACATGCAAAATTTTTTCCCAGTTGACTATCTCTATTATAAATAATTCTTGTAAATTTCACAATGATTACTAAAAAATAATTCTCTTTATGCACATTTATACAAATTTTTGCCCTATATCACCATGTTAAAAATTTAGAAAAAGCGGGATGGCAACGCAACCTGTAAGACGATTTTTACCAAAAGTTGATAGGCACTAATTTATGTCAAGGTGCAACTACATACCAAATTGTATGAAATTCTGTGCAGTAGTTCCTGAGGTACAGTTGCCACAAAATTTTGTCACACACACAGACAGACAGACAGACAGACATTTTCTAAAAATGGTCAAATCGTGTTCTACAGCTCTCAAAACGTGTAAATCCATCAAAAACCCGAGGTCGAAAATTTTTACGAATCCGATGCTTTCTTCTATTGAATATAGAAGAAAGTAAAAACTTTAATTGTTTTATTGTACAGTCGGCAGAAAAATTATTGAAGCACACATCCACATTTTTCATGTATATATATATAGTTTGATCGCTTCTTTTTATCATCAACTTACTTTTTTATAAACAGTATAAGACTAAGATCATCACTCGACAGATATTTACTTAATAAAATAGTATTTGGTGCCTATATTTTAAGTAGAAATTATTGCTTAGTGCTTCAATAATTTTGCTGCCGACTGTAATCAATAAACTGCCTCATTTTGAATCATATTCTCTATCACTATATTTTTGCAAATGCTTAATAAAGCATCATGAATATTTTCTATTTTAAGGAATAAAGATATTAGGGAATCTATACAACTTTTCCAACTTCGCAATCTTTCATTAACTACTAAGTTTCTAATAAATGGCTGCTGCAATGTACGTAAAATGCTCTGGAATTTAAAGTTTTAATCCTTGATTGTACTCCGAATTTGTCGCCTCTCATCTGAGCAATTTTCATAACCTAGACCTCTCATATTTTCTAATTTTAACCCCTTTTTTTTTCAAACTCTTTTAATGAAACTTTAGGCAGTTCCTTACCAGTAGATCTTTCATCAGGAAGAAAACCTTAAAATATTCATTGAATTTGCATTTAAATTCTGATCGGCCAATGGAAACATATCTTCATCAAAAATTTATCGCCCCTCCCCCCATCCATCCATTGAATCTGATGGACGTTATTCCATAAATGAAGTATTGTTTTAAATCTGACATCACTATTGCCAATCCAAACTCAAATTTTGCCACGTTTTTACGGACAACTCATAATGTCCCTATCTTATGGCTGAGGATGTCCAAGGACGTTCTTTCATACTTAGGATATACTGATAATGTCCTGGGGAGAAAGGGTACCTCCAAATAGTTCCTACATGCTGAAGAACACTGATAAAAGTCCCTACAATTGGCAAACTCTTGACTTTCTTTAATTAGAGGGCAAAAAGAGCTTGTTAAATCAGGGGTAAGTGTACATTTCTCCCTTTGCGTTCGCGAAGGCTGCGCATACTATACATACTGTACAAAACTTACAAGTTTGTCTATTCTTGTCTGCATTTCAAATTATAGGAATGGGCAGAGAAGCCTGTAAATTGTTGTTGTGTTTATTTTCTTGTTTATTTATTTTCTTTTTTTTTCTATTTATTTATTTTCTACATTCAATAATAATCGAAGTATTTTATTTATTTATTTTTTGAGGTTCAAATGGTTTTGCCGCCCCTAAATTTTGCCGCCGTAGGCAGTTGCCTACCTTGCCTACCGCCTAGAGCCGGGCCTGCTCCGATATACAGTCGGCAGCAAAAGCATCCGAACACTAGCCAATAATCCCGATGTCGAAAAAGTACACTTTAAATTGTTTTGTTAAATAAATCCTTGTCGAATCATGTTCTTAGACTGACTAAGAACATGACTGGACAAGGATTTGTTTAACAAAGTAGTATTAAGTGTACTTTTTTTAGACAGGGATTATTGCCTGTGCTCCGATACTTTTGCTGCCGACTGTATACGAGCACTTCTCTCTTTATCTATACGCTGAAGACGGTATGCTATATGCTACCGAAACAGCTGTCTGCTTTCCATTTTTTTCCCTTTGGCGTTCAAGAGGTTGAAGACTTCCTCAGTTTTAATAATCTCGCGCCAAGTCGTCTTTTTATACAAAATACCACTATTATACTCCGTTTCACCTTAAGTTGGCAGTAGAGAGAAAGCTACAGCGACCTAATCACACCTGTTGTCATAGTAACAGGGTTACTATAAAGCAGGTGGGGTTGTTAGCAAAAAATAAAAGCTGTAATTTTGGCGAAAAAAAAAAAAAGAAAAACTGCTTATTAATAATTATTTTATATTATGAGTTTTAGCGAAACCCAGAAAGGGAAAGAAATTTTGGGTGAAATTTTGCAATAATTAATAGTTTTAATGATAAAAAAAAATCTTTTATATATATATTTATATATTATTAATTTTTAACTATGTAAAGTTATATGAAAAAAAGTATATATATAATTTTTTGTTTCGTTCATGAATAAAAAAGGAAAAAAAAAAAAAAAAGAAAGAAAGAAAATATTTAGATAAAAGGTTAAAATTTCAAAATCCTCGAAGAGTCATTTTCTCTATCCTATTTTACATTTCCTGTTGGTGTTCATGAGTACTTTTTATTTCATAATACTGCTATAAAATTATTTATTGAAAAAAAAGTTTTTTTTTTTTTTTCTCAGTTTAAATATTATTATTAATTCATTAGTTTGATGTTTTATTTGAAATACTATTTAATTTGGCTACAATGAGGACGAAAAAAACGCAGCGGTCGTTTTTTATTGCAAAAATAAAATAAAAATCCTAAATATTACACTTTACATTTCATAAAAGTGTTTCAGATATAATATTTTAAAGCATAAGATAATTTATGAAGTTGCAGTTGAACTATTAAACCCTTTAATATTCGTTTTTCCCCCCACAGGAACGAAACGTTTGATTTTTTTTTTTTTTTTTTTTTTTTTATGCAAAATTTTTTCAATATTTTTTCTCTCTTGTTTTAATGCATTTTTAAACATTTGTTCCTTTTCTGTTCTTTAGCTAACTGCCTTATTCTGAAATTTAACAAATGGTATTTCAAAGGAAGAAATATGCAGAAGTCATTTTAAATTTCTTAATAGGCGTGAGTGTACCTTGCTGCTTTGAGAATGCACCCGTGCCTGCTGTTCACCTGGTGAGGAACCGTACTGTTATTTTGACCTGAAACAAATTCTGCGAGTTTTTGACACTTATAGTGTTTATATACAAACTTACTTATGTTTTTTAAATTTATTACTGTTTGAATTTAACATTCATATGTTTCAACCCAAAAATTTCTCAAAAACTAAAAAGCGCTATTTTCTTCTTTTTACATATTTATATTCAGCTATGTGTTTAACAGCTATTTTAATTTTTAGCCACTTAGCAGTTTTGCTGGTATGGTGCACAGACATTTTATATTTTATAGCACCAATATTTCAGAAAATTATCTTTTTTAACAATTTGCGACAATTAAATAACCTAAATATTACTATATTCAGAAAAAAAAAAAAAAAAAAAAAAAAAAAGATTTTATGAAAATAAAAAAAGATTTTATGAAAATAAAAACATACGAAATAACAAAAAATGCACCGGAGGAGATAAGTTAATTATTATTATTTTTTTTAATTAAAATTGCTAAAATCTTGCAACATTTCTTTCGGTTCGAAATAAAACAAGATCTTTCGTCAGGCGAACAAAGTAGGTACAAACAAAGCGCGTTTTATTTCGATCCGAAATAATTGTTACGAGTATTCTGCATTTTAAGGTTTTTTTTTTTTTTTTTAATTATTTATTATAAAGGTTTTAACGAATAAATGAATAATAAAATATGATTAAATCATTAATTAGCGGCATAGAATTAAGTTACCAGTGATATTTTGAAACTTTCTTTAAGTATAATTTTTCAATTTTAAACTTCAAACTAGAAAATATTTACTATATTTATTTGCTAACTTAAATAGGTTTTTAAACAAGGTTATTTTTTATTACAAGCATATAATATGCATAAATTCCCATATGCAGATATAAATCTTCTAAAGGAAGTATGACAGGAATAACAAATTTTCTTATAAAATCGATAAATTCTTTTTTATTGTAACTGAGAGAAAGAAAACTTTTTTTAAGCAGGGAGAGGTCCGAAGAGAACTGGCGAAGAAATTTTAAAGAGCGCGCCAGATGTTTAACCTTGGAAACCGATGCAAGCCAAAATGAAACTCAGAAATGCTGCTTTTTCGACACTACGCGTTCGCTTTGCTAAAAAGATGTTTATTATTTAAATACTTTTAAAATATGAAAAACATTAAATATTTGTTGCATAAGGTAAATTTCCTTACTTTATAACATTTGTTTATCAATTTTATCAACTTAAAAACGCAAAATAACTTCAGAACTACTTTTTAGCGCGCAATATTACATTCCCTGCCTTCCTCAATGCTGCCAACTTAAGGTGAAACGGAGTATAGTTTATGTAATAAGGAAAGGGCACGTGACGTCACTCGCAGTCAAATTATGGGTAAAGTGGCAAAACACTGGTATTTCCACCAATCCAGGTCGATCTTTTGCCACTCGAGAGTGGCAAAGATTGACTGACGGAGCTTTTGTTTGTAAACATGCCCTTCCTTATAGGATACCCAAAATAATTTCAAAGCACTGCATTCTCTGAGAGGTATTCCTATAATAATGTTTTAATATAGTTATTTTGTGCAAATCAGAATAAAATTGATAATAATTATTTATATGTATAAAAAATGTGTTCTGCATAATGTAGTATGATTAGCATTAAGATTATAGGCAATACAAAAATATTCTAGTACATTAATATCTATGACTGGAAATTGCTTGATTTGTATTTTTAGTTGTATAAAGTGTTTTTAACACTTTTTAACAGTGGAAGGAACGCTGGGCTAAGTGTATGTTTTAGCGTGATTAAAATTTGAAATAGTTTATCGTTCTGTTCGTCTCTAGTATCGTAAATGTTTTCAGAATTTCTTCAAAATGATATTTTTTTAAAGTTTTCATTGACATGTTATTTTAAAATGGTATAAATAGCACAATATGTATGTGTACATGGAACCCCAAAAATGCCAATGGAATGTGCTCTATGAAGAGCATTTTTGTGTCAAATATTTAAATAACTGTATGCTGCATAATTGACATTTATAATTCACACGCATAAAAAAATGTTTTCCATAAAATGTAGTATGATTAGCATTAAGATTTATAGGGACACGCAAAAATATTTAGATACATTAAGGGCTATAATTGCATTTTCGTTTTTATGAAGCCTTTTAACGATGTTTAAGAGTGATTATGATTTTAATTAGTCTGTCTGTCGTTTTGCCCGTCTGTGCAAGCTCTAGCACCTGTCAATATTTTCAGAATTTCAACAAAATGATATGTTATTCAAGTTTACTGTGGCGTGTTCCCCATTTAAAATAATATGAATATCACAATTAGCTTGTGCACAGGGATTCCCAAAAGAATCCCAATGCATTGCGTTCTATGAGAAGCATTTTTATAAATCATATTTAAATAAGAGTAGTGTAAAAAGGAGAGTTCACCGCCACGGTGGAGGCGTAGAGGCGTATTGAGGCGTAGGGTGGTGGCGCGCCACCACCCTTACACCCCTACGCCTCCACCGTGTCGGTCAACGTCTCCTTTTTACACTACTTAGTCATCATCTTGGACGAGGGGGTGTTGCCACCGGAAGAATAGAAACTGTGTGTTGCCACCGGAAGAATAGAAACTTTGACTATCATCTTGGATGAGGTTTGGTGGTGCCATCTATCGGGCAGAAAGGGGAATTTTTAGGAGTTAGATTTATTTTCCTAAATTTCGGACTTAGTATTTTTTTCACAATTTCGGGGACTTCAAAATTTTTTCGACTTTTTGCAGGGGATTAGATGACGTCACGATCTTTTGGGACTTAGCCTGAAAAGAGATACAGTTTATGAAATAAGAGTTAGAAAAATGTATAGAAAAAAGTTAGAAAGAGAATACAAAATTTAAGAAATGAGAGTTAGAATGAATAAAGTTAGAAAAAAAGAGAAGAAAGAGAAAGAGAAAGAAAGAGTTTGAGCGCCTGGGAGACTGCCCTCCCGAGGCCCTGCGGTGCCCCTTTTCACTCCGTAGAGCAAGGCGGGAGTTAGTTCCTTTAAAAAAAATAAAAATAAAAATAAATAAAAAATGTCAACCTGAAGAACTCATCACATAGTTTTCTGAGGTTGTCTTCAAAGCATGGGTTCAGACAATTTTCATAGATGCGAAACAATCTGTACAATCTTCATGGATGCAGAAACAATTGATATATACAAGGTGCAGGAACAATCTTCATAGGTGCGAAACAATCTGTACAATTTAAATAGATGCAGGAACAATTTAAAAATATATACAGGGTGCAGGAACAATCTTCATAGGTGCGAAACAATCTGTACAATTTTCATAGATGCGAAACAATCTGTGCAATCTTCATGGATGCAGAAACAATTTAAAAATATATACAAGGTGCAGGAACAATCTTCATAGGTGCGAAACAATTGATATATGCAGGGTGCAGGAACAATCTTCATAGGTGCGAAACAATCTGTACAATTTTCATAGATGCGAAACAATCTGTACAATCTTCATGGATGCAGAAACAATTTAAAAATATATACAAGGTGCAGGAACAATCTTCATAGGTGCTAAACAATCTGTACAATTTAAATAGATGCAGGAACAATTTAAAAATATATACAGGGTGCAGGAACAATCTTCATAGGTGCGAAACAATCTGTACAATTTAAATAGATGCAGGAACAATTTAAAAATATATACAGGGTGCAGGAACAATCTTCATAGGTGCGAAACAATCTGTACAATTTAAATAGACGCAGGAACAATTTAAAAATATATACAGGGTGCAGGAACAATCTTCATAGGTGCGAAACAATTTAAAATATATACAGGGTGCAGGAACAATCTTCATAGTTGCAGAAACAATTGATATATACAAGGTGCAGGAACAATCTTCATAGGTGCGAAACAATCTGTACAATTTTCATAGATGCGAAACAATCTGTACATTCTTCATGGATGCAGAAACAATTGATATATACAGGATGCAGGAACAATCTTCATGGTTGCAGAAACAATTGATATATACAGGATGCAGGAACAATTTAAAAATATATACAAGGTGCAGGAACAATATATACAAAAATTTTCACTATGGATGCTGCGGTATTCTGTAATGGCCATAAGCCAGACTGGTGATTCCATCATCTAGTAGATACCTCTTGTCATCAAAAGGAGATAAACACTTTTTGTTTTGATTAACTGTATAGAGTTGATGACGTTCTTGTAGGATTCTGGTTTGTTGCTCATACGTGGCTATCTCCTTTTGCAGGCATTCTTGATAGTCTTGAACACTTAATTTTTTCCTTACGATGCAGGTTGATATGCCTTTTGCTGTCTTCTTTTCACCACCAGCTGACTGTATGGCATACATTTTTGGCTTTAATCCAATGAATTTGTAGGCAGCTTGACTGTGGAGTTCGTCTTTAAACTTTCCAAGGACCTTTTTGTTAGTTGTAGAATATAGCGGATGATTTTCTGGAAACTCTGAGAAGTCAAAATGGTGCTGATCTTCCTTCATATCTTGATATATGTCTGCTGTCTGGATACAGTACGTCAAGGAGTCTGTATCCGTGAACAACAAAGTTGCACGACTTTCATACTTTTTCATAACGAAATTGTAGTGAAAGTCGTACATGAGCAACTTTGCTAATTCAAGGATACAGAAACCCACGTATATCGGCCTATTCATCAGGATGGTGGGTTTTGTTCTCTCCACAGCTACGAGGTTATTGCAAAATTCTTTAAAAGTTGTGAAATTCGGTGATGCAACTAATTTTTGGGCTCTGACTTCATTGTTACACAGTTCTATGTTACGACGTTTTCTCAAATTTTCGATGGTCTTTCCATAGACGCTATTGTTCAACAGTTTAAAGAAATCTTTCTCAAAACTGTTGTTTGCAGATTTTCGTTTATCTGTGTTGAAGTCTACATACTTTTTTAGCCAGGGTGCTTGTCGAAATTTCAGAACCTTGTTCACTTTTAATAGCTTCATTCCAAGTTTTAGGTATAACTGTAGATTTCTGTAATGTACAACATACTCTGATTTATTGTGAAGGTTTGGAATGAGTTTGGGTGTTCCTGAATACTTTTGGTTCTGCAACAAGGACTTGGCATAGGTGGAGAGCATTTCTTCTGTCACGGTCATTCTTTCAGGTGCAAGTGGGTAGCTATTGTGGAGGTCATGCAGATTTGTCGGGTACTCCAAATTCACTTCAAAAATGAAGCCTTCAGCTGCATCTTCGGGTATGTTCATGATGAAATCTTCAGTAATGTTGGAGGGGTCCATCCATTGAAACTTGCCATAAGGCATGTACTGGGACATAGCCCAACCGTAAAAGTTGTTCGCATCCCAGTACATGATATAACTAGAGGGCTTACTCGAGTCGTAGTGAGGAGTGTGCGGGTTGTTTGCAACAGCGAAACGGTGTGAAATCTGCGACACACCCCCGCGCACCCCTTTTTCAATAAACAGCAGCATGTTGATATCTGTAAGCAGCTCTAGCTTAACATCAGTCATCTTCAGACAGGCTTGCCAGGACAGTCCAGGAGAGGTGTATAAATGGGCAGCATCGATGTTATAATAGTGTAAGCAAAGACTTCTAAAATTTTGGAAGACATCGGCAAGGAGTAAAACATCTGTCTTCACATACAGGTCATGATACTCGCCGAGGTTTCTTATCTGGAAGACTTCCCATACGTTTTTTGCATGTTGATAATCAGATTCTTCGACGGGTTCGTTCGTAAGAGAGTTGAAAAACGCTGAAGGAGGCGGCAAAACTGTTTCTTGGAATTTATCAAATCCAGTAATGTAGTTATAGGGGTATACTCCTTTTCTGGTGAGGAGACTTAGATCGGTACTTGAATTAAACTGGTCTTTTAGAATGTTAAACTGGCTAATATCCAAATTCTTCACCAACTTTTCTAACGAAGCAGGCAAAAATTGGAAGGAGTCAAGAAAGACGAGTTGTACAGGACTGTCAGGTTTCTTCAAAGTGAATGATATATATTTTTCTAATGTTGTTGCGATAACTTGTATCTGATGGTCTTGAAAATGGCCTAATTCTGTCATAATATGGTGGGCATCATAATTCTTCAAGTTGTGGAAAACCACGGGAATCTTCTTTGGCTGCTTAAAATTAAGGTTGCAGCTAGCATGGGCGGCACCTCTAAAAACTCCAGTTTCGTGATTGTGATCCCGAACTTTAATGCATCCGGGTAACAGGGGTTGACGACATATGCTGCACCTTGTAGCATTTTGGAAGGCCTCCTCTTCTTGGGTAGAGAGCTTCATTGGCTTAATTTCTTGCAGTTTGTCTTCAAGGATATCTTTTTCCATGATGATATTTTCCAGAAAATGCTTGACTGCATTCTCTCCTCGATAGCTAAAGATAGGCTTCACGGCTTTGCCATCAGACCCTACGATTACATAAGCGTAACCGCAGGGTGTATGGCGGGCTGTATGTTGCAGGTAGGAGTTTAATGAGGATGGAGCAGCTGATGCAATAGGTTCTAACAAACTTTCAAAGTCTGCGTAGATGATATAGCTGATAGGGTGTTGAAGATGGGTTCCCGTGAACTCTAGTATATTTTTCTCCTTGCTGGGCATCTCAATGGCTTGAGCAGTGTGTTTTTTGCAGTTTGTTTCATGATCTTTTAACAAAAGTTCTGTTGAAAAACCATGCAGGCATCTATAACAATAATACTGTTTGCCATAGTGTTTTGTACGGTCTCCCATCAATCTTGAAAAGTTTCGGATTAGACAATAGTGGTGAGCACCTTCCTCGTTCGCAAGGAGTAATAAGTTGATAGCTTCAACATCTTCTACTTCGGAAATTCTTAAAATGGTCACTTTAGAGTTTTCGTAGCCGAAGACGTTGATTCTAAGATTGTTCAGTTTTTCTATGAGGGCTATTTTTGAGATGGGAACAGGATACTGAACATTACCCATCTTGATTTCCTCTTCATGAGGTAAATAGTGGGAGACTCCAGACTCGATGAGGATGGCTTGTGTAGTCTAAATTCAGTTTGTGTGCTAGCAGACACCATAGGAAGCACTTGTTATCCCTGTTCTGTATATTTAAGATGGCTTTCTTGGCAAGCAGTTTAGCTGGCAATTATTGGTAACTGCTCGCTCTCAAGGGGTTATATTTAGCAGACTTGAATTCTAGGTAGTAGATGTTTCTCAGCACCCAGCCGGAACCTCTCTCTAAGAACTCTTCGTAGTTTTGAAAAATCTTCATGAATCCTACACTTATTTGATCATCAATTAAATCAGGAGTGTGTTGCTGGTAGCAGGGTGTTCTGAAGTACGCATCCATAATTTCCAGTTCTCCTTCGGCTGTCTCTCTTTCAAAGCAGACTTTTATTACCAGGTACCATTTGATGGAATCTTTCTCATACAATTCCTGTAGGATGTTTTCATGTATCTCGGCACGAATAGACTCTAAAAAGATTTTCACATCGTACCGAGTGGCTTCAGTAGGTTCAATGAGCACCGTCTTAAACGTGTTCAAAGCTTGTGTATAGGGTCGTCTTCGAGAGAGTGGTGGAGGAGTCGTTTTCGGTTTCTTCCGGCTCTCACTTAGGCTATTTGAATGCTGAAGTCGCATATGGTTCATTAATGATGACTTAAAGGAGAAGGTGGACTGGCATTCTTTGCAGGGGTAGTTATGTGTCTTTAGAAGAGCGTTGTACTCATCCAGGCGACTAAACTTTCGTTGGCATGTAGCACATTGATAGGTGGAAGTGTCAGCATCATGCAACTTCTTATGTCGGTTTAAGGCATCCTTTCTGGAGAACTCCTTCAAACACACAGAACAGGAGAAACCCTATAAAAGAATAAAAAACGATTTTTTAATTAAAGTGTTACAATTTTTAATCAAAGTGTTACAATTTTTCAAAGTATCACAAAACAAAAACTTTAAGAAATAATACATACCTTAGAAGGACCTGGCTGAGGATCTACAGATTCTTGCATTTCACTCGTGGACTGATGCGATTTTCGGTGTCTATTTAGGTTGTCCTTTCTGGAGAATTCCTTATGGCAAATGAGACACACGAACATTTTTTCTGTGTTGTGTGTTTTCTTGTGTCTAGTCAAATCACAATTCCTCGCAAACGATTTCCCACAAGTAGGGCAAACAGGTTGAACCTATAATAAGAAAGACAATTTTTTTTAACGTTTGTAAAAGGGACAATTTTTCAAACTTTTGTAAAAGGGACAATTTTTCAAACTTTTGTAAAAGGAAACACTCTTATCAAATTTTTAATGCAAAACAATACATACCTTAGAAGGTTCAGATTGGGCTTCAGGTTGGGCCTCAGGTTGGGGTTCAAGGTCGGCTTCAGGTTGGGCGGCGTCGTCCCATTGGGGGTTTCGCCACTCCTCATCATTCATTTCCCCAACAGTACAAAGCATATGAAGTTCGTCATCAGGTATACCAAAGGAAATACCCAACTGAAAATAAACGAATAGGATGCAACTTTAAAAAATTTTAGAAAAATAAATTCTTCTAGTTAAAGATTTGATATACAAAAGGTTATACAAATCTAACTTTTATACAACATAAATAAATAAATTTAATCTATTCGATGAGTCATTAAATAAACGAATCATTTTATAAACATAGGATGCAACTTTAAAAAATTTTAGAAAAATAAATTCTTCTAGTTAAAGATTTAATTAATCTAACTTTTATACATACACGCTACCATTTTAATAATCCAAATACACTATTTTATCTAAACATAGGATTAGGTATGCAACTTTAAAAAATTTTAGAAAAATAAATTCTCCTAGTTAAAGATTTGATTAATCTAACTTTTATACATACACGCTACCATTTTAATAATCCAAATACACTATTTTATGAAAACATAGGATTAGGTATGCAACTTTAAAAAATTTTAGAAAAATAAATTCTCCTAGTTAAAGATTTAATAAATCTAACTTTTATACATACACGCTACTATTTTAATAAACCAATACACTATTTTAACTAAACATAGGATTAGGTATGCAAATTAAAAAAAAATTTTTAGAAAAATAAATTCTCCTAGTTAAAGATTTAATAAACAAAAGGTTATGCAATTCTAACTTTTATACAACATAAATAAATTGAATAAGTATAATCTAATTGATAGCTTATCAAACGATGAGTCATCCTAAACATGTCTGAACATGAATCTACTTGAACACTAACATTTTATTGTATAAGCTATGCGATGACTCATCAAACGATGAGTCATCCTAAACATGAGTGAACATGAATCTACTTGAACACTAACATTTTATTGTATAAGCGATAATTACTATATAAATCACAAAGTATAGGATGTTGGAAATTAAATAAACAACACTAGTTGATGAAAATTATAAGTAAACTGATTTTCTAGTTAATAATTAAATTTTATATTTATAATGAATGCAAATTAAGTTTCTCATAAGTAAACAATAATAATAATAACTTCTGATTTGAATAATATAAAAAGCACCTTTAAACGAAGTATGAGTCATAAATTTTGTACAGAAATAAATTATTAGAATAATAAATTTTTAGTTTAAACTTATGAGAATAAGTTTTAATTAAATCTTCTAATTAAAAAGTTTTTCACTTATAAAATAAATAATTTCTAAGCATAAACAGATTTTACACATACTTAAATTTCACTTTATATAGTTTATCAAAATAAAGATTCGAAATTCAATTTATTTTAAACACATATTATAAATAGATTTTCACTTATAGAATAAATAATTTCTAAGCATAAACAGATTTTACACATACTTAAATTTCACTTTGTATAGTTTATTGAATGAAATAAAATAGATTTCTCATTTATCGAAATAAAGATTCGAAATCAAATTTATGTTTAACGCATAATAAATAAAATAGATTTTCACTTATAGAATAATTTCTATGTCATATGATTGTAAAAAAAAAAAAAAATAAATAAAAATAAACTTATTAAAATTTCTATACAAAGTTTTTCACTTATAAAATAAATAATTTCTAAGCATAAACAAGTTTTACACATACTTAAATTTCACTTTATATAGTTTATTGAATGAAATAAAATAGATTTCGCATTTATCAAATTAAAGATTCGAAATTAAATTTATGTTTACCACATTAAAAATAAAATAGATTTCCCATTTGTCAAAATAAAGATTTGAAATTAAATTTATTTTTAACACATATTATAAATAGATTTTCACTTATAGAATAAATAATTTCTAAGCATAAACAGATTTTACACATACTTAAATTTCGCTTTATGTAGTTTATTGAATGAAATAAAATAGATTTCTCATTTATGAAAATAAAGATTCGAAATTCAATTTATTTTAAAGACATTATAAATAAAAATAGATTTTAGCATAGTGTAAATCAAATTTATTTTTAACACACATTATAAATAGATTTGAAACTCATTCTATTTTTGCATAGTGTAAATCAAATTTATTTTTTAACATATCGGAAAAAGTAATAATAAATTAAGTTAAAGAATTCTTATTACAATTTAATAACTCATATTTCACTAAAAAATGATTAAACACAGTTAGAAAAATTAAGTAAAATCAATGATTAATAGATAAATATACTTACTGCATTTTCAACATCCATAGCTTGATTGTCGTTGTTGAATCCTTCCATTATACAGGTACGGGAAAAGCACACTAAACGATGCGGTAAAAACACAGCAAATTTCCGGGAAGAAAACTTCGCGAGCGTCGGTAAAGGAGAGAGTAAAACACACGTCTTGCCTAGGCAGTAGATAATCTACGAATGAACCGAGAAATGACTTGCAGCGGCTTATCTAGATAAGGGGGTTTCCCCCATGAGTCACCCTGACTCAGCTCTGTAGATCTTACGAGAAACTTCTCGAATTCTGATTCATCATCGTAGAGGTTGATTCATTTGCATATTTCCCCTCGTGGATTTTCCAAGGTGAGTCACCCCCTCCGTGTTCGTACAGGTATAATATCTTACGGGAGATATGAAACATACTCATTTGCATATTTCTAATGAAGAGATAATGTCTACACTTTTAATTAATGGAAAATAACAATTATTATTTCAATTTGATTATTAAAAAATATTTTTTTCAAGTGGATTGTTTCATGAATAAATGGTTTTATTATATGTTTTACGAAATAAAATATATCTTTTCGAAACAATATTTTTCCCGAATATAAGTTATTAAATGCATAGGAAATGGTTTTATTATATGATTTAATAAATATATCTTTAAAATAAATTATTGAATCCCTAGAAAGTGAATCTTTTAAAAATATGTTGTTTTAAGAAATAAAATAGTCATTTCAAACTTATAAATTCATTGAAGATTGAAT
The DNA here is from genome assembly GCA_963930645.1 of Salticus scenicus. Taxonomy (NCBI): domain Eukaryota; kingdom Metazoa; phylum Arthropoda; class Arachnida; order Araneae; family Salticidae; genus Salticus; species Salticus scenicus. Next base: position 232,886,137 of record OZ005658.1, read on the forward strand.
CTTTTAAGAAATAAAATATTTCTAATTAAATCTTTTAAGAAATAAAATCAATAAAATATTTCAAAGACAGACAGACACAGATATTCAGTTTCAATCTATTTATTGAAATTCCATAAAAATATATACACACATTACTTATTGGATACAATTGTTTAAAGAAGTCGTTTTCATAAACACACATTACTTTTTGGATAAAGTATCTTCAATATATTTTTCATACAAGGTCATATTTAATTGTTTAAAGAAACCGTCGTTGTAATGACAGGAACAATTAATTTTTTTAACAATAGCATGCATATTTAATTTTAAAAGTATTTCTTCACGATATAATTGATATTTTTCAAACATAGATTTCATTAAACACTCGTGTGAATTTTGATCGTCTGAATTAAAAACACACCCGTCACATTGAAATAAATTTTCAATTCCTAACTGAATTTCATACACGATAAAATCGAGTAAGATTTCCTTAGCACTTTGTTCATTTTCATGAGAAATACACACAAGGGGTTTATTTAGAATTAACATAGGAAGTTGAACGGTGAATATTGCATCAATAATAAAATGAGTTATTCTCATTTTGAGTTCTCTAACCCTAAAAATTTTATCCTTGGACAATTTAATGACATTCGGTTTTAAATAAAAGCCAGAAGGATTTAAAGAAAACATTTGCTGTAAAGTACAATAATCCTCATCTATGTAAGCCATTATTAATTGATTGTTAGAAATAAAACTATCATTTACTGATTCAAAATTAAAATTTTCAATCTTACTTTGAAAATAATACCATGTCTGAGCTGTCATTACAACGCCTTCTTTAGTAGGTATCCATTGACCTGTATGTAATTCTTTAAAATTTCGAATGTGGATTCTCACATTAAAATTCTTTTCTATTACAATTTGTAAAAAACTGTTAAAGTTTAAATTAAATTCACCTCGTATAGGATCCCAAGATTGTTCACGTACCCATTGGTTTAACCAATCATTCACATTCAATTCTTCACACATGTCTTGAGAACAGTTTTTAACAGAAGTATCACAATGAGAGTTTTTCGAAGTATCACAATCAGAGTTTTTCAAAGTATCGCATGCACTGGACGAAGCATCACTTATATCAAGTCTTGGTTTCTTTAAAGGTGGCATGATAGGGTTGGGTATTAAGTGACGAAAAGTCAGGCTGATTCTCATATCTTTGATGATAGGATTCGGTGCAATGCCGTGGGTAAACAGTTCGTTCGTAGGCTTTAACATACTGTAGAGAGAACCATGTTCTAATGAAGTCAAAGTAGAAGGTGTTTTAGGCTTCTTGAATTCAATTGTTCGTTCGGCACCAAAGCTGAGGACTACGATGGGGAAAGTTGCATCTAATCCACTTTCGTTGTCTTTATGTTGAGGTATGTAGCTGTATCCATTGCTGTAGAGGTTTAGCAGAACATAGTTGAAGGTAGAAGCCGTCCATTTTTCCACTCGATCCCGCAGCTCCAATACCAGACGTGTCCAAGGGTTAGCAGGCACATGAGTTCCGCTGAAGGCATAACTCAAAGTTGAATCGCCGTATCCCAGAACTTGTCTTTTAGGCTGAAAACTTTTTCCATGAATTCTAAAGGTTGGCGTGTAGAAAGGTAAAGTTTTTAACTCGGCAAAATACCGATCTGCTTGTTCCTTTTCGATAAAGTTTGAAACATACTGGACATTCAGTCCGTTTTCCGTGAAACTCACTGCAGACATGACGAGACAACCAACACAGACGAAATCAAATGGTAGACTGAGCCGTGATCGCTGATAAGCAATCTCTGATAAGATAAGGCTCTCGTCACGTGACCAGAGGTAGCCAATCAGATAACTCGTGACGTCACTCACCACGTGACTGAGCATAGCCAATCACATCACTCGTGATGTCACCCTAATCACGTGACCTCGCGTCGCTGATAAGAAGTCTCCTTATCATTCATTTCTCTCAAGGTAGCCGTTGGAGTAGGACGTGTTTTCAGGTAAGTGTATTTTATTCTATAAATAATCACACGTATGGATCGATACAAATTCATTTTATTTAGTATGTTTCTCAGGTTACAGGGTTGAGTTTAACAACAGGTTTTTTTACAATAAGTTTCTTTTTCGGTTTGACAATGTTTTTTCTTGAAGACAAATATCGATTCTTAATAATACTTTGGGGTACTCCCATATCTTTCAAGGCTTGCAAAAATTCACTTTGTCCTGTAATAGGTGGTTTTTTATTCACAGAAAAGATGAAATGAAAGAGTTCCGCTAAATTAGAATGTTCCATGGTCCTTCCGTTGTAAGTAATCTCTCCTTTCGGGTTCCACTTAAACTTGTTTGAATGAGACTTGAGAAAATTTAATAAGGCTTCGGCTTGTTTCTTCATGGGTTTAGCTACAGATGATAACACAAAGGTTTCATAGTCTTCTTGGGGTTCTTGTTTTATAGACTCCACTTGTTTAGGTTCCACTTTTTCAGGTTCTTCTTCGAGTTGTTTAGACATCCAAGGCAAATTATATTCTTGCAAATCCATTTTTCTTTTTAAGAGTTCGTAGTAGTGCTAAATTTTTTCGTGATCCGGTAGAGAACTATTTAATATTTTAGCCATAGCTAAATCAAATTCCGTCATTTGCTTTTTAGAAGGCGTATGCTTAGAAAATTCTTCTTCTGGTACCAACGCATACTTAGCTGCGAATTCCATTGATGATGCCGGTTAAAACAGACAATGCAGCCGGGATTAAAATATTTAAAAATCCGCCGTGTTGAACAATCAATTTTTTCTTGTTGAATAAACTTCCTTTCTTGGTACCAATTTTTTGAAGAGTCGTCTTATATTTCCTTAAAGACCTTTTCTGATGAGATTAGAGAGGTACGTTTCCTTTTAATACGTTCAGGGTACATTCGCAAATAGCCTTCACAGATCGAGTCGGTAATTTTTTTAACAAATGCTTGCGTAAGGTTTGAGGACAAGACTTTATAAGCTCCAAATCTCGAAGTTGTTTCCTCGTTAACGTCATGATCACAACTGAATTAAAATCGGTAGGGCTTTCCTTTTAAACCTTTTTTGGGCTCGTACACAAATTGGGTTTCCCCCGGTAATATACGCGTTCTGAGTCGCATTCCTTCGGGGGTTTCATTCCTTAAATCCACCAACAAATAAGAGAAGGGCTGTTTGGTAGCATCCTCGAACACTTCTTGAAAAAACTGAGTTGATCTCGGGTATAATTGTCTACCCAAGTGCGTAATTTGACTCATGTCCCGACGATTTTTAAAAAGTACTAAGTATTGACTGTTTAAGGAAATACCTCTCATTTCTTTACCTTTATGAAAAAGGTTTTGAGTAATAAAAATAATACTTAAATTTAAATGGTGACTTCCTTTGGTAAAGAGGTGGGTTAATCGTTCATCACCCCCACATTCCACCATTAAATCATCTAAAATCATTAAAGAATGGGTACCTAAATATTCCCGATAATTAGAAGGAAACCCTTTCACGAATGTCACGTCGGGAATTTCCTCGTAAAGCTTTTGAGAGATGCCGTAAAACCAAACGACTTTATCGGGAGGAGGGTTAAACATACGCCGTCGTTCTGCCAGTAAATCCCGCAGAAACCAACTCTTACCGACCCCCGTGGGGCCTGCTAAGAGCATTGTAAAAGGGTGTTGAAAGCGTGGAAACTCCATTCTAAATAAACACAGACACATAGGTTTACATTATAAATAGTTTTTTATTGATAAAAAGGAGCACGTGTGCGAAATCGTTTGGATACAAAATTATAGACTCGATGGTCGTTACATATATTCTCAGTTACAAACTGCTTTAAAAAATCTTTCAAAGTTTTGCCACGACATCGGCAATAAATATAATACACACAAAATTGACCACAAACAGCTGTCACATGACTTTGCAGCGGAAGTGGATTAAACACCACTCGTGAAAATTGAGATACATAGTTCGATATAGGTCCTTTAAAAAAGTTTGGCTTGTTTCCATAGGAATCAAAGAATTCCGCTTCTGTAGGGGAGGATAGGTAGAATGCCACCCAGTGGCTTCCGGCTTCTGTAGACTTGTCCACGTTGCATACAAAACATGCAGGATAACGCTCGATCTTCTTGGGTAATTGATCACTGGGGAAAACACCGGAAAAATATTTCTTGGTCACTGGATCGTGGGATAAAATAGTCTCGATTTCTATAGAATTCATTTTCAGTTGGGGAAGTCACACAACACATGTCGTGTTTTACTAATTTCTATAATGTTTTCAAATTCCGCATACACCAATACAGTCGTGGTTCTTTCTAAGGAGTCTGCAAACTTGATTTCAATTCGTAAATTTCCTTGTTGCTGTAGATTCAGATGGGGTCCGTCACACATGTCAGGGCTCAAGTCGAAAGCATACAAAGTATGCCCGTTCGCAAAGTCCTCTCGGGTTAGATAAATGCCGGTATCTCGATTAAATCCCGAAAACAAACGATGATACGCTCTTATATAGTTATTTTCTTCGAAATCCAATTCCAAGGGTTTGCTGGGTACGGGTTGTCCATCCACGTAAACACTTAAAAAGTTGACCTTGTGATGATAGAAATAAAAGGGATTTAAATCATATTGACCAGTGTAGGCACTATTTTCTAAAAGTCCAATAATAATTCTTTTCGGCATGGCTCCTAAAAACACATTGTCTTGCATAAAGGATTTACTTCCGGTTGAGATCGAATAGGTCTTGCATAACACTCGATCGATGGGATACTTTGCTGTACTTTTCTCTAAGGCCTTGGCATGACCCAGTAATACACCAGGGCTCACTTTCACTTTACGTATGAAAATAGAAGCATGTTCCAAAATCACTTTGTAGTTGGGAATGGGTTTCGCCGCATCGATTTTACACATTAAGGAAAATTCGGGCTTGCTTCGGGTCATCTTAATTTTCAAGTCAACCATATTCAATAGCAATCGATTTTGTTGAAAAATATCACAATGCAAAGGTCCAATCATATCTAACGTTTTGCTTTTATTCGTGAGTGCGTAACGTATCTTTAATCCGGGGTTGTCTCCAGCAGGATCTGTAGCAGCTAAATTCTCATCTTTGTAAAAACATTCGCAGGTCAATAAACTTTTCTTGGCATCTTCTCCATAATTCAACAGCGTTTCAATATAGGCGCGGTAGGGGTAGGTGTTACTCGACGAGGAGATCACTCTTTCGTTCAGGCTAATATCCACTTGAGAAAACAAGGCGTGTAAAAATAAATTCACGGGGGCAACTGCATCCGTTTCCGCTAAGGGTGATCCATCAAACTTGGTAATTTTCACTTTCACATACAGGTAGGAAGCTGATAAATCAATATAGTCTTCACCATTTCCGGAAATATTAAATTCCACAGGTCCTCCGTCTCGAATATTCGCAAGAGGGTGGTATTCAACAAAGTATCCTTTTTCAATAGCCGTTTGCGTGGGTGGGATCAAAAATAAATCCAATTCGGATTTCGCACAGGCAGCAGAATCTTTATGGATGAGTCCAGACATCTTTAAGCGAAAATATCTTGTACCTTCACTTTCTTGGCTTTACGTCGAATGACAGCTTTGGTAGAACGCTTCCTCTTTTTATACCGGCGGCCCGATCCAATCATCGTCTTCACTTTAGTAGCGGCTTTGTCGGTTAACGTCTGTCCAGCTTCTTTTAATCTTCGCTTGGCGGCCATTTTAATGTCTTCTCCGCGTGACAGGTCACTTAACACGTTCACGCCTGAATGAAACAACTGCTTGCCGACCGCTTTCGCACCCGATTTGAAGAGGGGTACTGCTGCACGAAAAAGGGATCGAAACAGTCCACCGAATCCATATCCCTTTTGTAAAGTAGTGCCTTGATAATAATTTAGACCACTACCCGACTGATGGGAATAGTAATCTTCAAAAGATTTCGCACAACACTGGTAAGGAACAAACATCACGAGAGGTATTTTTGACGAAAGTGAAGCTTCACGTACGAGCGCCCACGTTCAAATGGCGTGAGTTCGCCGAGGTGGGTCCTTATAACGATTTCCAAAGAGTCGAACGATTTTCGGCTTACAGGTAAATAGTGCGGTCGGTCAAATGTCTCACAAATCATTTCTCCATCTTTTCCCCTCACATTGACAATTCGTAAAAGGGGTGCTAACACATCTCCAATAATTTGGGGTTCGACAATATCCGAATAAACCAGCAATACTCTATAATGCGCACAGGGATCTGCGACATAGGTACTAAAAATAGTTTGCTCGATATTTATATCCGGCGAGGCGATTTCACCTGGTTCGAATCCTAACATCTGCGCTATCCCCTCATGCAATATCAGTTTTGTTTTATCTTTCACGTTAATACACACCTTTTTCGTGTGCGGATCATAAGTGAAAGAAATTTTATTTTTAATCTCTTCAATAGACATCGCTTTTAAAATGTCATCAACCGATTCGTAAAAGCCAGGGGGAATTCGTCTACCAAACGGAGATTTCTGGTCATTCAAATCGAAACCAAATAAATTATTATTTTGGTTCACATTATACCAGGTGTGAGGGTAAATAAATTCGACAAGGCCTACTTCCCATACCCCTTTCAATTCAACGGGGGCGGGTAATCGCGTAATAAAATGAGAAATTTTATTCTCAGGAAAATAATTCAGGGAACTGTCCGAAGGTAACGTCACGTAGAACGACATGCTTTCAAATGATCTTTCAACAATCCAAACACTTGTTTTATAAGGTGAATAAATCAGAGGATGAAATCCATTGGTCAAATTTGCTAGGATAACCTTTAAATTTCACTTTGTATTCCACACGCTTTTTCCGTATCCGCTTATCTAAAATCTTTTCAATCGTATAATTCTCTTTTGGTTTCACTTTCTGAAGTTCTTGAGGGTAAAAGGTTCCTTTAATGGGTTCTTCTAACAGGTCCTTGATTCGGTAGACGGGAGGGTCTCTTCTCACACATTCAGTCACCACAAACACTTCTTCCGTCCAGTTCGTTTCATATCCTTTTTCGAAGGTTAATTTCTGCTTGGAAACTCGTACAATATCTCCCGGTTGAAACATGCAGGGTTTTCTTTTTGCATTTTGCATGTCACCGTATAAAGTATCCCATACATCGCTTTCATTTTCAGCGGTTACTTCGACTGGAGCTCTCTTGATACTTAAATGGTAAGTATGATTATAACTCTGTAACAACTGATCCAACACGTCTAAATAGCGGTAGGTATGATTATGGGTAAAATATTTCCACATTTTCGTTTTCAAAGTTCGGTTAAATCGCTCCACGACAGATGCTTTCGTATTGTTATTCGTCGTAAAAAACCGCACGCCTTCTTCTTTCAAAAATTTTTGAAAAAGTCTGTTTTGATACTCTTTTCCGTCATCCGATTGCAGGGACTTGGGTTTCCTCGCCACAAAAATAGACCGGAACGCCTTTACAATATCTTCACCCCGTTTTTGCTTCAAAGGGACCGCCCACGCAAATTTAGACAGAATGTCTATACAAGTCAGGATGTAGCGGTACCCTTGATTGAACTTTTGCAAACTGCCGAGATCCACTAAGTCGGTCTGCCACTGTTGATCGATTGAATACACTATCACTCGATTGGTCGGGAACTTTCTTCGAACAGGTTTGTGCAACGTGTATGCATCGACTCCGCTCAGCCAGTCCTGAATCTTCTTCTTCGAGATTTTGCCTTTGGCAGCACGAAATAAGGCATTTACACCACCAAAACTTCCTGCGTGACTTGGGTTCTGATACACCTCCATCGTTACAACACGAAATTTTATTATGACTCACATTCACACGAAAGCGCATCATATCTTCCTCGTACGAAGATACGTTTTACAATGACTCACTAACGCGACGCCTCTCTTTATATACCTTATAAGTGCACTCACAAGCATAGCTTCATGGCTTGATAAATAAAACCCTTATCCACTTATCAAGCCGTGAAACTATCTTACCTTCGGTTCAAATCTAACCCCCCCTGCAAAAATTCGAAAAAATTTTGAAATCCCCAAAATTGTGAAAAAAATACTAAGTCCCGAAATTTATGAAAATAAATCTAACTCCTCAAAATTCCCCTTCTCCCCGATAGATGACACCACCAAACCTCATCCAAGATGATAGTCAAAGTTTCTATTCTTCCGGTGGCAACACACAGTTTCTATTCTTCCGGTGGCAACACCCCCTCGTCCAAGATGATGACTAAGTAGTGTAAAAAGGAGACGTTGACCGACACGGTGGAGGCGTAGAGGTGTAAGGGTGGTGGCGCGCCACCACCCTACGCCTCAATACGCCTCTACGCCTCCACCGTGGCGGTGAACTCTCCTTTTTACACTACTAATAAGTTCGTACCACACAAATCATAGTGAAATTGGCATTCATTATTCACATAGGGGAAAAAATGTTTTATATAGAATGGTATGTTTAGCGCTCAGATTTACAGGCCTACACTCAAATATTCAGATACATTACGGGTTAAAATTGGAAATTGCTGGAACTATATATACTTCTGTTTGTATTAAGTGTTGTTAACACTTTTCAACAATGCGTAAGAGGGATCATAAATTTATTTATTCTATCTATCTGTCCATTGTGTGATCACGTAGAGAAAAAGCACATTGAACGTTAAACAATGCAACGAGTACGTATAACTGGAAAGCATTAGTAATCTATGCGAAACGCATGAGTTTTCGTTCTTGTTTAATTTTAGCGTATGTTGCCAAATTGCAGGTGCTATTTTTACCGGGCGCCATTTTTTTATGGTTTAGGTTCTATGTTCTATCGCAAAAAACTTAAAAAAAAAAAAAAAAAAAAACAGCAGTTTTTATGTGCCGTATAAGTATTTTTTTATTTATATTAAATATATTGCAATATGTAATATGATTGCCGAAAAAAAAAGGGGAAGGGGGGAGCCATACATTGTCTATGGATGAAATTTCTTGTAGCAGCAGCAGCTTTATATGTTTGGCAGCACTACACAAAACAAAATTGACATATATTTCTTAAATGCACAAAACCATGTTTCACATACAATTATTTTGAAATTTATCTTTAATTTACAAAGGCATGCAAAAGAGCTCTGAAAGATTTGTGTTATATTTGTAAGTGGAAAGAAGAGCATTTCAAGTTATGTCCCTCTTTTCTCTCTCTTTCTCATGGTGTTAGTTTTAATTACAGTGTTCGGTACATAAAATCTGGTGGACGATATAGGGCTAATCAAAATTAGTCAAACAAGTTTAATAAAACAGGATGGCCGACATTTTTCTGAATAATTTGAAGTAAATTAAAAAAATAAATAAATAACAGTCTTAAATGCTTAGGAATGTAGCTGCAACAACCAAACGGTGTTGAAGGGGCAGTAGCTCTTTTCATACAGAAGTGCAATTTAAATAAAAGTGTTTCGAAAACCATTTTGAAACGTTTTTAAAGTACAATAAAAATGTTAAATACAGTACATTCTATCTTTGATCTTAAATTGCAAAAAATTGTCTTTATAGTAATGCATGGTAACAGAAAGTAGCTTATGGGGTATATCGTCCAACAGGTATGCTGCCATGCTGCAATTTCTCTCATTTAATAAGAGGCTAGAGCTCAGTTTCTATAATGTTTAATGAAAGAAAAAAACATGACACGCATGATAGCAAGGAAGAGAAACTATGTTGATTTCGTTTGGGTGCATATTGCCTAACATGTGGCGCTGGTATCGAGCAATTTAACCCCATTTACGGAAAAGCAATATCTCAATTTTTATAATATATAAAGACCTAAATTTGGCATGTGATAAATTTGGCTATTATAGAAAACTATGTTGATTCGACTGAATGCATACCACTTCATACAAGTTGGATACCGAACCAGTACAAGCATCCAAGTCTTTAATGGAATTGGAAGCCAGCACGAAAGCCAGAGCATTTCATCACTAGGCGGACCCTTCTAAGAGGATAAAGTGAGAAATAAGGGGTATACTGTTGCTGCGCAATTTCGAAAATTGGATTTCAAATAATATTTCGTTAACCATATGTATATAAGCAGCTAGATTCGGTGAAATATAGTAAAGCATAGCAATTCCATCAATTATATTCAACAGAAAAGAATGTTTTCGCTTAATTTTGAGTAGCTCTGTCTATTGTCTATAAATTATATATAAATCATGTAGTTTGAATTTAGTATAGCATGGAAAACATATAGCATTACTTGAAATGTACTTCGAGCAATTTCTATGCGAAATATCTCCGAATTACTTTGTGAGACTCTGTAAAATAATTATGATGATGAATGACTAACTGAAATTTATGCGAAACATGCTATTATTTTCATTTATTTTTGTTTCATGCAGTCTAAAGATGTTAAACAGTATTTACAAGGTATTACATCCACAGACGTGATGAATATGAATTATCTTGGAGGTAACTGTGCAGGACCCCCCCCCCCCCCTTTTTACTTTCCGAACACTATAGTGAGGAAAGTATTGTAATCATGTCAAAAATCCGAATTCGAGATTTTGATGTTTCTATACGTTTTGAGGTCCCCTGAGTCCGCTTTCACTATTTTTACAATGATGTATGTATGTGTGTGTGTATGTGTATATGTCTGTGAGTGAACACGCTAGCGTCTAAACGCTTTGTTCGATTAACCTGAAAGTTGGTACGCATATTGTAAGTCACCATAGTACGAACCCTATAGATTTTGGTGAATCTAGCACTTATAGTTTTTTTTACAGGGACACAAAGAAAAATTCTTTATCATTATGGCCTATGGGAGCAAAATCTTAAAAGTGCGATAGCATCTAAACGCCTAATTCAATTGAGCAAAAAATTTATACACATATTATAGGTCACAAATACTCAATCTGTATAGATTTTGGAGAATCTAGCACTTATAGTTTTTTTACAGGGACACAAAGAAAAATTCTTTATCATTATGGCCTAAGGGGCCAAATTTTTAAAAGTGTGATAGCGTCTAAATGTCTTATTAATCTGGGCAAAAAATTTGTACACATGTTATAGATCACAGTTGAACTAACTGTATAGATTTTGGTGAATCTAGCGCTTACAGTTTTTTTACAGGGACACAAAGAAAAATTCTTTATCATTATGGCCTATGGGACTAAATTTTTAAAAGTACAATAGCATCTAAACGCCTTATTGAATTGAGCTGAAAATTTATATGGGTGTTATAAATCACTGTTGCACTAACTATAAGCATTTTGGTGAATCTAGCATTTATAGGTTTTTACAGGGACACAACGAAAAATTCTTTATCATTATGATCTATGGGCTCAAAGTTCAGTAGCGTTAAATAAAACATCATGTAATAGATGGAGAAAAATACTCAAACACTCTATTATGGTTTTCTCTCTTTTGTTTGTTTAACTCCTCTTTCTTTACTTTATCTACAAAACTGTTAATTACTCAATGTTCGGAAAGTCGAGTGGAGTCACTCCAGATTTTTTTTTTTTTTTTTTTTTTTTTTTGTTTCAACAAAAAATTTCAAACAGCATCCTCGTATGATACAGATTCAAATTACTGAGCTGGACTTTATGTGTTCTTAAGTTATGCTGATAATAAACAGATACACACACAGAACAAACGCTAAAAATCTGATTTTCCGACTCAAGGAACTTCAAAATGTGCAAAATAATAATAATAATAATAATAATAAAATAAAAAACACAAATTCAAATTTATTTTAAAAAAAAATCTACCATTTAACGGGTAAAAGGATGAAAAAACTGCTTTAAAATTAATATACATGCATCAAAAATTGCAATGTTCCCATCATTGTAGGTAGTCTTGTTATTACCTAAACAAAGATTCATTTCTGGCATGTAAAAATGATAAATTTTACTTACATTTTGTTTGCCAAACACACACACACACAAAAAAAAAACTTTAAAATAATTTTAATTTAAAAAAATAATATTAAAATGGATAGTTGGAAAATTCTTTTTAATTAAAGAGAAAAAAAAAATCTGTATCTACTTTTAATTAAAATAATTGAAAAAAAACTAGTATGTTGTGGCCACCACAAGACTTTATTCTATATTTTCCTATACAAATTCACTAAGTGCAAATGATTTATTAAAATTATCTAACATGGTGAATGCAAATGCTCTTCATCTTAGTGAAAACTAATACGAAATATCCAAAGACAGACAGTTTGTCTATAAATAAAATCTTAAAATATTCGTTTTTATAATGGTTATCTCACATATCAAGTTTCGTACAGTTATATTCCATAGAAGTTGAGATATAGCCTTCCCGTTATCGATGAAATTTGCAGTATAGAAGCGCCATCTATTGGGCTATAAGCATCCACATTGAATCAGCAAAATGACTCATAATGGCCTTCTCCCATATAGTTTGGTGATACGCGAAATAGAACCTGATATATAGCCTTCCCTTAAAGTGCGGAAATCGTTTGAGGCAGCGCCACCTGTTGAGCGGTTGCCATCAAAAGTTGATAGGCACTAATTTATGTCAAAGTGCATCTACATACGAATTTATATGGAATTATGGGCAGTAGTTACTGAGATACAGCATACAGCCTTCCCTTAAACTGCGGAAATTGCTGTATAGCAGCGCCACCTGTTAGCCGATAAATATTCAAATTGAATGAGCATAATGTTTCATAATGGTCTTGTCACGTATCAAGTTTTGATTGATTATACGCAGAAGAACCTGAGATATAGCTTCCCTTTTAATTACAGAAATCGCTGTATAGCAGCTCTACCTGCTGAGAAGTTGGCACCAAAAGTTGATAGGCACTAATTTATGTCAAAGTGCATCTACATACGACTTTATATGGAGTTATGGGCAGTAGTTTCTGAGATACAGCCTTCCCTTAAACTTCGGAAATCGCTGTACAACAGCGCCACCTGGTGGCCTATAAGCATTCAAATTAAGTCAGCATAATGTCTCATAATGGCCTTCTCACACATCAAGATTTGATTGGTTACACATAATAGAGTCTAAGATATAGTATCCTCTTAAACTGCGGAAATTTCTGTATAGCAGCGCCACCTGTCGAACAATTGACACCAAAAGTTGATAGACACTAATTTAGGTAAACATGCATTTACTTATAAATTTATATATAATTCTGAACTGTAGTTCCGGAGATACATTTGCCATAAAATTTTTGTCTCACAGACACACACACAAAGACAGACAAACATTTTCTAAAAATTGTCAAATCGTGTTCTAGACCTATCAAAATATGTAAATCCGTTGAAAACCGGAAGTCGAAAATTTTTAGGAAGTCAGTAATAAAAGCATTATAATAAAACTGATAAAAAATGCAAAACACCATCTTGTTTTATTTACTTGTGATATTTTTAAAGCAAATCTTTTTGAAGAATTTTGGTGTTTTACATTTTGCTTATTCAAACTTTTTTTTTTTTTTTTTTTTCATTTTTTATGAATTATTAGCATTCAACTAAAATTGTGAGGTATTTCTGTATTATGCTTAACAACTATGCAATTTTCAACATTTTAAAATGAAATTTTAATTTAAGATGGCTTCACGAGTGGTTGACAGATTCTGCTGTAGAAGCAGGAAGGGGGGGGGGGGACCTGGTTCGATCTTAGACCTAGTCGTCCTAAGTTTTTTGTCACTTTCTCCGAAACATGCGTAACTACAACTGACAATTTAGAATAACCCTAATAGTCCTAGAACTAGGACCTTCGTATAGTCAGTTGGTCTTTATTACCAAATACACACACCTAATTAAAGTTGTTTCAAGCTTCTAAAACCTAGTTTTAAACGTCAAAAACTTGGTAGATGTGAGATGCCAGGTTCGATACTAGGTCACGTTCGTCGGCTGAGGCGTACGGAGTTTACCGCGGTTTTCACTGAAACTTGCGTAAATACGGGCTAGAGCCCCTTAGAAAGAAACCAGTGTAGAGCACTCCTTCCAGGCGTAGGATTCCAGTGCAGTCAATTGTCCTCAATCCTAACACCATCTAAAACAAAACCTAGTTCGTTTTTTAAAATAATTTAACCATTACGATGTATTATTATGTTTTGATTTAAGAAAAATGAATAGTCCGAAGTGATTTTATTATTACAGTCGGTAACAAAAGTCTCCGAACACTAACAAAAATTCCTATATAAAAAAAGTACACTTAATACAGTTTTGTTAAATAAATCCTTGTCGAATCTTGTTCTTAGTTAGTCTAAAAACAGGATTCAACAAGGATTTATTTGACAAAATTGTATTAAGTATACTTTTTTCAGATAGGAATTTTTGCTAGTGTTCGGAGACTTTTGTTACCGACTGTACTAATAAATAAAAATTTTAAATACAAAAATGAATTTGTGGAAGAATATCAAAAGAAAATTGTCTAGTGTCGCCCTCTATGCTTACAAATAAGCACTAAACCTTGACTTTTATTTTACATTTCTTTTATTTTGCATATTTTAAATAATAATTCATCTTCAAATTTCAAAATATTTTTAATTTATCATTGCAATTTACGGAGGAAAAAAAAGTTAGATGTGAACAATAAAAGTTAAGAATATAACAAGCTTCATTTACAAAATGAAATAAGATCCCCCCCCCCCCTCCCCCAAGGTCCCTAAGCTAAACAAATGGTTGGTACTGCCATCCATAGACAGAAATTACTACTAAAAGTAAAAGGAAAAAAAAAAATAGCTTTGAATTTTCCAGTAGCATACACCATTTATTGATTTATAACTCAAGTACAAACACAGTCCTTTAAAAAATATTTCAAATTAAGGATAAAGAACATATTGCCTTAATAGTCCTTGATTTAAAGCAGATACTTTTTAATTATTTATTTTAATAAAAACTGAACTTGAATTTTGAAAGTATTTTATTTCAGGGATAAAATTACAATTAATTTTAAAGTTAAACGATGTAGGGTAAAACACAATAAATTATCAAGGATACAAGTCTTCTTCAGTCAGTCCAACTATTTTTTTTTTTTTTAATTTGTCACTTACCATCTAATTTAAGGTCATTTTATTAGTATTTTGATACCTATGGGTTAATGAATATGCAATGTGCAATGATAAATGCATCTACATCATGTACCATCTTTGTCTTCACACACTGTCTGCCCTCAACATACATATTTTTATTTCAATTGATTAGATTTTTAAGATAACAAGCATTGTTGATTCATTCATTCATTCCGTCTCATATAATGTTATATTTAAAGTGCTAGCAAGCTTGCATACAGACAGAAAATTAATTTTATGCCTGAAAAATGTAATCGAACTGGAATGAAAATTCACAAATGGAGAACTTTTTTTTTTTTTCAAAATTCATATTCATCATAATTTAAAATATAAAACAGGAAATAAAAATGCATTAAGTTTTAAGAGTTCAAATTTTAAGTGTAAAATAAGCATTAAATTAATATCTTTTTTCTTATGAAAGCTCTTTTCATAACTAAAACATCAAAGAGACAGTGTTTTAGAAAATACTACAAAATCTTTTGGAATTAATTACTAAACTATATGTACAAACAAAACAATTACACAACCCTTTTCTATATATATTCATATATCTCTGTAAAAAATTATCTCAGAACAAGGAGTGAACATGTGCAATAATAAAAATAAATTATTAATTGTATATTAGACATAACAGCAAAGTAACATGATATCTAACATTCATATTTCTACTTGATTTTTTTTTAGTAATTCTTTGGGTTCTAGCAGGAGGAAATATACAAAATTAATAAAGTTTTTTAAGTCTTCTTATTGAGGATTATTAAATAACAAAATAAATAAATATTTAAAAATCTACATAAAAATGGATTATGTTTCAGACAGGAATATATATAAATCAATTTTTAGGTAAATATTGGTCATATATAATATCAGGGTTGGGTTTTAGACGTCAAAAAGGGTTTTTTGACATGACAAGGGTTTAAACCGTCAGAAACCTCTTACTGTCACAAACCTGCATTTTCAAAATGAAAATCTATAAATGAGCTAGAATCTGGTTAGAAGTAAGAATTAGTTGCCATATACAAGTGAATATCTAAATATTATGCAGTTTATAAATTAAAAAATCTTAAAACAATTTGTAGATAATTAAAATTTAGGTCTGTAGATATGCTGTTTTATGACCTAAGAAATATGTAAAAAGTATGTTCAGACATATTTTGTATGTTTATTTATATTAATATTTATGAAATTCTGAAATTCCAAAGTTACTTATGAATTTTTTCACATAAGCCATGAAAACACAGGAATACTGTTTTTTTTTTTTTCTTTCAGTAAAACATGTGTAGGCAGTAAATTAATATGGATTTGAAAATAATTATATTTATAATCTATATTTATTACACTTATTTATTAATAATTTTTTATCTATTTATTGTTATTATTGATTGTATAAATATTTGTACCTGTTTATTGCTTGGACTATTGGTGTTTGGTATTTTGGGAGTAAGGCTGATTGACTACTCTAGGATCTTAGGCCTAAAAGAGTGTGCCCTCCGTGGGGGTCTTTCTAAAGGGTCCTAGCCAGTATTTATACAAGTTTTGAAGAAAACCATGAAAAACTCTGAACGGCTAGGCCGACGAGTGCACCCTGGGATCGAACCCGGCACCTCACGTTTACCAGCTTTGAGCGTCGAACTGCTTGGCTACTGGTGGGCCCTACAGCTTAGACTAATAATTTTTTTAAAAATCTGTACGAGTAAATATTAAATTTATAACAATTTATACATGTCCAGAAAGCATTCATATTTCTCTTGTCTCGCAATAATCATAAGAATTTCAGATGCAATTCAAGCTCGTTTAACATTCAGAATTATTCTTTTTTCTTAAAAACTTGCAATATCAACAGTCATTAAAAGAAGAACAAGATATATTTCTCTATAAAATATTTAAATACAAAATATTAGGCCTTGCATTTTTATTTTACTGTTTAAATACATAATACTAAAAAAATTGAAACATATAATGTTGTATTGCAAATAAAATGATTTATCAATCAAAATGATCTATCAATGATTTATAAATCATGAATTTTTAGAAGCCTAAAATTTTGTTTTTATATTAATCAAAATGTTATAATAATGTTTCTCCAAAAACATTAATATGTTTATCTTTTAAAACATACTCATAAACAATATCTTATTAAAAACAACTATATTTTTAAAGTATCACATAACTAAGTTTAACATATACTATATTAAGCATAGTTGTAAATAAATTTCATAATATATAAAAGTATCACAGCATATTTTGAATGAACATAGAAATAATTCATAATAAAATTTTAAAAGCGTAAAGTTTCGTTTTTATATTAATCAAAATGTTGTAACGATGTGTTTTTCGAAGAACATCGATCTATTTACTTTTCAAAAAATCTTTATAAACTATACTTCGTTAAATTAAGTTTTTATATGACAATTAAATTATAAATATAGGTTTTTGACATGACGGCTTTAACTGTCAAAAACTGTCACACATCAAAAACCTGCCAACCCTGTATAATATACAGTTTAACCTTGTTAATCTGAATTACTTTTAACATGAACCGCTTCCACAATCCTCGTGAAAATGAAGATTAGTTACTGATAGCATGAAATTTTTTTTTATCCCCCTTGAGATTCATGTTAACGAGATTTAAATGTATTCTAAAATGACCCTTAGCAAACTATGTTGTGATAACAGTTGTGCTATAACTATGTTAATAATTGGAGCACAAATGGATTGTGTTTGCATGTTAATTTATGAAGCATATAATCAATGTGAATGATTTCTTTGCTGAAAGTTGTTTTCGTAAAAGTGCACTAAATTTGCTTTAGATTAACTTTTGAAGACTTAGTTATATATATATAAATTAGAAAGAGAGATTGATAAAATGAATTAATTTTAATTGTGCTATTTTAAATTAAAAAAAATTTATTTCTCCAAATTTGCCACTTACCATTTAAGGTTATTCTCTTGGTATTTTCATTTATGGGATATATGAGGTGTGCTTCTGCTTCATCATCTTCTTACACTGTCTGCTCACATTTTTATTTAAGCAGACTGATTTTTTCAATACCAAATGTTGATTCATCATCCAATCCAGCTCCACCATATAATGCAATACTTGATTTGCTAGCAAGATTACATCAATAGACAGAAAAATAAATTTTATGCCTGAAGATGTAATCCAACTGGCATGAAATATAAAAATTCACATGTGCAGGAATTTTCATGTAAAGTTCATATTCTTTATAATTTAAACTATAAAACATAAATGCATTAAGATTAAAGAGTTCAAACTGTAAATGTAAAATAAATATTAAATTAATTGTTTTGTTCATGAATGCTCTCTTCATAAGTAATATAGCAAAGAGAGACTCTTATAATACACCTCTAGAAATCTTTTGGAGTTATGTATATAAAATTGATAAATTGTTTATACAAGTCTTCATACTGAGCTTTATTAAACTGATGAAATAAATACATAAATATACATTTAAAATGGATTATGTTAGAGAGAGAGAATGAATTTTTATTGTGTATTTTTAAAATAAAGAATGTTACTTTTCTAACTTTGCAACTTACTATTTACGGTCATCCTCTTGGTATCTTGATTTACAGGATGTATATGAAATACTTTTACTTCATCTACTATCTCTGGCTTCTTACACTGCCTGCCTAGATTTTTATTTAAGCTGATTGACTTTCTGGGATACAGAATATTGATTCATCATCCAATCCAGCTCCACCATATAATGCAATACTTGATTTGCTAGCAAGATTGCATCAACAGACAGAAAATAAAATTTATATCTGAAGATGCAATCCAACTGGCATGAAATACAAAAATTGACACATGCAGGGATTTTCATGAAAAGTTCATAATCATCAAGTTTAAACTAGAAAGATAAAAATATATAAAGATAAAATATATTTTAGAGTCCAAATTTTGAATGTGAAATAATACAAATCATAAAAGTTCACAAGCAGAAAATATTTCACATTTTTCTGAATATGTAAAATCTCAAAGTGAACATATGCATTTTTTTTTTTTTTTCTAATTGTATTTTTACAGATTATGAATGTAAAATAACGATAAAGACACATTACATGTAACACTCACATTTATTTTTAGTACTTAAAAAGGGGAAAAAAAAAAAAAAAAAAAAAAAAGGAATTTTTTAGCTTCTGACAGTTTTTTTTTTTTCTTTTTATGAAATGAAGAATCTCTATATTTCTTTTTTGGTTGTTTTAGCCTGAAGTCTATGAAAACATGTCATGAAAATATAAGTTATTTGGCTATTTCAAATGAATATAGAGATATCCATATTATATGTTATTTTATTTTTGCTATGAAAAGCAAAAGTGTTTCTAAGAAGTCCTAGCTTGTTTTTACCCCCAAACATGGAAAACTCCACACGACTAGGACAATGAGCATGACCTATTTAAGATTGAACCAGGCACTTTCTATCCATCAAGCGCACTGTTTCAAATATGAACATATATAATTTTTGTGCAAATATTGATTGTATATTCCAAAAAGACCCTCAACAAACTATGATATGATATTGTGTTGACTGTGTTAAAAAGTGAAGCACAATAGGATTATGTTTGCCTCTAAAGCAGAATACTTTTAAATGTTTTGCAACAAGTTTTCAGATAATCAACATGTTCCACAGGACACACATGCATTTTACAAATTTACTTTGACAATATATTATTGACACACTCATAAAAATACAAATCTTAGAATTTGATGTGCTATAATATATGTGTATATAATAAGAAAACAATAATAGTAAAATAGCATTCAAAGATATTTTTGTTGAAAAAAAAAAAAGAATAAATAAACCAAGGCTGAATAGAAAATTCTCTATGCAATCAACTAACAACTTTAGAAATATTTTTGAGAAATTGTTTCAGTGATTAATACTAGATTTTTAATAAATGTCCACTCTTAAGGCTATAAGACAAATTTTTTTTTCTACCTAATTTCTAAATATCTGCAATTGTTATGCAGTAAAGCTGTTTGTTCTGCAACATACGTTCTAAACTGTGACATATTCTGCTTTGAGGATGTTTGCATGTAAAATTTAACACATATTATTTAGCAAATAGGAACTAATTGGTAACGGACAAGAACAAATTTAAATAAAACTGCACAGAGAATTCAAATAATACTATGTAGAAGCATGAGAAACAAATAAATAAACACATTTTAAGTGAAATGAACAAAATCTTGTATATATAAAAAAAAAAAATATCCTGCATGCAAATCAGAAATAAGAGTATACATAACCGAACCGGCCGGTTTAGAAAATGAACACATTATTAATTTATTTAAATGCAAATAACGTGAAACAGACAGCGGAATTATTCCAAACCATCATGAATAAAACATATCATGCTTTTATGCGTCCGGCCGGCTGGATTCAACAATTAAATTACTTAGTACACATTACTAATTAAAATAAGATATAAGATTATTATCTAATTATTATAAATAAAATTAATATGTAACAAAAAATATTTTTTAAATATAAACTACTAGAAGGAAAAAAAGCTACCCAGCCGGTATATTTCAAAAGACAAGACAGCCACCCGGTTTATTTAAAACTATTTTAAAAACATTTACATTATCAAACATATGTAATAAGTTATACAATAATAATAATAATAAAGAAAAAACTATTAAGGAAAAGAATCTAACTAAAATGCTCAAACAATAATTCAAAAATCAACAACCACATGCAGATTAAAAAAAAAAACAAATATTAATTTATTTTCAAAACAAAACGCAAGAAAATTTAAGTACATTCAAAATAAACCGAATTTGTACATTACAGAAAAAGAAAATCATATTAATTATAATAAATAATTGCTAGAAAAAAATTCAATCACTTACCTACCTTACTTAAAATCCAAACCAAATGGCATAAGCGCGGGAAACGGGATAGGGGGAGGGAGAAAGCAAAAAACAGAGCAAATTCACGCCAAGCCAACATCGCCAGAATATTATTCGCCAACAAGACGGACGTACAAAACATAAACAAACCAGCCGGCAGGTTATCCTGGAAGACTACGTTTACGGCTGGCAGCCGGCAGCGTAGACACTGCGATAAACAGAAGCATTCCGGTAGCACTCGCTTCAACTGGAGAGGAGTTGAGTTGTACTGCTGAGTTCTGCAGTTATTGCTGGCCTTGGGGAAGGAACTATTACAGCTGCTCTAGTGTTTCTAATAAGCTGTTGTGTTGCCACAACAAACAGCGATATTATTATTATTCTATGGCCCTTCTTTAAGGTTTTGAGTAGCAAAAGTAGCTTTCGCTGGCATTTCACTAGAAGGGGTTTGTAAGCATTAAGAGTATTGGCATGCTCCTTCTTCCTAATTATTATTCTATGGGGATGGGTATTGACCATGGACTTAGAGAAGAAGGACCGTTTTCTCCAACGGCGGCCTTCCCTCAAAAATGGACCCGAAATGCTCGCTATTATTCGTTCGCCGCTAGGGGTCATATGTGTTCTCTGACTGTCCACTACCTCCGTAGAATAGCATTGTGCGCAGACGAAATTTTAGTTTTATTTTCAGTTTTGTTTTTAATTTATTTTTAATATTGGATTTTTTTCATAATGTCGCATTGTTACGCACCGGGTTGCACCTCTGGATATCGAAGTGTTCGAAAAAAAAAACAAAGAAATAGGTGAAAAGAACCCAAGTTTGTTTCGTCCACCTAATGTAAGCTATTGATTTTAATGTTTTGTTGAATGATAAAATTGTTTTCTTATAAATATTCTATTACTATACAAAAAAAAAAAAAAAAAAAAAAAAGGCTGATTTAATTGGGATGGTTCTTAGTAAAATTCTGTTTGATAGATTTTTTTTTTTTTAATTAATTAAAATGTAATTTTTCAGGTCACTTTGCATTAAAATTTTAAAATTTGCGTGCTAGCAGTATTCCTTTTTTCATATTATTCGGCTAATACATGCGAGCTTGCAATCTTACGAATTTAAATCATGTTAAATTATAAATCACGTTTTTTTTTTTTTTTTTAATTGCAGCTTTTTAAAAAAAAGTATTTTAAAAATCTTGAATTGTAAACCGATTTTGGCAAGAGTTAAAAATTGGTAAAAAATGATATGAGTTCACAGCATAGAATAATAATAAAGGAAGAAGGAGCATAAGTATTTCTAATAAGCTGTTGTGTTGCCACAACAAACAGAGTGATATTATTATTATTCTATGGCCCTTCTTTAAAGTTTTGAGGTGCAAAAGGTGCTTTCGCTGGCATTTCACTAGAAGGGGTTTGTAAGCATTAAGAGTATTGGCATGCTCCTTCTTCCTAATTATTATTCTATGGTTCACAGTCAAACTTTTTTCAATTCATTTCAAAATTACTGAGTTTTAAGATATTTTAAAAATAATTTAAAATGTTTTTTTTTTTTTTTTTTTTCATGCCACTTTGCATTGACATTTTAAATTAATTTTACAAACTGCCAATCTTTTAACTTCCAATTCATGTTAGATGACATGCGCGTAGCCAGGGGGGGTGCCCTGGGTGCCCGGGCACCTCCCCGCTCACGCACACACATTCAGTATATTTAACAAAAACATGTTGAAAACAAAAAAAAAAAAAAGATTTGATGGTTTAAAAAAAAATTGTCATTACCAATACCAAAGATTCTACGCAAAGACACTTCTTAAACATGGTGGTAAAATATATTTAAAAGAATAATCTAAATTGTTCATAAATCCAAATTTATTTGTACATGTCTTACAAAAATTTGCAAAGTAATTTTTCTTGGTAAAAAAAAAAAAAAAAAAAAAAAAAAAAATGAAATTAGTAGTTTGTTTTTTCTTCAAGGAAAAACATTAAAAGAGGCGATAAAATTATTTAGTTTATTTAAACTTGTGGTCTTAACAGAGAGTCAAGTTTTTTGTCATTTCTTTTTAATAAGCATAACTTTCTCTTACCCATACATGTCGGATAATGTAATATTTTAAGGTCCAATTTTTGAATATAAAATAGTTTTTACAATAGTATGTCTTGAGTTCCGCTCACTTGTATAACCAGGTACTTGTGGTTAGTCTGCTAGTCTGCATGGGCATAACTCAAAAGCAGGTATTGGCAGGAAGTCTAAAAATCGTATTCAATTTATATCCTAATGATCCGTATACTATGACATGCAAACAGTTCAAATACGTTATTGTTTAAGTACAAAATTTCTAGTTGGTACATATTAACAACATTTTTAAAGTGAACTAAACATAATGAAACTAACATATTTTATTGATACAAAATAATTTTCGTATAAAAGATTGTAAGAAAAGTTAGGTTCGATTAAAAGCATTCATACCAAATTATACTGCATCCAGTAAAAACGTTTAAAAATGATAATTACTTTCCCTTACCATGAGTTACAGAAAGTATTATTTACAGGGTCGAATCTTCTAAACTAATTATTTGCGATAATTTCAGGTTTTGAAGTTCTTTGAATACAAAAATAATATTTTTAGTAATTGTTGATTTGAATGCATGTCTGGTAGGTATCATAATAACTTAGCGGGTAATTTTTTTCTGATTACACTAGTCTGCGAAATCGTACTTTTCAAATTTTTTATGTACGGCGTTGGGTGTCTCTAATGTCTTTTGATAATCAGAATTCAGAAATAATTTTTTTTTTCCTAACACGTAAGAAATTTTCACAAAGTAAGGATGAAAATCGGAAGAATTCGTCTAGAAGTTATAACAAATTCGAAACAATTTATCTAAAAAATGCATTGAAATAGGCTATTATTTACACATTATCTTTTAAATGTATTTCTTTACATCGAATCTCCCTTTAGAGCATTTTACCCTGTGCAAGGCTTGAGGGTTTTGTGTGTGTGGGAGGGGGGGGGGGGCATTATCTATGCAACATGCAACAATATTCTGCTAACATGTTAAAAAATGTATCGTTTTTAATACCTGCTTTCCATTTCCTTGATGTCTTGATGAAACAGCTCTCCTTGTTCTTCACTCTCACATCACCCAAATTTTATGGGAAATAATTTAGTTGGGAGTCGAAAAAAAATGGAGCTTTAAGCTCAAACAATTCCTTTTTTTTTTTTTTTTTTTTTTTTTTCAAAATTGTACATGAGGGAAATTTTTAAATATGTTTTCCTTAAACAGCATCCAAAAATATATCAGAAAAACATATCAACCTGAAGAAAAAAAATTCTTCGTCGGCCTGTCTTATTTGCTATTTTTAAAAAAAGACAATACTGGAAAGTTCAAATTAGTATCGTGAATCATATCATAAGCAGACTTTTCTTGAAAAATTTACTGTGGGTGAAAGTTCTTTAAATCATTTTAACAATATTTTTAATTTAAGCCAACAATATTTTTAATTTATTTTTTATGTTTTAAGAATGCAGGTAGAGTAATCAAACAGAGGGTTTTGAAGGATGCAATAGACATGCTTCCCCTTCAGAAAAATACATGCCAAACAAAATTGTTTCTATAACAATTTTCATTTTAAAAACACCTCAGAAATGGTCGGTCAAGATCCTATTTTGTGACTAAATGCCACATTTTATTTATTTATTTATTTATTTTTACCTTATTTAAAAGCTGTCACTCAAATTTAATAATAATAAAACATTTTATTATCGTTTGCATTACTTTGAAATTTGACAAACGATTTATTGCTAAAAATAACTTATGTATTTATGAACAGACGATTTTGTATTTGTAATTAATAAAGAAAGAAAATTATTAAAAATTAGGCTACAGTGTAAATATTTATTCGGATTCCTTCTTCGCATGCGATTTTATAAAACAATTTCCTCTTTCCTGAAAATCCTGGATCTGGAGAAGGTGGTGTATAATTTTATTAAAGCTGTATTGAATGACTAAAGAAATGAAAAACAGTTCTGGAATCATGTGCAAAAATGTGAAGGACTTGATATTTATTCCAACCAAACAAAAAGAGAGAGTTTGAAGAGGAAGCTCAAGACAACACAGAAAATAGAAACATCAAAGAAAGGTATGCGCAAAATATGCTCCATTATTTAGTCTTTTAATTTTTTAAATAGCAAAGGCGTTTATTTGTGTGGGTAGAAAATTTCCGACATTATGTCATGATGATTTTTCGTACTATTTTATTAATGAATGTTTCTGGATTCGATTATGTATGCAATTTTGAATTGTGGTGGTTGCTAGACAATACTTTCGACTGATGGCCAGTGCACGGTCGGATAGTGAGACACCCCCTTAGCTTTTTATCTTAGCTTTTTGCTGATTTTACTTTTTGCGACTTTTACACACATCACATTTTTATATTATGGTACACACAGCTTATTACAATCTTATTAATAAGTATCACTTTAATTTTATAGCGATCACAGTACCCGTTTGTAGTATTCTGATTGAAACTAACATCACAATTACAACAATGCAACAAAGTTTTAAAATATAGAAAATAAATGTTATTCATGAATATGGGAACGAATAAAATAATAATTTTAAAAAAGTAGCAACAAGATTGTATTAATTTAATATATATATAAATATATTTAATTAATATATACATATATATATATATATATATATATGTTCATAATTTGAAACTGGTAAAATAAAAGAAATGAAATGAGATTATAAATAATGTAAACCTATCATTATAATTCTAATTTATCACTTTGTGTGCGTAATTTAAGTTCCGTAGTATAAGTTTTTCCGTAGTTTAGTTTTTAGCTTTTCGTTTATAACTTAAGGCTTAACATTTTAATTTAACCTTTTAACGTTCATTGGTTTCGTACTGAAATCAAATATTTGACACCATTTAATATTTTTTATGCAACATTCTTTCCTTGTTTTAATCAATTTTCAAACTTCTGTTCCTTTTCTGTTAGACGGATAGCGGCACTACTCTGAAAGTGGAAACTTTATCAAATGATATTTCAAAGGAAGCCAAATGCACCGATTTACGCTACCGAAACTGCAGTTTGCATTTAACATTTTTTTACATTGGCATTTTTAACGTTGTGTAAATATTGACATTTCTGTTCTGCGTCTAGTTATTTATTCTAAGAGGAAGTTACTTAATTTATATGTTAAAACGTACATGCGTTAACTTGTGTAACTTTTATACATGTGTTAAAACGCACACATGCATACATATGCGCACTATGTTCATAATATATTCATATTGTAACTTTTAGTTTAAAATTTGGGCACCCCCCCGCTCGGAAAGCTGGCTACGCCTATGGATGATGAATCACGTTATATTATTATCATTATTATTACCATATTATAGAAATGTATTGTTTTTAACAAAAAAGAAATTTTTAATTGGTTTTGTCAAAAATTAAAAATAATGAATATGATGTCACAGTAAAAAACTCCTAAATTCAGTTGAAAATTGGAGATTTTAAAGAAAAATTATATTTTAATTAAAGTCATCACCAGTGCCACATTCACATTTCATAATTTATAAGCTAGTGTTCTTCCAGCTGAAAATTAGAGATTTTATGTAAAAATTAGAGTATTAAATTCAAGGTAAGTTGTTTTTATAAAGTTAGCTTTTCACTTAATCTCCGTGTCATCTCGTGTATCGAGCTATTCCCTACCCTCCTAAAATAATATATATGTAATATGTATATATATATATATATATATATATATATAATAAAAAAATAAATAAAAAAGTAAATCATGCATATTATAGCATGAGCATAGTTGTGAAAAAATAGAGTCAAAGACATCCAACAAATGTCAGATAAAACTTCTTTCTTAATACGGTATACATTTCATCTGTAACCAAGGCTGGGATTGCGGTGCCTCGCTCAGCACTATCTTACGCACAAACTCTGTCTTAAGATGTAAACAAAACGCAAGTCGTATTGCAGTGCTTCACTATCTTACGACGACCTCAGAGCTATCTTAAGTCGAATCGTAACTCGATGCGCCCGCAATCACAACATAGCTCGCTCTGCGTCTCCCATTGGCTGGTTGGCTTTCTCTTACGAGGACACGCGGAGGACTTACGCTTGAGGCACCGCAATACCAAGTTAAGATCGTTCTTAACCACGCCCATTTACGAAAGTTCGTAAGATTTAAGATCAGACTTAAGAACGAGGCACCGCAATCCCAGCCTTGGTATATACATATTACATTTCTCTTAAATGTTCAAATTTTACTTACAATATTCTGATTTAAATATGCACTTAAGGTATAATTTTCTCATAATCATAAAACATCAATATAAAAAATTACGTTATTTAATCTTCATAATGTTAAATACTTTTATTTTATAAGAAAATGGAAAACATTCAATTTTGAAAAAGAGGTAATTTTAGGGGACACAAAATTGAATGAAAATGATCATAAAAACAGATTCAAAAGCTGCTTTACACAAGTGTTGGGGGCCGCGGTAGCCCAGTCGGTAGAGCGCCGGCCTCGTAATCGGAAGATTGTGGGTTCGGTACTCGAGCCGGCCAAAGACCGTCGTGTACACTAATGGTGGCTTGGCTGGTGCACGTAAAATCTGTCGTGACCGCAATGTCCTCCATGTTCCCATCAAAAATTGTACCTTTGGTGGTCACCGAAGCGGGAGAACCATTCTTCCGTGGAGGAACAAAATTGCGATGGCATGTCTCCGGACCAACACTAGGGGCGAGTTCCAGACCGTCGCTAATTGCCCATCTGCGCAGCACTAGTGCGACGTAAAACCCTACCAACCAACCAACCGCAAGTGGTGGAAACATTTTTATCTCAAATGATGAATTTCGAACTGAATAATATAGAGTTTTTTTTTTTTTTTTTTTTTTTTTAATTATTAGTTTTTGATATAGACTTTTTTTTTTTTTTTTTTTTTTGTGGTACTTTCATGTAGTTAGATTAAAAAAAAAAGTTGGTAGACATTTTTTTGATTAAAATTATAATCATAAAAGAAAAACTAAAATTGGCAAATGTAAAAATAAAATTAATATTTGACAGATCTAACGATTTGTTTTAAAAAACAGTCTTGCTTTTTTGTCAACATTTTAAAAAAGTTTTCACAAGTACAGTCGGTAACAAAAGTCTCCGAACACTAGCAAAAATTCCTATATAAAAAAAGTACACATAATACAGTTTTGTTAAATAAATCCTTGTCGAATCCTATTCTTTGTCAGTCTGAAAACAGGATTCGACAAGGATTTATTTAACAAAACTGTATTAAGTGTACTTTTTTTACATAGGAATGTTTGCTAGTTTTCGGTGACTTTTGTTACCGACTGTATAAGCTAAATTAGTCTTAGTAGTTAACAAGTTTTTAAAGTAGGTATATAAAGGGGATTTTTTTCACATGTCTACATTTTGTTCATTGAAGAAAACAGTCGCTTTGTGGGAGCATTTTTGCTAGAAGGACATAAAAGGAATTCAACTAACTTTTGCATATTTTTTTGAGGTGATGGTAGTGTTATCATTAAGACCAATTGTTTGCACTAGGGCAGGGCCCGACTTAGACTACCTGAAGCCCCGGGGCAAGCCTATTCTGGGGGGCCCCTTGCAGTGGCATAAAAAGTCTTTAGGTTGCAGAAATTCTGCATTCGCCTGTAGGGGGCCCTTTCTAGAAGGGGGGCCCAGGGCATTTGCCCCGTATGCCCTGCCGTAAGTCAGGGCCTGCACTAGGGTTCTAGACGTGAGTAAGCGACTCCTCTGTGGGGTTTTTCTAAGAGATCCTAGCCTATATTTACGCTAGTTTCGGAGAAAATCAAGGAAAACTCCTAAGAGTTAAGCCAACAAGCGCGACCGGGTATCGAACCCAGCATTTCACGTAGACCAGTTTCGAGAACGGAACCTCTCGATCACTGGTGGGCCTAT
Organism: Salticus scenicus; assembly: GCA_963930645.1. Classification (NCBI taxonomy): domain Eukaryota; kingdom Metazoa; phylum Arthropoda; class Arachnida; order Araneae; family Salticidae; genus Salticus; species Salticus scenicus. The sequence goes on from OZ005658.1 coordinate 232,914,951, forward strand.
TTTTATGAAGAATATTATTCATGCAAAAGTGAGAACACACGTCAACCGACCGCGTATCAGCCGGAGTAGCACCACCTTAATGATTTTATGACAATTTCAATAGTGATTTCGTGTTCTAGATCAAAGAATCGTACAAATATAGAGAATACATTTATTTCTTTATGATTCGAAGAATCTGAATAGACATAAACCATAATATACTTTGGCAAGTTTATTACAAAGTTGTTCTTTTTGCGAACCTAACGCAGAAAAAAGTTAGTGTTCACCGCTCGACACAGCGAACAGCCGATTCAGCTTCCCAGTTTTGCAAAAATTTTGAAATTAAGGACTAAATCCTTTTCATTTGAAATAGAGGATAGCGGACAAAAAACATAAAAAAGAGGACTTTTTAGTCCTGTAATGTTTGTTTCGTTTAAGAGGGCAGAGCGATGAAAAAGAAGACTGTCCTATTGAAAAGAGGATGTCTGATCACCTTACCTAAGATAAGCATGATTTTATAAATTGAATCAATTTTTTTAAAGTAATTTTTATTACCTTTCAAGAAATGTCAGGTTCGATCATATGTCGTGCTCATCGACCAAGACGTTAGTAGTTCTCCGTGGTTTTCTCAGAAACTCGCGTAAATGCGGGCTAGAACCCCTTAGAAAGACTCCCACGGAGGGCATTCCACCTATTGGCCTAGGAACTTAGCGCAGACAGTCGGCCTTAAACCCAACCATTACTTTTTAATTATTGTTGTTATGACAGGGTTTTTTTTTTTCCCTTCTTTTTTTTTTCCAATTCTTGTTGCACAAGTAGAAAAAAAATGCATTCTAGAAAGAGAAAAATGTTCTCTAAGCTTCAATATAATATTTTTTAATTAAAAATCTTACTATAGGAACTTGTATTAAAAAGCTGAGAGAATACTTTAGAGATTATGAGTACCAGGCAGCTATAATGTTGTTAAAGAACAGAATATTATTTTACATGCAAGAAACAGTGGTATCATACTGTTTGTTACAAAGATGGATATTCACAGAATTACATTATCCAGTATATTTTTCATAATTCCATTTGCTCATTCAGAAATTTCTAGACCATTAAATTTGTTCTAGTTCTTCAAAAATTGACTTATTGATGCTGTTGGACGTGAAGTGTCGGGTTCGATCACAAATCGCGCTTATCGGTCTAGCTGTTCGGAGTTTTGCGCGTTTTTTTTTTCCTGAAACTTGCGTAATTATGGACAAAGGCTCTTTAGAAGGGCCTCCACGGTGGGCACACCCAGGCCTTGGACCCTAATGCAGTCAGCTGGCTTTAATCTCCAACACCAACATTGATTTTAAGCTATAAAGTCAGATGAATGACCTAAAAGCAGTTTTCGAATCCTTTAGAAGAAAATATTCAGAATTAAAAAAATTTCCCCATACAGTATTATGGGCTTTGGTTCCAAAAATAAATAAATAAAATAATTAATAAAAAAAAATGCTCCTTTAGCTTTTTGAAAGGGAATGCTCAAATTATTATGATTGACTCTGCTTTTCATTACATTGATTTTTATATCGTGCATATTTAAATATATATATATAAGTTAATTTTATTTTTTGAATAAATTATTTGCTTTAAATGAGTAGTAAATAATACAGATTAAAAATCTCTTTAAAGTGCAAATTTAAAAATGAAAAATATTGATAAAAGGGAAAAAGTGCTGTATTTCGGTTTATGGATTTATTGGATTTGGGAATAAGGTCGATTGACTACTGTAGGTCCTACGTCTGAAGGGGAGTGCCCTCCGTGGGGGTCTTTCTAAGGAATTCTAGTCCGTATGCACGCAATTTTCGGAGAAAACCACGGAAAACTCTGAATAACTAGTAAACAAGCGCGACCTGGCATCGAACCCAGGCACTTCCCGTCACTCAGCTTTGAGCGCAGAACCGCTCGACCACCATTGGAGTCTCGGAAGAGGGAAAAGCACCGCCTTTGTAAAAAAATCATAATAAATTTTTAAATTTTGTCTTTTTTACATACTTTGCAATTTTTTTTTTTTTTTTGTTTAATTGGAAATGCTGAAATAAATTCTAGTTTTTAAAATACATTCATTGTTTTAAATTATGAAAATTCATATTTTCATATTTATTTTTTAAATAACATATGTTTATGTTTTCATTATACTATTTCGTCTATTTTTTTTTTTTTTTCGAGGTGGGGGGGGGGGAGCGAATTGGTTATATTTATAGATATATTTACATATAATGAATGTTTTCATTCTTGGATTTTGAAAAAAAAATAAAAATAATAATAATAAATAAATAAATAAATTTTTTCGTAGCTATATTCTTTATTCCTGTGAAATATCTGAATAGGTTTTTTATATATATATATATTTATGTATATTGGATTCGTTTATTTACTCATATTATTATTATTTAAATTTATTCACAGAGCTATCAATGGTTAAAAAGTAAGAAAATTTAAAGTATTTTATTTTATACGGTGTGTGAGAATGTAAAAAAAAAAAAAAGAAAAAAAAAAAAAGAAAAAAAAAAATTCATTCAGATAGTATGATATACTATTTATCTATAAAAGTCATTTATTTCTATTAGCTTTATTAAAACTATACACAATCAGGATAAACGTTTTTACAATTTTTCATATTTTTAAAACCTTATACGAAATAATCTTACAGAATGTGTGAATATTTAATAACATGTGGTAGTTTAGTGTTTGTGGGGGATGATGCGAAAAAGAAAATATATATATATATATGTATCAGTGCTTTTAAAACCGCTAAATATTACATTTAATTCTCGTATTAAAGCGCTCTTTCAAGTCTGAAGTGGAAAGGCAGTCGATGCGAGAGCCACCTTCTAAAAGCGACCAAAATGAGGCCATTCTGATAACACAGCGTGAGCGGTCCATAGTGTATACGCCCCACCCCCCTTCTCACCCCTCCTAATAATTTTACAAATTCGAAAATATCCGCAATTGATTTGTAAGTATCGAAAACCTCTGTAAACCAATTTTGAACGATCTAACTCTATTTTTATTTTTTTGCCCCCCTCTCCCCACCCCCTTCTTGCCCCTCCTAATAACTTTACACAATCGAAAATATCCCCATTCGACTTGCAGGCCTTTAAAACCTGTCTGTACCAATTTTGAACGGCCTAACTGTATTTCTATTTGTTTTTGCCCATAGCCCCCCCTTACCGCCCCTCCTAATAATTTTACAAATTCGAAAATATCCGCAATTGATTTGTAAGTATCGAAAACCTCTATAAACCAATTTTGAACGATCTAACTCTATTTTTATTTTTTTGCCCCTCTCTCCCCACCCCCTTCTCCCCCCCTCCTAATAACTTCACACAATCGAAAATATCCCCATTCGTCTTGCAGGCCTTTAAAACCTGTCTGTACCAATTTTGAACGGCCTAACTGTATTTCTATTTGTTTTTGCCCCATAGCCCCCCCCCCCAAAGCTTTACAGAGTAAGCGTATTCATTACAATGGAGCAATGGGTAGCGTACTATGTCATGGTTGCGTCATGGTTACGTCATAGATCGATGACAAAGCCATCTCGTGTTGGCGGTGACTGAACTACTCAGGCTGAAACTGCGCATGCTCGAATAGAATTTGTTTACTCGCGTGATGCTTCATATTTAAAATTTAAATGGAACTGTGTTTGAATGAATGCACGAAAAAATTCATGTATTTTTAGAATATTCATATTTCGCATGTTTTCCCGTAATTTAAGATAAGTAATACATTTTAAATCAATTCTTAAAAATTATTTTTTTAATACTTCTTACAATTTATAAAATTATTGAAATCTTAATCTCTTGAATTTTCATTCATTACGGATCAAGAGATATCTATGGAATTTTGAATTCGGTTGTTTTATTTGTTATGAGGTTAGGAGAAGTTAGTTTTGATTATATTTGTTCATTCCTAAATGTTATTTTATCATTCCTAAATGTTATTTTAGTTATAGATTTGGTTATAAAGCGATTACAAATATATTTTGTTTAGAAGATAAAATTTTTGCGAATGGTTTCGTCTGCGTCTGATTGATTTTATGGAACATGACATATTACTTTTTTTAGTAAAAGAGATATGGAAAAAATGATAAAGTCATTTTTAAATTTAAATGATAAAGTCATCTTTTATAATCAATTTCTTTTCTAAAATTTAAATTTTTTTAACCAAAATTTTAATTTTGAAAATTGCACACGCTAACATTTCTTCTTAAATTACTAATACATGAATTTTTTCGTATTTACAATACAATTTACAACATTAGAAGATCGATTTAAAAAAATTATATTTTACACTAATTCTAGCTCTAAGTGAACACTATAGATGTGATTATTTACTTGAAGTTATTAGCGTACATTTGACTTTAAATACAAAATATGTTAGATGTTAACTAATAATAATATGATTGTTTATTAGCTAACATCTAACATATTTTGTATTTAAAGTCAAATGTACGCTAATAACTTCAAGTAAATAATCACATCTATAATGTTCATTTAGGGCTAGAATTAATACTTGTTTATATTAAAACCATAAGAGATAACATTTTTAAAGAAAGCACAATAGGGGCGGATTTTTCACAGCTTTTATTTGGGTACCGCAGCCACTGCACGAGGAGAAGCGCTAACGTCGAGTTTACTTTGCGACATTTGTTAACATTATGCGATCGAGCTTAATCTGTAAAGCTTTGGCCCCCCCTTACAGCCCCTCCTAATAATTTTACAAATTCGAAAATATCCGCAATTGATTTGTAAGTATCGAAAACCTCTATACACCAATTTTGAACGATCTAACACTATATTTATTTTTTTGCCCCCCTCTCCCCACCCCCCTTCTCGCCCCTCCTAATAACTTTACACTTTCGAAAATATCCCCATTCGACTTACAGGCCTCTTAAACCTACCTGCACCAATTTTGAACGGCCTAACTGTATTTCTATTTGTTTTTGCCCAATAGCCCCCCTTACCATCCCACCCCCCTTACCGCCCCTCCTAATAATTTTACAAATTCAAAAATATCCGCAATCGATTTGTAAGTATCGAAAACCTCTATGTACCAATTTTGAACGATCTGACACTATTTTTATTTTTTTGTCCCCCCCCTCCCCTCCCCCCTTCTTGTCCCTCCTAATAACTTTACACAATCGAAAATATCCCCATTCGTCTTGCAGGTCTTTAAAACCTATCTGTACCAATTTTGAACGGCCTAACTGTATTTCTATTTGTTTTTGCTCCATAGCCCCCCCCCCGTTGCTGCCCCATCTGGGGGCTGAATTTCTAAAATTCCAGAAATTGGTTTTAGATAGTTGCATTAGCTATATTTTAGAGCAAAAATTTCACGTACATCTATTTTTTTTTGTTTGAGATATATAGGATTATGCGAAATCACGTTTTACGCAAGTGAAATCACGTTTTGCCCCCCCCTCCCGCCCCCCTTGGGGACCGATTTTTAAAAATTCCTGAAACCGATTTTTAGACATTTGTATTAGCTATATTTTAAAGCAAAAATTTCACGTATATCTGTTTTTTTGTTTGAGTTATATAGGATTATGTGAAATCACGTTCAAAAGCGACCAAAATGGGGCCATTCTGATAACACAGCGTGAGCGGTCCATAGTGTACGTCCATGGTATTGACATTAAGAGCAGATAGGAGATTGCGCCGAGGAATGTTCAGACAAGGGCAATGTAGCAGAATATGTTCCGGCGTCTCATGATCGTAACAGAATCTACAGAGCGGAGAGAACGATAGTTTAAGGCGGTAAAGCTTTTGATGAGTGATGATCGTTTTGGATCTCCAACGAGCCATAGTAACGTCCATCATCCGAGAGGCGGACCAGTTGGGATAATTCCTGGTTAAGGAAAGGTGGGGGAAAGAGGTCGCGTATTCGCAGTTCATCCATGCATAGTCGTTTTCGATAAACCAGGCATTCCTGATATGTGTCCGCAGATCTTCCGGAGGAATCCAGGGAGGAGAGTAGCAAGAGTACGGTCCAGAGTTGGCAAGTTCGTCAGCCTGCTCATTCGGGGAGATTCCTTTGTGACCCGGGTACCAAATAAGGGTAATCTTTTGGCCGTGAAGGTTGCGAGCGTGTATAAAGGATAGAAGGAAAAGAATGACCTTTGGAGATTGAACCGACCAAGAGCTAAGCGCATTAAGAGCTGACAGACTGTCGGAAAGTATAAAAATATTGGAGAAGCCGGAAGGGAGTTTAGAGAGGGCAAGGCAGATGGCCAGGGCCTCAGCTGTAAAGACGGAGTTAAGATGCGGGACCAGAGAAGCAAGAGAAACAGATGACTCCGTGTCGACAGCCGCAATCGCCGTCCGATTAGCATCTTTAGAGGCGTCGGTGGCGAAAATTGAGCAAGGGGGGAGAGAGGAACGCCAGCTGTACCAAGCTTTAACAATATCCTGACCAGAGGTAGCCTTATTCTGAAACGGCAGGCCTTGCGTAATAACGTGAAAGTTCAACGTATTAGGGAGAGGGGGGCCAAGAAAACTGGATTACTTGACTAAGAGGACAATGGAGGGAGTCCTGCAATTCTTGCAAGGGTTTCCACCACTTCCACTCTGTAGGCTGGGAAGTCAAAGCAGTGCGCACGAAAGCTCCGAGACGAAGGCCAGGAGGCGAAGCAAGCCGCCGAAGCAGGAATTGTTTAGTAAGAAGAGAGAGACGACTGGTGATACTTGGGACCGCAGCTTCACGACGGAGGACAGGAATTGGGGACCACCGACGAAGACCAGTAGAAATTCTGATGGCAGCATTATAAATGACCTTAAGCTTCCGGAGGGAGGTCGGGGGAGAGTCAAAGAAAAGTGGAGCGCCATATTCCAGCAGACTACGAATGAGAGCATTAATGATCTTAATCAGGTGGTTGCTGTTGATGCCCCGCGAGCGGCCAGCAACAGCTTTCACATAGTTGAGCCGACGAAGGGCTTTAAGTTTCAGAGTAGCAAAATGGTGGGAGAAGGTGAGGGTGCGCGTGAACCAAATTCCCAGAATTTTTACGTGGAGGCTCCAAGAGATGTCCAAGCCAGACAGTTTTAACGGAGGGCCGGGGTCTCTGCAGTGGGTGAAGTTTATAGCAGAGCATATGTCCGGTGCAATAGTGAGCATGTTAGAGTCACACCAAGTTTGGATTCTGCTAAGGGTATCCTGGAGTTTGCGACGAGACCTCTCTTCGTCAGGACCGAGAGCGTAAACAAGAATGTCATCAGCGTATATAGTCATATAGACACCATCCTCCAGAGTCTCTGCAATATCAAGCAGGTAAACAATAAAAAGAAAAGGAGAGAGTACCGAGCCTTGCGGAACCCCTTTGGAGCAAAGGCCGACCTGGGAGAGGTCTTTCCAACGAATTTGGATCTGCCTGTGGTTCGTGAAAGACGCCAGCCAGAGGCCCATTTTTCCCCTGATACCATGGCAGGCAAGCTTATAGGCGAAAATGTCGGGTTGAACAGGCGGATTTGATGTCCAGACTAACAGCGGCTGCAAACCAGTGGTTGGACCTGGCAGTCGAGATGTCATGAAGGAAAGTACAGAGAGCCATGGTACAGTCTCTCGTAGGAATAAAACCGAAATGATCCCCATGGAAAAGCTTCCGCTGTCCAGCCCAAGAAAGGAGCCTGCAAAGTATCATGCGTTGCGTTCAAAAAGCTTGCAACCTACAGAAGTAAGCGCGATCGGCCGATAGGAGCTCACAAGATGGGACGGCTTACCAGGTTTGCGAATGGGGACAATTGTCGCCAGTTTCCAGGAGGGAGGAAGGTCCCCAGACTCAAAGGAACGGTTGAAGGTGTCTAGTAGGGGATTCAGATGATTAATGTAGAGGCTTTTCAGGAGTTTCACAGAGATTCCATCCGCACCAGGGGTAGTCGGGCGAGCGTTCCGAAGAGCATGCGTCAGTTCGTCGAAGGAGAAGAGGGCGTCAAGATCTCTATCGCCAACACCTAGGTTGTAAGGGATGATACGCTCTTGTTCTGTCTTTGAGAAATGAAGCAGGAAGGCTTGTGCTTGGGAGGAGGCCGAAGCAAGGGGTGAAGGATTTCTTATACTGTTGTCACCCTGGACAGTGTTTTTATTAGACAGTCTTTTGAGGATCTTGAAAATTGTCTTGCTGGAGCTACAGGCTACAGTTCCTGCAAAGATTATCCCAAAAACGCCGAGAGGCCTGCTTTAGATAGCGACGAAGCTTGGCGGCATACCGCTTGTAAACGAGCCAAACGTCCCTGGAGCAGGTGGAGCGAGCGAGACGTAGATGCTTACGCTTTTGGGCTAATAAGTGGTAACATGTAGCGTCCCACCAGAGGAAGCTGGGACGATAGGGACTACGATGATTAGTTTGGGTGGCGACGATAGCTTTGGAGCAGGCACTTTCAAAGTCCTCATAAGACTGGTTGGGAAGCTGGGCAAGGCTGTTGAGAGCGGCACCAGCTTTGGACCAGTGAGTGCGCCGGCGATTATAGCCAGAGTCGGAGTTAGAGAGATTGGAGATGAGAAGGATAGGGTGATGATCAGAATCGTAGACGTCAGAGTGAATTTAAAATTTGAATAAAGAGAAGAGAGAAGGTGACATCATGGTGAGGTCCAGAAGAGATGAAGAACCACTGAAATTGGTGCAAGTCGGGGAGTCTAGGTTCAAAATGCACAAGTTTTGTGCACTGATCCACTCCAGCATTTGCTGAACTCTGAAGGGAATGGGGGGATGACGATTTAAGAGGTTTATGTTAAAGTCTCCAAGGAGGATAACTGGAGAACCCTGCGAGGCGATGACATCAGACAGCCAGTCTTCGGGAAGAATCCCGGAAGGAGAATATATGTTTAAGATTAAAGTCCAAGAATGGTGAAAGAAAACGTTAACTCCTAGTGCTTCAAAATCTTGGATGGGACAGGGGAGAAGATCAACTTTGAAGGAAGCAAACGAAGAATGGACAGCGGTCAGAAGTCCACCTCCAGGGGAGATCAGCCTATCAGCTCTGTAGGCAGTCATATGGGGGAAAGAAACAGAATCTGTAGGGTTAAGAAAGTTTTCTTGTAAACATATTATCTTAGCATTTAAAGCTGGTGAAACCTTGAGCCAGTGGCCATTCGAACGAAAACTGCGGCAATTCCACTGCAACAGGAAAGAAGAAACACTCATAAAAAGAACGAAGAAAAAAAGAGGGAAGCTCTCCTCGGAAAACGAAGAAAAGAAAAGAATGGCCGTGAGCAGAAAGTCCTGACCATAGAGATTAAGTCCCTGGAGGATTGAGATTGACCGGAGGGTGAAACCCAGAAACGTCTTGGGAATCTGAGAGCGGAATGTCCATAGGACAAGTGTCTTTTTTGGTTGGGCTCCGTGATACGAGTTTTTTTACTTCTGAGTATCTCTGAGAGCACAGAAGCATTTGATTTCTGCCCTATTTTAGTTTGAGATTCCTGAAAGCACTCCAGGAGTGATTGTGTCGCTGACAGGAGCATAGATTGAAATGAGTTTGTGAGCTCCACGCACATCGCCTGAACCATTTTTGTGAACTGTGAAGTAATTTCTTGGAGGGCTGCTTCAAAGTCTGTTCTGGTGACCACATCGGGAGGGGGGCAAGTAACCACAGATGCAAAAGACCTGTTTGATGAGACTTCCTTGTCAACAAAGCGACGCCGTGCCTCGCTGAGAGACAAGTGGTTTTGACATTTAAACTTTTGGAGACGGGCCTCTCGCTGATAGCTAGATCAGGCCCACAGATTATTATACAGATAGGACACTCCCGTACATTCTTCGGTACCCAAAATTTGACTGCAGCGACCCTATTGTCAACGGCTGTAAGTTTCTCGAGATTTCCGGTTTACGCAATCGCTCATCTTATTTTTATTGTATCTATGTTCATTGTAATATTAGTGCAACGTTAAACCCAACATCCAACCAACTAACCATTGTATCGATGTTTACATTTGGCAACTTTGTTATTGTTTACGAAATTGATTGTCGAAAGCAATTTATTTTTAGAAGCAAGTACTAAATATTAAGCAAATAAATTTCGAAAATATATATAAACCAGAAATATTTTTTTTCATTTTAAAGCATTTTGTATTATTTAAACCAAACAAAGTTAAATATTTAAGATTTTATTCCATACTGCTATTTCAGCATTACAGTTTCTTATATTAATTTGTATACTTGAACACGAATGTGTTTGGCAAAATTTATTTTCAAACATAATAAAAATTAGTTTTATTTTTTAGAAAATAGCTGTAATGTTATGATTTTGTGAATTTAAAAGTAGTAGAAATAGTGCAGCAAAGAAAACTGCACATATGTTTTCATTTGGCAACTTTATTATTGTTTACAAAGTTGATTGTTAAAAGCAATTTATTTTAAGAAGCAAGTGCTAAATATTAAGAAAATAAACTTTGAATATACATAAAATAAAAACATTTTTTCATTTTAAGGCATTTTGTATTATTTAAAACAAGCAACGTTAAATATTTAATGATTTCATACTGCTATTTCAGAATTACAGTTTGTAATTTTAATTTGTACTTGAATATGAATATGTTTCACAAAGCATATTTTTAAACATTATAAAAAATAATTTTTACTTCTTAGAAGAATAGCTGTGAATGTTTTGAGGATAATTTTGTGAATTCAAAAACAATAGAAAGTGAAGAAAAAGAAAACTTCCCATACTAACACTAACCTGCTACTAACTTCTCGCGAAATAGAAAAACAATTTTCGATCAAAGATGCTATTCATGTAGACTTAGCACATGTAGTTCCCCAGTGTTGACACTAGTGGTGCTACTATATTTCCGGTTCGCGTTTTAGCTTCACTGTCCTATCTGTATGATAATCTGTGGATCAGGCCTAGGACCCCAGTGTTGTCAATCGGCCTTAATCCCTAACACCAACACCAACACGCTGATAGCTAGGACAGTTCTTATCGTTTGCTGGATGGGCGTTTTTACAATTGATACATTTGGGTGAGGGAGCCGTGCATGGGTCATTGTGGATTTCGCCGCAGGTGATGCACAATTTGTTACTCAGACGGCAAGCCTTGGTTGAATGATTATAACGGTGACAGTTTAGACACTGTCGAGATCTGTCGATGAACAGCGATATTCTGTGCAGTTGGAAGCACAGCTTGACTTCCGAGGGGAGATGAGTACCTAGCAACGTTACTAGAACAGTCGAAGAGGGGAATTCGGTGCCTTGGGACTTTCGGACAAACCGGCGGACCTCAAGCGTGTGTAGACCTTGCTCAGCGAGTTCCTCCGCAATATCTTTGCAAGTAACAGTAGTGTCAATATTATGCAATAGGAAGCGTGTGGTGACTTTTCTATGGTCTGTCTGTAGTGTTTAGGTCGTATGAAGGCTATAAAAATCCTTCCGGTGTAACATTTCCTCTAAGGCTTCTTTTACTTTTCTCCGGGGCACTGGATGAAAGTAGCATCAATTTTAGCATGTGCAAAAGCATCTTTTCTATTGAATATGGTTGGATTAGCATTAAAGTTTTGTTTACCGGATCACATGAAAGATTTGGATACATTACGGTATATAACAGGAAGTGGTTGAAAGTGTATTTTTAGTACTATTAACCATTTTAAATATCTTCCCATATTGTTTGAGGAATGCTAATATTTTCGATTTGACTTTCTGTCTGTCTTTGTGCCTTCTGTACGTCTGTAAATAATGAAATACCGTTTATATATAAATATCTTGTAAACCTTCAGCAGTTTTGTTAAAGAACATTCTATTGCTTAGCTATATAAAACCTCTGCAAAACACATACTAAAAATCTTTTCGTAGAAAGGCTTTTTTTCTTTTTTTTTTGTAATTTTACATATTTTTGAATCGGGCCGGGCCTGATTTTATCGCTTTTTGTCCGGGCCGGGCCCGGGCCTGAAAATTTCGGCCCGTGCAGACCTCCAGATGTGCTCCTTAATGAATTAAAATTAAAAATGGTCATATCATATTTTATATATGGTTGTATGAATCATAGCCTCCTAAACTAGATGCGTATTCACGCACTCATGGAAAGCATAACTCATAGCACTCATTCTCCGTATTCACGTGAGTTTTAGAGATAAACGCAGAAAACTCAGAACAACAAAGTCTATTAACGACTGGGTTCGAACCCAGCACTTCCCGTCTACCAGCTTTGAGAGTTGAATCGCTCAGCCACGGATAGGGGGGGGGGGGGGTAAGGGGTGGAGGAGTGGTGCTATGATTATTAGTATTCTAAATACTTTTTTTTCTATTTTATAATATTTGTTTAAAAATACTAGTAATTTTGTTCATTTACACAAAACTTTGTCTTATACTGTCATAAACATTACGATAAAAACAGGAAGAGAGTTGAATGATATTGAGTTCTCTGTTGAATGATATTCACAAAAAGCTGACAGACATCATTTTATTTCAAGTTGTATATCAACATAACTTGTACTGAAATTTTGTTAGTTGAGTCTTAATCGAGAGATGCAACACAATTTATGTCGCATACATCCAGCCATTTTCTAAAATTTATCGAATTGTATTCATGAAATCTAAAAAGTATAAATTCATCAAATACTAGAAATCAAAAATTTGTACGCAAAGAGTAAAAAAAAAAAAAAAAAAAAAAAAAAAATTCGAATTCCATCAATTTATTATCCGCGATTGTAATGAAATGCACGCCCTCTGGTGGGCTAAGGTGAAATTATCATACCACTGATAGCTTTCACGCTGAAACTTATGATAGAACAACAAGAAAGCACAATAATAAATGCACGTGGCAATTATTACACGTGGCAATATTTACTAACAACTGCAGTTGAGAAAGCGGCATCTATCGATCATTACAAACGCGGATAGAAAAATTGACATAATTATTTAGCAGCAAAAACGTATACAATTAGAATGTATATAATTAGGCACTAATGACGAATTGTTTAAACAGTTTCATAAAAATTAGATTCTTTAAAAAATAATAATAATAACGATAACTACGGAGGAAAAAAAAAAAAGAGTAGTAAAATATCTAATTCTAATTGCTTCAGTACTCAAAAGATACGTAATTTTTTTTAAATAAAATTCCTTTTTAATGTGATATAGACTTGAAAATGAATAAATTATATCTTTTTCTTCCATATTTCATGCATAAAATTCATAAATATGTTTCATATAATGCCGATAAGAATGCATTAATTTACACTATTTTACATTGAAATACAACGGTATCAAATGCTTTCTGCCGTACAACGCATTTCCTCCAGTTGTTCTTCAGCTCAGTGGTCTACGCATACGTAAGCAAATTTGCTCTTTGCAACCAACCAACCGTATTTCGCGCCGTTTTGTGTACATTTATAAATTTAAAAATTGGTTGAAAGGAGTGTTCCTGTGGCCTAAGTTTTATCAGAGAATATCTTCTAAAATAAATGTCATAAAATATAAATAAACTATGAATACTCGTAAATTCTCGAGAACGAACATATCTAAAGATGATTCGTCTTATGCATCAACTTCGTCTTCCAGCAGAATATCATGTGATTTCAGTGAAAGTGAGTTTTAATTTCTGCTTAAGTATGAAAATGAAAAAAATAAATAAATAAAATAACGAGAGGATGTTATTTCATTCATTTTCGAAAACAAACTGTGCGCACTTATAATTGGGTGATTCTCCTAAAACTTAACACTTTCGAATCGCACATTCTAAAACAGATATGCTTAAATAATAACAATAGTAATATGCTTACTTTTTATAAGACACTTGATAAGGGAAAAATGAAGTCGAACTTACTTTAATAATTATTATAATAATAACTACCTTTTTCAGTAATACAATTTACATTTAGTAATATTTTATTTATTTTTATTATGAAAAAATATAAAAACTACTATTCAGAAACAGTGGTTTATATGAATACAGAAAAGTGTTAGGAAATGTTACTATACATAAGTAGTGGTATAATGCTAAATTCACAGTCAAACAAAATTATTAACTGTTAGGCTTCTTAATAAACATAAAAAAAATTTCTAAAATAACAATATCTTGTCATTCCTTCTCCAAAGAAAAAAATAAAATAAAATAATAAAAATAACGCAACCCAGATGTGCAGTATTTGAGAAAAATAAATGTAAAAGAATCAACATATTGGTCAACTTTCATAACTGATGCAAATGCCTCTTACTCGCATGTGAATAAATTGTGGGATAGAGATGTAATGCTTTTCATACATGTTGGGGCACTTCATAAGCATTTTTCAATAACAAATTTAAAATTGCTATTTTATGACTTGTGTCATTTTTCCCTGACAGATTTGGATGCGATCTTTGTTTGATCTCTTGAAGTTTCCTAGATGGCACCATCATGTGACTTATGTACGCTCTTTCTTATTTTACTTTACTTTAGAAACATACATCATTATACTGTTATTGATAAAGAAAACTATTGTTAGATATTATTAATTGTTATGATTAATGCATCTAATAATTAATTTTCTTGAAACTAGATAAAATGACTGTTTTCATTTAAATATAATCTATTTCTTAATTACTCTGAAAAAATCTTAATTTAATGATAATTAAAAATAATATCAGAATTTTTTCAAGAAATTAAAAAAAAAAAAAAAAAAAAAAAAAAAATTGAATTTTTATATGTTCAACTAGCCGAATAATTTAATATTCAGCCAAACCGAATATTCGCCTAGCCGAATAGTTTTCGATTCGGCCAAACCGAATATTTGGTGCATCCCTATTTTTTTTCCCCCCTAAAAATTCTTTATTTTTACAAGTTTGGCCTAAGACTGGTGATGGAGCGCTTGTTAACAAGAACATCTGGGGCAGATGTGAGCAGTTCACGTGTGCCCTTCCATTGTATTATTACTTTTCTCATAATATTATAAGTTTATACATATTAAGTTTTTATAATATATTGCTATTTCATCTATAATATATATACTGGACGTCTATAATTAAACTTCTGATATAAACAGCCTCCTGTTGCTAAAACAGACAAGTATATTGTCTTGTCTCTAAAGTGAATTTTCTTTATGATAAATTTGGTGGCAATCTACTCACCTTTTTTTATTACAAAAAGCTGTTGATAGCAAAAGTTTAATTATAACAACTGTGTTAATCATATTATTATTATTTTTTTTTTCATAATATATAATTTAAGTTTAAGTATTAACAAAAAAAAAAAAAAACTTGAGATTAATTTATTTCTTTTCTGTAAATAATGAGATTCTTATAGTTATTTAATATTGACTGAATACTTAGTCAAAATTTGGCTTCTGAGTACTTGGTAAATTGCCACATGCTCAATACAGCTTTATTGAATTGTTTCCATTTTTGCAGTCTATGAGTACTTTAGTCTCATTTTAGAGTAAAAGAGAATTTTTTTTTTTTTAATCACTTTTGATTTGAATCATAAACAGGATCAGGATTAATAAAATTTTTGATATATTTTATTTTAATGGTCATTACTATGTTTAATAATGATGATATCAAATAAGTTGCAGTCTTATTTTTTTTTTACTTATTAAAATAAATCTGAGTTATTGATAATTTTATACAGGGCTCAAAATTAACAGTGGTCTGTTGGTCCGGGATCACAAAAATATTCCATGGACCAGCAAAATATAAATTCTAGTGGTCCACTGGATCAGTTAAGCTTTTCAATTTTTTTATTTTATCTAAATTTGACAGTAAATCTATTCACAGAATAGTATGTTGTATGTTATAACTTATAACAATAGTAAGTGTACTTCATTTTAATTCTCAATATCACTTATTCTCTGTAATTTTTTATTTAATTTCACTTTAATAACCTTTTTTTTCACTTTTAAATCTTAATGGTAAATATGTGACATTTTAGTGCATTTATTAAAGTAAAAAAAATCTTGATTTATACAGACTTAATTTGATTTGTATCTATTTATATAATTTGCAAGAAAGGTGACGATTCCTGTTTGTACTCATCTATATAGCAAGCTGCAACCTAATTTTCATATTTTAGTTAATTAAAAAAAATTAATTGTCCAATCGATAAGCTGTTTAGTCCGACGGATTCAGAAAAATCACCCTTTTCATTTGGTACCTTATCTGTAACGAAGTTTTTATTAGATTTTTTAAAATTAATTAAAATATAAAAATAATAACCTGCAAAACTGGTCATTTAAATTTTTAATTGTTGCCAAAAAAAAATTTACCAGTTATTTGTTTATTTATTTATTTATTTATTTTTAAACATAAAATAAAATATGCTTTCATGCGAAAAATAAAAAAATATTAAATTTGCTCATGCATATGAAAATGGAGTAAAAAAACAAGCATAAACTTTTTTAATATACTTCAATTTTAGATTTTTTTTCTTTTTTGTTTTGTTTAAATAGTATGTTTTTGGCACGGATGAATCGCGCTTGGCATGAAAGTTAATTCGTTGATAATCCTGGGTAATATTTTAAAATTTGGATGCTGAAATATATCGGACATTTTTTGCCAAGGACTCTACTTTTGTGAAAGCCAAGTAGCTCTTCAAAGATATAAATAAATGATAAAATATTGAAAAACAGAAAAGAAATAAAAGGAAAGGAAAAAGAAAAAAGAATCGCATAAATTGTGTATTTTTGTCTAAAATGGCGATAAAAATTCAAAAATCGATAAGGGGAGCTATATTAAGACTGTACTATGATCAGATTTTCATACTTAATTAATTATTTTTCTACATACCAACTACTATTATAACCACAAAAAATTGTCTCATGAGATAGATGTAGCCGATCATAGCATATTGTAATAGTATATTTATTGTGAAATTGTTGTTATTTTATAGTTGATCGAATAAATCAAATAAATATAGAAAATAACGTGAAAGAAAATATTATGTACACCACGTATAGTGTTGTTTATATGTAACTGAGATTCAAATATAAAATTGCTACTTTTATTTTTTTGATACTGTCCATTTCAAAACTGTTATCTGATAAGCACCCAAATGGAAGCCCACTGGTAAGCTATTGTCACAGGCAATAGGGACAGGTACCTGAGAGTGTGTGAATGAGTGAGTCGGCAGCTTGGTCAGGAAGCGGGCTTTTCAGCAATTTCATGATTAAAAAAAATTTTTTTTTTTGGCTTATAAAGCGATATAGAAAAGTTTCCTTTAAGTATGGTCGCCAGCGAAGCAGGCATAGCCCTTGTTGATTCACTACCTTAATTGATTTCACATTCCGTCATTTTTGATGGGGTTATATACTAGTTTTTTAAATAATTTACAAAAAATTAACTAGCAGAGTTAAAAAAAATTTTTTTTTTAAGTGCAATAGAATAGAATAGATGAACAGACTAGTCAAAGTATGTACAAACCAGTGCAATCTTAAAATTACTGGTCCTGTAAACTAGTGACTTAATTTTCCTAATTTCTACCCTTGTAATATGTTATAATTTAAATAATAAATAGTTAAGATAGTTATAATAATTAAGGTACAGATATCCCTTAACATTTGCAAGTGTCTTGAGCCTTGATTATTCACAATTTCTTTTTCACTCTGTCATTTTTTCCCCCTTGAAAGAATAATGGACAAAGACATTTTTTTCGTTGTGTGAAATACTGTAAAAGCACTTATTTTCACGAGGCTTTAATTTTTGCGAGCCCATCGTAATCGCGAAAATTTAAGCCTCGCGAAATACTTTTTTTTTTTTTTTTTGCAGCAAATAATAATTAAAAAAACAGAAATTTTTCAATTACCAAAACTCACATGTATGGACGGTCCGAATACGTGAAAAATGAAGGGTGTGGGGTAATTACATTTTCGGTGCAAAAGGGGGGTTCAGAAGTTCCTAGTTTGATAAACAGCATGAGAAAAAAGAGATTAAGAAAAGAAAATTGGGGTGGAATGTGCATGTTGAGCCAAAGCCAAAGTTGATGTATAAGCACCGTTGTAAGAACAAATTGTTTTTAAAGCGACGAGGAGGTGGGGACGAACTTTTCGGACAAAAGGAAATTTCTTAAAATGCCTTATGCAAAAGAGGTTCTATATTTAGGTACTTTTCAACGTTAGGATTTTTCAACTTTCAGTTCTGTTCATATAAAATTCGCGAAATCACCGATATCTCCATTTTCGTGAAAATTACGGCTCTCGAAAATAAGTGCTTTTACAGTATTATATATTTACCAATATTAAGATATTAACACACAAAATCGGTAACAAAACAGCAATATCAGTTTAGTACAAAATCTGTTACAAAGATAAGCTAATCTTTTTACTTTTTGTAGCCTCCTTAATTATTCAAAGTTAGTGGTGCGATAATCCTTTTATCCTACTCACTTAAAAATCATAAATACTCTGTATTATACAAGGTTGTTGTTATGTTTTGCCCGTTACAATGGTTTAGAGATCAAATTATGCTACAAGCACACAAATCCAAGTGCACTTCTTTGCAATTTCAGTAGATAAATCGGATGTGTATTATTTTCTACTTCTTTAGTTTATTATTTTTTGAAATTAGAAATTCTTTGCTTATAGAATTTTGCTTGTTAGTTTCTTTCTTTCTTTTTATTTTTTTTTCATTCTATTTACAAATGCAGGTGACTTGTGTATTTCGTTCTAATAAGAATATTTTTTTTGTTTATTGAATATTTTGTCACTTTAAATAAAATTTTATGGTTTGTAACTCCTTTTTTCCACATGAAGATAGTCATAAAGTTCACAAGGTTTGCAAATAAACCTTGCAGATGTTAAGATATTACTGTACTCTCTACTCTCTTCATTTGATGATATATTATTAATCACTGTGGACATTAAACAGAAAAGCATCTTTTTTTTTTTTTCTTCCACTCTAGCTCTAACTGATGATGAAGCTAGTTCTTCAGATGATTATGAAGAGAATGATGATCTAGATAAGCTTCTACATAAGTAAGTAAACAGTAGAAAACATTATTAAAACTCTAATAAACGATTACGTCAGAAATGGCAAAGAAAAATATTGTAAATGCATACAGCTGTTTCGGCAGCTTTAAGCGTGCCGTCTTCAGTACAAAAAGGATACTGAATCTGCAGAAGTGCTCGTATATATAGGAGAGGGGCCGAATTTAGTTCAACCAATAGAATTACGGGAAAGGTGGGGAGAGTGGCCAATAGGAATTTATTAAAGTTAGCCCCTCTCCTATATATACAAGCACTTCTGCAGATTCAGTATTCATTTTGCACTGAAGACAGCACGCTTAAAGCTGCCGAAACAGCTGTATGCATTTACAATATTTTTCTTTGGTGTTTCTGACATAGTCGTTTATTCGAGTTTTAATATTCCAACGCCAAGTCTCCTGTTATTATTAGTAGAAAACATTGTTTGTATTAACCCATGATTGCAAGTGTGTGAAAAATTGGTATTCTTAGTGTTGACTCTAGAACAAAAGGGCCGCTGGGGGGAACTCGATAAAAGGGCACTTTAATATTCTCAAAAGGGGCACTATAATATTCTCAATAATTCAAAATCCTCATAATATATCACTTACAAAATGTAGCCCCCCCCCCCCCCCAAAAAAAAAAAAAAAAAAAAAAAAAAATTACTAATTTTTTAATAGCAGCAATGTATCCAAGGTATAAATAAATAAACAAAATAATGAAATTCTAAAAGAAAAGAAAAATCAGATATTAAAAAAAAAGTACAGATAATATTATATCGTAGAATGTACCAAGACAAAATCAGATTTTTATGAGAAACAATTTTGAAATTTTTTTACATTTTTGAATGAAATATATCACTTTCAAAATGTAGGGGGGGGGGGGAGGTAGAATTACGTTTTTACCGTTAATTAAATAAATATGCTGTTTTTCTCGTATTTGACAGAATTCGCGATATTGTTACGACCGATTGCCGAAATTTGTAATTATTTCACTGCAAATTTACAAAATCTACATTTAATAGCAAATAATTGCTAATAATATACTATAATTTTGAAACTAATTGATAAAATTCACTCTTCTTTCAAAGCTGATTCCTAAAATTCACGATATTTTTGCGGTTAATTATATCGAAAATGGGGTTAATTATTAACGAAATATACATGTAAAGCAACGGAATAAGCACCGCAAATTCCTAGCTTTTCTCTTACTAAATTAAACTGTATAAAGGCGGACGCCAAGACTACTTATTTACACTTTAAAATTATTAAAGTAGCATCTTTTATGCTCATATAATAATTCCCTATAACATTAAACATAAGAAAATTATTCCTACGGTAAAAAGTAGTTCACTAAAATTAAGAACTCAAACTATATGAAAAAATGCAACTAACATCGTTGCTAACTTTATTCTATTCTATTTCTTGAATTAAAAAAAAACAAAACTGTGGATGCCACGCGCATCACATAATCTTTACATTTTAACAAATTTTGAAGATAGCACGCGCTCATATTTTACATAAAAATTAAAAGCATTAAATTCATTTAACTCTTTTTTTCTTTGACATGTTGTTCAGCACGTGAACTTACAAAAAATAGAGGATAAATAATAAACGAATTTATACACTGAAATTGAAAATGGTTCAGTTATAACATCCTCCCACCTTTTGATTATAGGTTATAATCAAAACCAAATGTTGCAGGTGTAGTTCTCAATACATTAGTCTTTCAGGGACTTTAATTCTCCTTCCCGCTTTGCTATATCTGACTGGTTCCTCTTCTGAAGTTACAACGGGTTTAACAGTTTGAGCAGAGGTTTCCTTTGAATGGTATGCTTCTTTCAGTTTTGAACTATTATTTGATGATGTTACTTCTAAAGGATATAATCTTTGAATAGGTCGTAAAAGTTCATGTTGCGAAGTTTGAACCTTTACAAGTCGAACTTTCTTATCTTTGCCAGGCATAAGTTCTGTGATACGGCCTAGTGGCCAGTGGATTCGTTTCTTGTTGTCAGATCCAATTAATACAATATCTCCGACAGCGATACCCTTTTCTGGCTGTTTTCTATTTGCTCGCTGTATGAGAGCACCCAAATATTCGGATCTGAATCGATCTCTCAAAGCTCTGAGTAGGGACTGCCTGTATCTGAGCCTCTTTGATAGAGAATTTTGTTCAACTGCATCAACATCTGGAAGCTGAATTTCGTGAACATCTTGAAGAAACATAGATGGGGAGATAGGCTTTACAGTCGCATCTTCAGAAAGGTATGTTAGAGGCCTTGAATTCACTACACTTTCAACATCAGCTAAAAGAGTTGTCATTTCTTCGTACGTAAGACAGGCGCGTCCTAAGACTCTTTTAAGAAGATCTTTTATTACCCTAATCAGCCTCTCCCAGAAGCCACCCCACCACGCCGCCGTTGGCGGGTTAAACTTCCAGTCTATGGAGTTGACAGACCCATATTTTTGTATACATTGCCAATCTAAGCTTCTCAATAAATTAGCTGCGCCAACAAAATTTGTTCCGTTATCACAGTAGATAACAGAGCATCTTCCTCTGCGAGCCACAAATCTTCTCAAACCCATCAAAAATGCATCTGTGGAAGCAGAGGTCACTAGCTCTAGATGAACAGCTCTATATATAGCACATGTGAAAATCAAAATCCAACTCTTCTTATCGTTCTTAAGATACAAAGGACCAGCCATATCTATGCCTGTAACTTGAAATACGGCAGAATCTCTTACTCGGTTTTCAGGTAGAGGAGCACTAGATGTCCATAAAGCCCTTGAATTAAACCTTTTACAAATCACACAGCTGGCTAACACAAGCTTTACACTCTTTCTTCCGTTGAGGATCCAATACCTTTCTCTAAGCAAATTTAAGAGGATTTGTAACCCCGCATGACAGTTCTTTACATGAATATAAAAAATAAGTCGCTTAACAACTTCATGCCTTGAAGGGAGAATTATGGGATGGAGAAAATCTTCACTATCTTTCCTGTAAGTTATTTTAGTTTTCAAACGAATGACATCTTGCTCATCCTTACAGGTTTGTAATGTCTTCAATCTTTCATCACTTTCCGAAGAGAAAGATTCTTTTTGAACCATACGTAGAGTTTTTATCTCAGCTTCCCGAAATTCAGTAGCCGTCAATTCGCCTTTACTCTTCTTATCAGGATTTAAACAATTATGCTTAAAGCGAAGAATCCAAGCAACTAAACGTATGATTTTTTCATAACTTGAAAAGTAGCGGTAATACCAGTTATTGTTGGATGGAAATTCAGGTTTCGTCAACATACAAGTAGACTTTGACCTTTCTTTCTGAATTTCTTCCTCATTCCAATCTTCATCGGAAGTGTTCATGTGGTTTCTAAATTCTGCTGAATCTTTCATCCAATGTGGGCCCTCCCACCATCTGATTAAAGCTAATTGCTTAGCCTTACAGCCTCTAGACGGCAAGTCTGCTGGATTCTTCTCACTTGGTATATGTTTCCATGATGAAGGATTGCTTAATTTCTGAATCTCTTGAACCCGATTTCGGACAAACACAGACCAGCTCTCATTTCTTGATATCCAAGCAAGCACTGTTGAGGAATCGCTCCAGTAATATCTCTTCATTTCCTGCCAACCCAAAGCATCCACAACAGTTTTCGCCAAACGAGCGCCAATAGTAGCTGCTAATAGCTCCATCCTTGGTACAGTCGTAGTTTTTAAAGGCGCAACTCGGGACTTGGCAGCAAGCAGAATTATTTCCCCTTGATCTTCCTTTTCTATCCTCAAGAATACTACTGCTGCGTAAGCATCTTTACTTCCATCAACGAAAGTATGAATTGTGCATGCATGTAAGTTTTCTGGAGTGATCTGGATATGTCTTGGTATCTTAACATCGTTTAAATATTTAAGTTCTTGGAACCATAATAGGAATTCTTTTTGTAATTCACCAGTTATTTCGTCATCCCAATTAATTCCTAATTTCCAAGCTTTCTGTAACATCAATTTAGGATAAAGCATCACCGGAGCAGTAAAACCAAAAGGATCGAAAATTTTATGAACTGCTGATAACATACTTCGCTTGGTAATCCTTTCTGTGTTGAAATCGCTTAGCCATTTCATGTTGACTTTTAATGTATCGGAAACCTTATCCCAAATCAGACCCAATACTTGAGTTTCCTTCTGGTTCGATGTTTCAGCGTGATCACCAGTGTATTCCCACTGCCTTAAATCGAAACCAGCATTTGCCATTATTTTCTTTGAGTCCGAGATAAATTTCTTCAGATCTTCTTCACTGTGCACACTAGTGGCGACATTGTCTACATAGAAACTATGCAAAAGCCTTTGCTTGAAATTTTCCTCAAAACTTGCACTATTTTTGATGTGATATTCAATTACTGATGATAAAAGAAAAGGGCTACACTTTACACCGAAAACGACTCGTGCATGCCTGAATACTTTAAGTTTCTTCTCTTTTAGATCTTTCCACCATAGAAATCGTAGGAAATCTCTATCCTTTTCACAAATGCTAATTTGAAGAAACGCTTTTCTAATATCAGCGGTTACACCAAATTTTCTTTCTCTGAAACGTAGAAGAATATCTGGGATAAGCTCAATCAAATTTGGGCCACACTGCAGACACTGATTTAAAGATGGATGGTTAGTCAACTTTGCTGAAGCGTCGAAAACCGGACGGATAGGTGTTGTAGTACTGGTCTCTTTAATAACTGGGTGATGAGGTAAATAATTACCATAAGAGTTCACTTTGGTAGCAGGAACTTCTTCTATGATCCCCTCATTCAACCAGTCCATAAATATATTTTCATATTTTCCGTACATGTTCTTAGATAATAACTTAGAAGTTGTACTTTCCAAACGTCTTACAGCCAAACTCAAGTTATCTGGTAATGCAGATGTGTCGTCAGCCCAAGGAAGACAAATTTCGTAACGACCATCCTTGTTAATTTTTACTGTCTCTAAGAAATGTTCCTTTGTTTGACGGTCAATCTCATTTTTAGATTTCTTTTCTATAGTATCTGTTATTCCGATCAAGTCCAATCTCCATAAGTTTGAGATATCAGCTTCATTTACGAACAAAGACGTCACCATCATTGCTAAATTATCTGTTGAGACCTCGGTGTGAGGCGCTTTGCCCATCAATGTCCAACCAAGGTATGTTTCTATGGCAACAAGACCAGATGTCAATACTTTTCTTTTGCCAGTTAACATCTTTCCCATAATATCAGCCCCAATCAATATTTCGATAACTTCACGGCAATGACTTACATCAGATAATTCGATTCCATATTCTTTCAACTCTTTAATCCACGGACCATTAGTGACCGGTTGAATGTTTTCACATATAGTAATTTGATCCATCACTTCAAAATTACAGGTGAACTTCTCCTTCATATCCTTAACCTTTATTCTATAACAATTATGTTGGCATTCCTTTGTTGTAACTCCGCCAAACAATGAATGCATCATTTTTTCTTGACGAATGGGAGTATAATCCATCTCTTCTGCTATACTTTTCAAAATATAAGATTTTTGGGATGCTGAATCTAACAATAAACGAACTGTTTTTTGCTTGTTTTCGGAGATGAGTTTCACTTTTAAGGTTTGAAGGAATACTTTAGCACTTTGCTTATTAAAATTTGCCATGTTTACTTCGCTACTGACTGAATTTTCTTCAACCTTTTCTTGTGCAGTTTTACCTTGAGAATCACGCAAATCGCACATCAAAGGCACATGCTTCTTAGAACAGATAATGCATCTTAAAACTGCTCGACATTTTTTAGCTGTATGATTAGGTAACAAACAAGCGAAGCAGCAATTCTTATCCTTTATAATCTTTTGTATCTCAGATAAACTCAATTTTCGAGCTGAAAAGCATTCCGAGCTCAAATGCTTGCCTTGGCAAAAAATGCATACCCTTTTGAAATCTAAAGTAGAAGACGTTGTCAATAAACCTGCAGCTGTCGATAACTTATTTCGCATATAGTCTGCACTTGCACCGTTTTTCCTTTTAGAATATCTATTATCTTCACGCTTTGTCAAACCGAAGCCCGCTACAGCTAAAGATATTCTCTCTTCACCTTCTACTTCCGTTTTCAAAAAATACATCAGATTATTCAACCTTCCTTTAGCATCCGTATTAGAAGAAGAGAGATTCGAGCGATTCCAGGCCTTCAAAAAGTCTGCTGGGAAACAAGACTCAACCATAGGGTATAGAATGGAGGCGTATTTATCAGTGGTAACACCTAATGTTTCTAGCGCCCGTAAATATGACTCAAGCTTATCATATAATGAAGTTAATGCAAATCTACCTTTTGTTTGCACAGATATTATCAATTTCAATAACTCTCGTACATACACTTCTACTAGAATATCTTCCCTGCCAAAACGAGCCTTTAAACTTTCCACTGCCTTTGAATAATTGGCGCCAGTTGGCGGGAAACTTTCAACAACTTCTCTTGCGCGTGAACCAGCGATTGTTGCTTGTACTAAATACTGGAACTTGTCCTCTGGGGCAATTTCATCATCTTTATCGATTTGTTCAAATTGGCTCCAAAAAGGCAACCAATCCTTAATTTCTCCGCCAAATTTCCTGAATTCCAGCTTAGGTAAAGTAAATTTTCGTCTCATAGTACTATTTTCATAATTACTTAAAATAGCATCAGTTTGAATTTGCCCAGATGATTGTATTCTCGCCAATTCTAAATCATGGTTCAATCTTAATTTCTCTTTCTCCAGTTCTGCTTCTTTTTCCAGCTTTAATGCCTCAGCTTCTTTTTCTAGCTTTAACTTCTCAAGTTCTTTTTCTTTTTCAGCTTGTTTTTCTTCTTTCAGAGCTTGTTCTTGTTTTTCTTCTTTCAAAGCTTGTTTTTCTTCTTTCAAAGCTTGTTTTTCTTCTTTCAATTTTCTTTCCGCTATAGCATTTTCTAAGATATCCTGAACAAATTCGGGATCCTTTTCATACTCTTTACTATTTAAAATCAGCTCCTTTAAGCTTGCTATTGTGAACGTCGAAGGCAAAGTCTCTCCAATCTCTTCGGCTACCCACTTCAAATCTTCTTTTTTAAACCCTTTAACGGTTTTAAACATCTTTTTAATCTTAATATAATCAAAATAATTTTACTTCACTTGAACGGTCCTGTCGCTATGGACTCCAATATTTTTATGTAAAGCAACGGAATAAGCACCGCAAATTCCTAGCTTTTCTCTTACTAAATTAAACTGTATAAAGGCGGACGCCAAGACTACTTATTTACACTTTAAAATTATTAAAGTAGCATCTTTTATGCTCATATAATAATTCCCTATAACATTAAACATAAGAAAATTATTCCTACGGTAAAAAGTAGTTCACTAAAATTAAGAACTCAAACTATATGAAAAAATGCAACTAACATCGTTGCTAACTTTATTCTATTCTATTTCTTGAATTAAAAAAAAACAAAACTGTGGATGCCACGCGCATCACATAATCTTTACATTTTAACAAATTTTGAAGATAGCACGCGCTCATATTTTACATAAAAATTAAAAGCATTAAATTCATTTAACTCTTTTTTTCTTTGACATGTTGTTCAGCACGTGAACTTACAAAAAATAGAGGATAAATAATAAACGAATTTATACACTGAAATTGAAAATGGTTCAGTTATAACATACAATTATCTGGCTGCTAATCGATGAAATTTGAGCCCTTTTTAAAGCTACATCCCCCAAATACCAAACTTTGCTGTTAATCGGTAAAATACGCACTTTTTTCAAAACCTAATCCAGAAATATGTGAAAATTTACAGACGAATTAAAAAATACCAGATTATTTCACAGCTAATTGTCAAAAAATATGTTTACTCAGAACTAAATAATTTTTTTCTCCTAATAGGTAAAAAATTGCGCATTTTTTTCAAAGCGGATTTCTGAAATACGCGATTATTATGCGGCCAATTGAGAAAACACGCTATTATTTAGCTACTAATCTATGAAAAATGCGTTCTTCTGAAAGCTTAATCTTAAATACTCAACTATTTTGCCACTAATCAATGAAATTTGCATTTTTTTTTTTTTTTTTTTTTTTTCCAAAGCGGAATCTCAGAAATCGGGAATAATTTTGAAGTGGATTTCACAAATACGGGATCGCTTACTCACTAATAATAAAAATTTTACCTTTTATATGCTATCATTTGGCTGCTAGCCAATAAAGGTTTTTTTTTTTTTTTTCCAGTTGATTTCAGTAAATCGCAATACATTTGTAGCCGATAACGGAAACACGCAATCATTTCTCCGCTAATTAACAAAATTTATGTTTAATCGCAATTAATCGCTGAAAAAGGCTTTTGATGCTAATCGATAAATTTCTTGCTTTTTTCAAACATGATTTGCATTATTACGTATAATTTTGTGGCTTTTTATAGAAATACGGATTTATTTTACAGCTAATTTTTAAAATTACGTAATCGTAAACTAATTGCTAAAATAGATGTTATTTTTCTAAAAATGTGTAATTATTTAGTCATAAACCAGCTTTTTTTTTTGATTTGATTACCGAAATGTCATTTTTTGCAGCTGATTTATAAAATACGCAATTTTCTTGTGCTATTTTTGTGACGAATCCATTTTAAATCCGACGTTTTTTTGTGAAAGTCCCATTTTCAGATATGAAGATTTCTTAGAATCACCGACGCACTATAAAAACTAAGTTATCGCGTATTCAGTTATCCCAACAAAAAGCACAGAAAATATTCTTTTCCAAAATTTTTCTTTCTAAAAAGGTTGATACTTGGTACGATAAAGTTTGAAATTTTCCATGATTTTCTCAGAAACTTGTATATTAAAACACTTAAGAAAGTTTCCTATTACAGAAGACAATTCCTCCGTTAAAGTCTGACTTTATACTGTTTTCTCCAAAACTCGCGTGATTACGGCCTAAGACACTTTAGAAAGTCTCCCACGGAAGATACCTCTTCCTGCTCTTAGATCCCTTGCGTTGTCAATCATACTTAAAGTTCAGTAGCTTTGAATCCATTATTTTTTATCGATAAATAATTAAAATAAACAATTATTTCATTAGAAAGTATTTTTTAGTGACGTATTAAGCATTAAGATAACTGAAACATTGATATTGTTTAAATGAAAATCAAAATACCACATAATCATAGTATTTGGTTTCTTTCTTCCCCCCTTTTCAGCTTGTGGTTTTAATTAAACACACTCATAATAGCTAATGTAAACAAATATTTGTTCCCGTTCTGAGTCAGCAATATTTCGATTACGCAATGCCTAGCACTAGATTTTTTTTTTTCTTTACTATTTATTTATGAATATTGTACGATGAAGCGTGTGGTTCTTCAGCTAGATTGTTAAAGTTAGTTTTGTTATTTTCAAGAGGCGTTGAAGCGCTTTCATAGATAAAAAATAAAATTCAAAGAATAATGTTTTATGCGGCAACTGTTGAAAAGGCAAAATCAAAAGTTGATAAGGATTGGATCGCGATTTCTGTCTAGATGTGTGCAAGGGGAAAAAAAAAAAAATAGAAAGAAAGAAAAAAGAATAGTATATATATATTTTTTTTTTCAGTGTCTGCCACTACTCAGTTTTATGTATTTAATAAAATATATTTAGCTAGGTGGTCAAGACTGAATTTGCAGAGCATAAAAAATACTCGCGGAGTTTTTTAATTTTTTCGGAGAAACTCCGCTGAAATTGGAGCAGTTGGCAACCCTGTGAAAAATACTAACGGCCGCCGGGCGCTAGAAATAAGTTAGTAAGGGCTGTGGGGCGCAAAAATGTGTTAGTAAAGGGCCGCCGGGCGTTGCGCCCTGCTAAATCGGCCTAGAGTCAACACTAATTCTAAAGAAGCAGAGTATTTTCAGTTAGTGTAAATGTTATTTGAATTATATATTAATAGAAGTCGCTCTAGACTTGAAAATATGAGAGTTATATTGATGTACTGTCTATAGAATTGAGAGTTAAATTTTAAGAAGTGCAAGTCAGTTTCTAAATAATTGCCTGAAACATGACTAACAAGGAGAGGTGGAAAATTCAGATTGGAACAAAATTTTGCAGGATTGTAGTATACTATGAAGGTAACAACATATTAAAATAGTAGGATACACTAGCCACAGAATTTCGAGAAAAAAGTGCATTTAAAGTTTCAGTAATCTTTAAATATAAGTTATTTCGCAATGCATACTACAACGTTCCAGTGGCATGGTCGGCAGAGTAAATGATTGCCATGCAGAGGGTTCAATGTTTCAACAGGAATTTTTTTTCCCTTTCATTTATTTAATCTAAACATTTTAATTTACTGTTACTTTCTCTTATATATCAATTCAAAATTTGAAAAAATTAATAAATAATTACTTTTTTTTTTCCTTGAACTTAAAAAAAATGTAGGTTTTAAAATTAAAAAAAATAAATTTTAGCTTTGTTTTAATCACAAAATAAAGTAAAAATAAAGGAAACTTTTTATTTAAAAAATATATATGCATATATATTTATTTATCTAAGTATTTTATTTTATTTTTACTTTATTTTATAATTAAAGCAAGCTAAAATTAATTTTTTAGGTTACAGAAAATAATAAATGTTACATACATAAAATTATAACAATATAACCTACATATATTTTGAATCACAAAAATCCAGTAGTCATTGTTCATTACATTTTTAAAATTTTAGGTTTATTCAAAAGATTAAATTTTACAATCATTCATCTTTACGATCATTCAACTGCAGCTTTAATAGCAAAATAAGTAAATGGATTAAATAATTAAATAAAAATAAATAAGACAAATATACAAACAAAACCCTGAATAACAAATATAAAAATAAAGAAAAAATAGACAGAAATAAATAAATAATTTAAATTGTTAAAAAATAAACAGAAGTGTAAAACAGCAGGTGTGTTTAAATCTTGGTTTAAACTTCCTGATATAGTTTTAATACGTATGAATTACTTAACCGTTTTGAGGTTGTTAATATTAGAGAGCAGGTGAAATTTTATATTGTGCACAAAAGAATAAAAAACAGATTGTCGAAGAAAAACGTACATTGATTAATGTTTAAAATCTACATTTAAAAATTATGTATATTTTGGGTATTTGTTTACCTGTAATATAATTTAATAGAATCAGAATCCCATATTATAATATTTCAAGAAGCTGTAATGATTGGAGAAGTAATTAGTTAATTTGTTTGGACTGTAATTATATGTACAATTAAATTCATTATTTCTCTGTAATATTTTTTTTTTTTCTGAAATTTAAAAAACAAAGTTTAGCATTGTTTTAAATACACCTAAAATTAAATAAAATGTTTAGATTTTAAAAAAGGTCTGCTTTATTTTTACTTTATTTTATAGTTAAAACAATGTAGTTGAAAAAATTATTTATTATTTTTTTTAAATAGAAAATTATAAATATAAAAAATAGAATATTAATTTTGAATTGAGTTATAAAATAAAGTAACAGCAGGGTTCGCACTAAGGGAAAAAAAATGAGTGGGATTCTCCCACTCTAAAAAAAAAATTAAGTGGGATTTTCAAAATTTAAGTGGGATTTTTGAAATTTAAGTCGGTAGTTACATTTTACAGAAAAAAAGTATTTTCAAGAAATATGCAAATTACAGACATGTGATTGCTGAAATTAGAAATGAGCTGAAAATTTTTCACTAATATGATTGATTGGATGATTAGTCGAATATTGATAACGTCACTTTCAATAAACTGATGACATAAACATTTATATAGTTTTTATCTACATTAAGCATTTTCAGGATTTTTTCATTTGCATAAAAAAAAAATTCTTCAATCTACCTGCAATAACTTTTATATCCACATAAAATCTTATTAAAATTTCCCACCAAGAGAAAAACAAATTTTTCAAACAAATATAGAATATAATTTTTATGTATATACATTAATCATTCATATAAAAGTAGCAGTAGCTAATTATTAGTTTCAAACGTGCATAAAACCAACTGAGTATTAATTTTCTTAAACTGATTTGGAAAAAATTTTCTTACCTGAAAAATCTATTCTTCACTTCTCCTATGTTACAAATTTGGTATAAATATGACACTCCATAAAGATTTTAATTGAGAAAAAATAAATAGATTCATTAAGTTCAGCACTAAAGGTCTAAAAATAATTACATATGTCAGAAATATTGAGCACTTCTATTGCTTTTTATTGTTTCTAGAATTGATCATCGATCACAATCCGGATTCTGGAGATGGGGAAAGAGGGGGGGGGGGGGATTAAAAAAATTATTACTGAGTAAGAAATATTAAACTCTTTCAATTCTACTTCTAGAATCTAATAAAGCAAGTTTAAAATGAATATTATAAATATAATTTATGTTGCAGATGGGTAAAGATTGGGAAACAAGACTTCTGCAGAACATTTGATTGCTGATCGCTAGATAGAGATAAATAAAGGGGGAGGTGGGCAAAAAATAATTACATGCGCAAGAAATATTTAACAATTGTATTTCTTTACAGGTTCTAGAATCTCATAAAGCAAGTTTTAAATGAATATTGACATTTATGTTGTGGATGGAGAAAGATTAGGAATCGGAAGCTTTTGTAGAACAATTTAATCGCCTTCCATTTTTATTTAATTAAAAACGGTATCCGCGATTTTTTTAAAAACGGAAAAAATAAATTCGTGGAGTTATATGAATTAGATAAAAAAAAAAAAATCGCGGGAAAATAAGTGCGGGAAAAGCGCGCATATGAAAATTTTTTAAGTGGGATTTTTTTTTAATATTGCGCGATCCCGCGCTCTAGCGCGAACCTTGTAACAGTAAAATAAAATGTTTAGATTAAATAAATAAAAGGGGGAAAAAACATTCCTGTCAGTAGGATTGAACCCGGACCCTCCATGTGGCAGCCGTTTACTCTGTCGACCATGCCACTGGAATGTTGTCTATGTTGCAAAAATAACCTGTATTTAAAGATTACTGAAACTTTAAATGCTTTTTTCTCGAAATTCTGTGGCTAGTGAGTCCTACTGCTTTAATATGTTGTTACCTTCATAGTATACTACAATCCTGCGCAGTTTCGCCCCTATCTGAATTTTCCATGTCGTGACCTTTTCTTGTAAGTGCACAAACATTATCTATATTCCATTTTCACTGTATATGAACATGACAAATTAAGTAAAACAGTATAAATTGTAAACTAGGATAAAATTAGCATTTTAAATATTCACTGTGAACAAAACTGTATGCTATTTATACAAACGTAGGACTGGGTGATTTGAAAATTCTACATTGCAATATTGTATAAACAGCTTTATATCGTGATTTAACGATATATCGATATTAGCATTTTAGGAATGTTTCTACTTTATAATGCATATAACATTACATAGTTAAATTAAAAATATTTTTACAAAGGTGTTTTACTTAGATATTTATAAGTGTCATCCCCCCCCCCCTTCCAACAGTGCAGGCTTTATCATACTAACACCCGACCAACTTCAAATTAAAATTTTTGTAAAATTAAAACCGTAACTTTCTGAGATAAAACACTGTTGGGGTAAGACATTCCCTCCTTTGAACAGTGCAATCTTTGTCATACTAATACCCATTCAACTCCAAATTTAAAATTTCATAAAGTTCAGAGCATAATTTTTCGAGATAGAGCACTGAGTGTGTGTGTGTGTGGGGGGGGGGAGTAAGACTTCCCCTTTCAATGGTGCAGTCATTGTCATACTAACACCCAACCAACTACAAATTTAAAGTTCTGTAAAGATATGACCCTAACTTTCCGAGATAAGGCACCATGGGGGGTAAGATCTTCCCTCCTTTTAAAAATTTTAGTCTTTGCCGTACTAACACTCATTCAACTCCAAATTTAAAATTTCATAAAGTTAGGACTGTTTTAAAATAGGCTTTAATTAGCAGAGTATGCACAGAGGTGAGACAGTGTCATTAAAAAGACTTGACTAAAACTTCTTGAAACATCAACATTTATTTGAAACAGTAAAGAGGCAAAAGCTATGTATATATTTAACATTCTGTAAAAATCAGCATCAAAAACATTTCTATTCAATATTGGGCAACTACTGGCAAGTAAATATTAAAAAGCATATTCTAATTGAAAAGTTATATAAACCTGATCTGGTCGAACTTTATTTTTATGGAGAGTATCAAAAATTTCTTCAAGATTAAAAAAACTATATCACAAACTGATTTGAAAAATTCATTAAAGAAACATTAGCTATCATTAAGTTATCTCATAAAAAATATAATGCATAATCCCAATAGCAAAAAAAACAAAGTTAAAAAAAATCTCCAGCTTAAAAAACTAGCAGGGTTGGGGTTTAGGACGTCTGAAACTGGTTTTGGACAGGACAGGTGGTTTTTACCGTCCAAAAGTGTCCTAAACTGTCTAAAACTGTCCGAAAGTGTCCAAAACCTAAAATTATAAGAAACTCTATTTCCTACATTCTCAGTAGCAATTATAATTAGTAATTAAAAGTATTCTATACTGAAAATTTAAACTTTAAGTTAAAAGAAATTTACAATTTATAAATAGCTATAAAAAAATTTAATTTTAATGACTCAAAAATTTTTCTTACAATAAAAAATGTATGATAGGATATTCAAAATGAATAATTTGTCTTTTATTTTTTAATTGTAAAATACTTACATGTCCAATATTTTACAGAAATTATTTTTAAAAGTTCTTTCATAAATTACATACATTAAAAGATACCAAAAATAAAATATGAGAGTTATAATTAGGCAATGAAGTATATGAATTTTCAAAAACAACAAATTCCCCCCCCCCCCCCCCCCCAAAAAAAAAAAAAAAAAAAAAAAAAAAACCTTTAAAGTGTGTATCATTTAATATTTTTACATATATATTTTCTCATTTATTCAAAAATAAAATATGTTTGTGTAGCTGCACATTTTTAATATTTATTTCAAGATAATTTATTGTAAATCTCTTATATATATATATATATATATTAATTTGTTCTCTCGATAATTTATTCACGTATATAAATTCACATTATAAATATCAATATTTTAGGAACAATTATCCACATTTTTCCATTAAAGCTTCAGTAATAAATTTTTGCTTTTGAATATTATAATTGTTAATATATATCTTTCAATAAACATTATGGAATATACTGAAAAATGTTACAAAACAACAATATTTATAATAATTTTGTAAATTTTTCAAATATTTGCATAATTTTAATAAAATATAATTCTGCTAAAAAAATATAGTTTAGGACAGTTTAAGACACCAAGGTTTTGGACATTGCGGTAAAAACCATGGTTTATACCGTGGTTTTTACCATAGTGTCCGAAACCATGCCAACCCTGAAAACTAGCTCATTGTTTAACATTTAGCATCTAAATTTAATCCATCATTCCTTTTATACCTTTTGAACTGAACAACACCTACACAATCCAAGCTCGTATTTGCTGCAGCATCTACACTAGCAATGTGCACACTTTCTATTGGCCAAAACAAACTCCAGCTCATGGCATAATCGATTCTAAATATTCCCAGGGCCCGATTAACTTTGCAACTGAGGGGAAGCATAAATCCATTTGGAGGCACCCACTGATAGCTTGGTCTAAAGACTCATACAAACATTTCGAAAAATTTATAAATTTTCATTAAATTTTGTAGTTACCTAGAATGGAGGACAAGTAAATTCGTTAAAAATGTCGACAAGTTAATTCACTTAATTTTTGTACCAAAATATAAATTGGTGAAAGCTTATATTCACCACAATATATGAAATTATTCCATTATAAACGAATGTGTAAAAGCTTCATTAGCATATTTCCTGTATAATCTAGAAATTATAGGTGTGCAGTCAGGTGTACTGTGACTTTTTATAATCAATGATTTTAGACCACAAGCTTACAATTCAGGGCCCATTTTTTACTTAAGTTGGGGCCTTTTCAAAATTTTCCAGGGGAAGCACATGCTTCTCATACCTATTGGGTAATCAGGGCCTGAATATTCCATCGATTCAATTGCAGGGGCCAATCTAAGATTTCAAACTTAATACCTATTTTTGTGAAAAATCATAACTATATTTTATTTTTGTGAAGAATTGTAGTGCACTCTTTTTCTTTCTCTCTGTGTGTATGGGGGGGGGGGGAGAGTTTGAACTAAGTAGAATAATAAAATTAACTCTCAGCAGCTAGTGTGAGGCTTATAGCAGAACAGGAACCAAAATCCAAAACTTACTTCACTCTGAAGTAAACAGTTCAGTAGAGATAGTGTAAGTAGAAGTTGTTTTAATTTGTGTTTGTATCACTGCAGTATACATGAATTGTACCAGGGAGGATAGACACATCACCATACAGTCACCAAAATGTTAAACCACCTGACGAATCAGCAAACAGTACACTATGGCCACAACTTCAGAGCGTGTCTGTACTGATACACACTAGGATCGTTTTGTTTACATATGCTGCACTGTTTCTCGCCCATAACAAACGCTTGTGTGTAGATTAAAACCAACATTCTGTATGATTCTTGCTTCGCAAATCGCATCAACAGAAATGCACGAATTACTTTCCTTTGAAAATGTGCTAATTAAAAATGTTAGATTTTGCTGGGAGGACTAAGATTTTTGTGAAAATACCAATTTTAGCTGTAGGATTTTTGTGAAGATACCTTTTTTGCCAGGTCGATTTTTGTGAAGGTACCCATAAACGGTAGTAAACTCGACCTGTATTAACCCCTGAATCGATAGATTAGTAAATTAAAAATAGCAATGATAGATATTCAGATGAAACAAATTGTTATAAATTTAAATGAAAGAAAATATCATTTAAAATTAATTTTATATAAAAATATACTTAGTATTTTAGTAATTTATTTCAAAAAAAGGAAAACAGATTTTTCCCAATAAAGACATTTTTACAGGTACTGCAAGATAATTCAGCCATATAAAAAACTTCGGAATTTACTGGTAAGTATGTAATAATAGCTTTAACAACAATAAGGGATGGGAATTAAACATTTTCCTGTTCATCTGGAACAAGGACCATAGTAATATTATTAAGAAAATCACCATTTAATATTTATGTTAATGTAATTGAAATATGCCCTTTTTATATCCTATTTTTTATCCTTAAAATGTCCAAAATCTTGAAATCACCAGTAATATGTTCATTCCAAGCAGTAGACATTTGAATTTTCTTACTAATATTGGTTGCATAATTTATTTAATATAATTTACGCATGTGGAAGATTTTATATTAATAATAGTACAATGAAATTTTGATGATTTTGCATATTTTCTCATAGTATTTCTCTCTTTTAGACTAGAATGTTTAAAAGGAGTTTATTTTGAAAAGAAATTAGAAAAAGCTGTTCTTAAAAGATGCAATGAAGTGTAAGTTATCATGAGCAGCATATTTTCTTGTTTTACATAAATGCATATTTCACTTAGTACTTGAAAATATTTAATATTTAAGGAAAATGTTCAATTTAAAATTTAAAATAGTCTTAAGTACAATCAATTAAAGATAAATGGAGATATTTTGTGCTAGTAATATTAAAAAGTAACTAAAAG